>OX596248.1:1083588-1459902 GCA_951394255.1 Polyploca ridens | reverse complement strand
ATACTTTGCGGTAATTTTATTTCAAATTGAATAAGGTATTTCTCAACGCATTTACAGTATTTAATGGAATTATGTCCATTTTTGGGAAAGATATTTTTTGTACGCACGGCTACAGATCAAGCTATACATTTCCAATATAAGCTGACCTCTCATTGTATGGAAATCCTATACAATAGGAGATCAGCTTATACTGGAAATGTATAGCTTGATGTGTAGCCGTGTGTACTACCACTCCTGGGTCGCTTGTCGCCGACCAAAACAACACCTGTATATATACATCATGTAACGGAAAAGGTATATCCATAGTACATCCATAACACATCTAGTACTAGGCGCACAGATCGCGAAAGAGATAATTTTATAATAATACGAGCTGTCACTTTAACACTACAAATTAATTTGGCATGCAGATAGCTAGCATATGGGCTATCTGCATGCCAAATATCATCATGATACGTTGAGAAGTTGAGGCGTGAAGGCGTAACAAACAAACTCACTTTCGCATTTATAATATTAGTTAGGATTAGCAAGTAACGTGAAAAAATAAATACCCTCATTGAGCGGTGACATGATTATGATTTTTAAGCAAGGTATGAATTTTTAAGTAATTTATTTTGAAACTTTTTATAAAGAGTCTAACCCTAATGTATTCTTCACCCCTTTCGGATAGATACTCTTTCCGTTACACGTTGTATATCCAACACAGTGCATTGTAATAATCATAATCTAATAATTATATGCTTAGTTCATTGATGTATAAGAGGAATAATGCAGACCCCAGGATGCTCCCTTGTGGTACACCAAAACTAATTGACTGAGAACAGCTCATAGTCTAATTTATACACACTGCCTTCGCTCCGTAGCTTCCAAATCAGTGTAAAGTATTCAAGTCAAATGCGCGCTAGTTTTTTTTCGAAGTATAGGAATTGAGATAGTATCGAAGGCCTTTGCCACGTCTAAAAAGATGCCAATACAAGATCTATTATTATCTAGACATGTAATGACACAGCATTTATTGGTAGCGCATTTGAAAGGCTATATAAGGTTTATTTTTGATTGCCATTTTTAAACATCAAAAGGTATTTACGGTTATTTTTCTATAGCTAGTTAATGATTGATCCAAGTCCCCCAACTACATAATAATACTCACGTGGAACTGAGGAATATATCAGCTAAATGCAGCAGCCGCCTCTTGTGTCGTGTTGCGAACATCTCCGGCTCGAACATGGCGTAGAGGCGGTCGTACATGTCGGGGTAGTCGATGTTGTGCCGCCGCACCAGCTCCAGCACGCCTTGGAGGGCTAGCATGCTTATTGGTCCACCTGGGGTACATAACATGTTTAAATAACATACATCTATTCTACCTATATTGCGTGGAGATTTTGATGGCATATTTTCGAAACCAATTTTGGTTATACTGTTTTCAGGATTAGAAGATATCGGTGACAGTTCACATTTTCCGGTTCACTCATACTACTTGCGAGTAACTAATATAATATGTTACAAAAAAATATTTTAATTTCCATTTTATATCATTGCAAAAATATAATATTATATCGCTATACACATTACTAAGAAATAATTTCAGCACAATAATATAGATTGATAATATTAAAAATTAAGAAATAGGATATCCTTAAAATACTTGCTGCTTGAAATGGAACATTTAACTATAGTGATTGACAATGCTTGATCGACAAGGAAATTTAAAAAAAGTATCGATATATGTTATATCGATTATCGATTATTTTTGAATAGGTTTACCAATATTGAAATATTTTTAATTACCAAAAAAATTCGATATATCGGTACGAAATCAAAGAGAGAGAGAGAATATTCTTACATTACTAGGTAAATATCAATTAACAAACATAATTTCTCATAAATCCTGTATTAATTATCTGAAATTAAGAACAACGATAATAGTACAGCATGATACATGTGTGCAAAGTTGGTAATTACACACGAGGCGGTATTAAGCAGTAAGACAGTGATAAAGAAATATAATTTGGAAAATAAAAGCACTAAAATGAAAATCGATTAGACTTTCTTTATTAACTTTCTGGATACAACAAAAAATCGATTGGATATCGTTAAGGCGCATTACTATAATTATCAGAAGTGAACTGTCACCGATATTTTCTAATCCTGAAAACAGTTTAGTAGGACCAACCTAAAGGTCAACCTTGCCTCGGTCATTGTAAGCGTAACAAAGAAACTCACATTCATGTTTATAATATTAGTTTTAGATTGATTAAAGGACCAACTGACAGATACACGCACAGCTTAAACTGCTGGGACTAGAAAACTTTAAGTTTGCACATTTATGTTCTTTAAATATGATGGAGGTATCCATTAAGAGAGGGCTTTTCAAAAATGCAGCCCTGAAGGTGGTGCGTGCGCGGCTCACAGCACAGCGGCCACTGGCACGCGAACCTGTACGGTACTGTAGTATAGTGTACTGACCGGCATCAAGACTATCACACAACATGTCAGTAGCTAGATGCGGCTTGGTGAGCAGCGGCATGAGCCTCTCGACGAGCAGCAGCAGCGCGCGCCGGTGCGTGCGCGGCTCACAGCACAGCGGCCACTGGCACGCGAACCCCCAGCAACGGTTAGCGTAACGACGGCACACGCCCGGGTTGTACGGGAACGGGACCTTATCTGGACATACATGGTCGAATGTCAGTAAATAGATTAAAGTAATGATAATCTAATCATAAGTGATGAGGACGAAGGTGGTATACAATTACACACACAGTTTAGAAGGGAGCTGGCTTCTAGTGTATCTAAAATATCCTAGGACATTTCTTACACATGGTCATCTGATCCCAAATTAAGCAGAGCTTGTACTATGGAAGCCAGATAACTGATATACTACATATACTACTTTTTGTTTGTAAATACATACTTAATTTACATAATTACACCCAGACTCAGGACATAGAGACATGTTCATGCACACAAATGCATGTCTTGTGTGGGAATTGAACCCGCGACACGTGGTGCGGTAGGTGGAATCTTAACCAACTGCACCAACTGGTCCGACATCTGCAAGAACACTCTGATGGGTGCTTGATGGTGGGTAATAAAAAGTTGCATTGTTAGATTTGACAACGACCAATGACATAACCAACAAAACAAATCATGAAGCATTTGTCAATGTTTGGCTACCTACCTTCAGAAGAGCACAGAAGTTTCTCCTCCTTCTCCTCAACATCCCTCTCTTTCATTTTTGCCTTTGCATCTGTGGGTATTTCCATGGCTAACAATTTGTCCAATAGCTCTAGATAGTTCTGCATGTAGATTGGTGTGGGTGATCTGTGGATATGGCAAAATTGACAAATCTAGTATTCACAAATTTAGGTTTATTCATCATATTCTGTGAACTCTTCAATGAATTTTTGCTGTCAGCTACTTAAGGACTAAATAAAGTCCAGTCTAATAAGCGTTTAGCTGCCTGTCCATAATTTAAATAAATAAATAATACTAACTTGCGATAGGCAAGAGTGGACAGTACTTTGAGACCATACTGTTGAACATCCCTATACTCTGTGAACTCTTGGAAGCGGGTGATGGGTGCGGACATAGATATGTCTGAGTCAAGCAACACTGAGAATATATTCTGCAACAAAGATACCATGATTTACATATTTATATATTTTTTTAATCTATGCTCCTAAAAATCATCTTGGCATATTACCTTCATACAGACTGAAGGAAAATAATATCCATTGGAGCTCTCCATGGGGTATTTGCCCTCAGCCTGCATCAGCTTGCAGGAGGTGACGAGAGCTTGGAGCCGAGAACTGGTTTTGCCACGTTTGATGCACTCCAGTGAGCGAATTTGAGCTGACTCGTAGCATTCGCGCAGCCATCGTGTGTATTCTGCTTCTGGGGTGTGATCTGAGTGTGGGAAGTTTTTTTTTAATGAAATATAAGAGGGAAACAAAGCATGTCTCAAGAAACCCATAGGCATTGTCCTAATTGGCTACGAGTAAATACGGCTTTTCTCAGCAAATGCTACATTCCGAACCAGTATTAGAGTTAGACTATTCATAAGTGCCTGCAAAGGTATATTAGAAAAATATGATTTTGATTGACACATTCTGAGATATCTTTGCCAGGCATTATAAGTATATTTTTTAATTTAAAAAATATTCAGTGTAACACATAAAATGTATACCTAGTTCATATCTACCTCATTTATATTTCAAATACACATTATATATTTATATGGTTATATAAAATCTTATTGATAATTGGCCTAGCTCAGTTGGTATAAAACAAACTAAGATCAGTAGGTGTTCAGAACAATTAGTAAAAATACTCCCAATCGAGCATGTATAAAAGTACATACAAAAGACTTGATGTATGACCTTGAAAAGTAACCAAAGGCTGTTACTGTGTATAATAGTAATGTAACCAAAGTAAAATTTTTTAGCTTATGTAAATTGTGTTGATATGTGTATTCAATATTGCTCTGTTCCATAATAAGAGTAATTACACAAGCGAACAGCTTTGCGGTCGCCACAAGCGTTTATATAAGCAAATAAACATCACATGTCGCGAAATGTGAGGCCTTATTTTGATACACAACCATGATTCAACAAAACAGTCACATGAAAAAGTTTTACAGTATTCCCACAAAGGCTATATGACGAAATCTAGCCTCGTGATTCGTAAAATCGATATTTATACGCTAAAAATACTCTGCAACAACATTTAAACCGCACGAATAGTATACTCACTTGCAGGTTTCAATGGTACGATTTCCTCGATTAAATCACCTCGCCGTAACAATTCTGTGAATATAACCTCGATCGTAAGCAGCAGCGGCGAGTAATTGTCCGTTTCAGCCTGAAATCAACGAATTAAAGAGTAAACTAAAATGTAACCTATGACGCAGTATTTTTATGGGCATTGTCGGCATCACCCAGCCTCGGACTTACCTCAAACATTTGCAGGATATCGGCAAGATTATTAGCATATTTTCTAGAGTTTAAAAACTCGTTTGCTTTATTTCGTAGCTGCGCCGAGACCATTTTTGTTAAATTTTGTTGAGCAGCAGCCATTTTTGTATTGAAAAGAATTTGTCAGAAAAAAAACGGACAGACAACATCAGAAAAAAATATTCGTTCATAAACTTTTGTCTATGCAGCTGTTCTTGTGGTCTATGGTATACTGAGTGAGTATATTCTCTAGGTCTATATGAGGTCTATGCTTATCTTGTTTATGGATCAACAAAATATTTTGAGGTTATCTGCCAAACAAATGAGCAGCATTCAGCGGCATTTGTTTTGATTATATTTACGTGGATTTTTTATTGTTATATATTTGAAAGGTTCAGAAAATGGACGGCGATTTATACGATGAGTTCGGTAACTACATTGGGCCAGACTTGGAGTCCGACTCTGATGATGAGCAGAGCGTGTACGGGCAGGATAACAGAGATGCAGACGAGGATGCAATGGAAGAGGATGATGATGCTGATGCCGAGCCCGAGGTGGCTCCTATGTCCGTCGTCTTGCATGAGGATAAACGGTGGGTACTTTGTAAGAAGTTAAATGTGTACATTTACAAACACAAATAATGGTACTTCCTCATAGACTCCTGGAAATAATCCCCTAGCAATCACCATCATTGCTGGAGATCACCCTATTAGTGTGGTGGCATGCATGACTGCTACCTGAATCACTAGGTTCAATTTGCATAACAAACATTATGTGCGTAAACATGTTTTGTGCTATATGGTTGTAATGCAATGTGTATGTACTTACACACATTACCCCAGTCATATTATACTAAAAATGTAGCATGTTAATAGTGTTTAGAAATAGATCTACAGTGAGATAAAAAGAATTTTTCAAAGTTAAAAAAAACTAGATATTTTATATTAGCCAAAGATAGCTCATTAAATTTCTTGGAAATAGTGTGTCTTTACAACAAAATCCCACCTTTGGTAACCAAATTACTGATTTTAAATTCAAATCTCACAAGTCAATGCAAGAGCTTATTACAAGGTAGCCCATTTTATTGAAGATAAAGATGTCTCGAAGTAGCTTCACTCTGCACAAGTGCACATTGTATAAAAGCCAGTAGATTACCAACATAAGTTTATTATGAACTACTTTAGGTTATTACTTTTTTATTTACCTACTTTGTAAGTTGTTGGTTTTTTTAAATACCTATTAAAAAAAATAACCTAGACTGTTCTCAGTTGAAGGCCAACTTCTGAACTAGTAGTTACTTCAGTAGCTTTGACATTCATAAATGCCCTACTAAAGCCTAAATTGATGAAATGGCTTGACTTTGAAAGAGATTGAAAATCTACCTGTAAATAGTTGTGTTACATAATATGCTTGCACTCTCATATGATGCTTGGTACTATAATGCAATTGAATTAAATTCCTACATTTGTATTTTACCACCCCAATTTTATCCCAGGCTAGTCTGATATCCTTAAATCATCATTGCATTGTACATAAAATAAAAGCCATCACAAAATAAACTATCTCTTCAGATATTACCCTCAAGCCATAGAAGTATATGGACCTGACGTAGAGACAGTGGTGCAAGAAGAAGATACCCAAGCCCTGGATAAGCCACTGATAGAGCCAGTCAAACACAAGAAGTTCCAGGTCCAGGAACAACAGCTCCCAGAGACCAGATATGACATGGAGTACCTGGCTGATATGCTGGATAACACAAATTTAATGAGGAATATTACATTGATGGGTCATTTACATAATGGTACGGAAACATTATTATACAATCATTTTTACTTCTGCCTCTAAAAACTGCCTGAATTGAAAAACTATAAATATCGCTCCCTCAGTTACAGTATTAAGGTGAGGTACCTTAATACTGTAACTGTAACCTCATCTTCATCTTCTACAATCGTTGCTTCCTATTCACTCTGGCCTTGAAAGTTCCTAGATTGTATGTGTCAGGAAACAGACACCGGAAGTAAGTTCCACTCCCTTGCTGTCCACATTATAAATGAGGATGCAAAACGCTGTGTCCGTATTTTCGGTATGTCAACAACATACGGGTGAAACATTTCCTGGCGTCTTGTAGTTCGGTTGAAAAATGGGGATGGTGGAATAAGGCTGAACAATTCCTGTGCACACTAATTGCAAGACACCAAGAACTAACCATGATTTACTCTTCTTTCCAGGCAAAACCTCCTTCGTAGACTGTCTCATGAGACAGACCCACCCAAGCACAATAAACAATGAGACAACAGTCCCCATGCGGTACACAGACACATTATTCGTGGAACAAGAACGAGGAGTTTCCATCAAGTCCATGCCAGTTACGTTGCTGCTCAAGAATATAAAAGGAAAGTCACACTTGCTGAACATCATGGACACACCAGGACATGTGAACTTTAGCGATGAAGTTACCGCTGCTTTGAGGATTTCTGATGGTAAGTTGCATAGAACATAAGCAGATAATACCTCTTTTTCTACATATAAAAGGAGCAAGTCGACAAGCAAGCTTTCAACTAAGCTAAATTTTCAAGTAACTAAGCCTGAGGGCATCCGAGGTGGGATACAAACCTCTGTTGTGGACACAAAACACTGAAGTGTAGGGGACGGAAATTTTATATAACATGCTAGATCGGATTACTGTTGGCAGCTATAATGGGACGAGATTGAGTGATACGTCGTGAAGCGTGTCTTAGCGTGACAATAACTTGACGGGCCAGTTGGCGCAGTTGGTTAAGACTCCACCTATCGCGCCGCAGGTCGTGGGTACGATTCCCACACAGGACATGCATTTGTGTGCATGAACATGTCTGTATGTCCTGAGTCTGGGTGTAATTATGTATATTAAATATGTATTTATATGGCATATCAGTTATCTGGCTTCCATAGACCAAGCTCTGCTTAGTTTGGGATCAAATGACCGTGAGGAATGTCCCAGGATATTTATTTATTATTATTTATAACTTGGTGCAGAGTACCACCATCGTAACATTTAAGACTAGCTTCATTAACTTATTAATTTACATCTAATCTCTTCCACCCTCAGGTGCAGTCCTCTTCGTAGACGCAGCTGAAGGCATAATGCTAAACACAGAGCGACTCCTGCGTCATGCAGTCCAGGAGCGAGTACCCCTGACCATATGCGTCAATAAGATAGACAGACTCATGCTAGAACTGAAGCTGCCGCCCGCAGACGCTTACTATAAGCTGAGGCATATTATAGACGAGTTGAACTCCATGTGTGAGACGCATCAGCCTCAGGATAATCCTGATGAGCCAGCTACTGTGTTCTCACCGTTATTAGGTAAAGTATTTTTTATAACATCTAATTTGTTTTTTTTTGGTCAGGAATTAGGCAGATGGTCTGATGGTAACTGGCAATATTAGGAGAATATGCGATGTGCTGCTGAACCTGAAGAGCTCTAATTACGCCCCTTTTGAGGATACTGCAGCGCTGTGGGAAAAAAACAAAAACTTTTTCAGTAAAAACATAGGAAAGCACTTCCAAAACAACTTATGCCAAGTCTCCCAACATTTTCGCTGTTTAGAGTTCTCAAAACCTGAAAAGATTCTTTTAGCCGTTATGTTACCTGTTATGAAGCCAGCAAATTACTCAACAAGCCTGCTTATCAGAGTTTTGACATCATATTCATTATTATATAAAAAAAGAGTTTAAAAGGAAATATAGTTTTCTGCGCGCACTATACTTAAAAAGGGTTACAAAGATTTGATGCCCACGTGAGGATTTAACACACACATTATAGTTTAATTTTAGTTTCCTATTTTCATCTATACTATAATGATTGTAATTTCTTGAATATAAATAGGTATATCATATAATGTGAGGAAGGCTATTATTTCCCGTAAGGATTTTGAAGGTAGCAACAAAAGCGTCTTTCTTCAAGAGTAGTAAAATACGAAGTCTATCGTCATAGGACGTATGTCGTAAGGAACTGGTATCATGGTAGCTTTCCTTTGGACGCTCTCAAGCAAATCGATATCTGTTAAATAGGGACTCCAAACGTGGAATCTATATTCTAGCAAGCATATTCTATTAAATCCCTTATTTATCGCCAGGAAACGTATGTTTCGCATCGTCCCTCTACGACGTATGCTTCAGTCTGGAATCGTTCGCGGCGATGTACGCAACAGCGCACCCCAACTCCGGTCTGAGAGGCAGCGACATGGCCGCCTGGCTCTGGGGCGATGTATATTTCAACGCCAAGACTAGGAGGTTCACAAAGAAACAACCACATGCGTCTGCGCAGAGGAGCTTTGTCGAGTTCATTCTGGAGCCGCTGTATAAGATTTTTGCTCAGGTTTGTAATTTATTAACACTGTCAAATTATTCGAAATTGAACTCTTATTTAACTATGATGTATATCCTTACTAGCTGTCCCCCGCGGTTTCACCCGCGTTCCCGGGATAAACAGTAGCCTATATCCTTCTCCATACCATAGGCTATCTGCATGCCAAATTTCATGATGATCCGTTGAGTAGTTGAGGCGTGAAGGCGTAACAAACAAACTCACTTTCACATTTATAATAGTTAGGATTTAAACTCAATGTCTCTTAATCTTGATGTGGTTCGAACAGAGGATATCGTCCATTTTATTGTTCATAAATGGGTTCTTCAAAAATATACCTTAAGCTAGCTACAAATAAGTGTAATATTGCAGGTGGTCGGCGACGTGGACGACACCCTCCCGGCGGTACTCCAAGAGCTTGGCATCAAGCTGACCAAACAAGAAGCCAAGTTGAACGTTAGACCCTTGCTGAGATTAGTGTGCAGCAGATTCTTCGGCGATTTTAGGTGAGCTTCTTACTTTTGAACTATCTGTAACGGTGAAATAGAAATAAGAATAATTTGTAACATACTCCCTGTGCGCGAAGTGGTTGTGTGACAGAGACGCATTATTTTAACAAACAGCCCGTCTCCTTCTCCCGAGGTGAGGCGGAGCTTACCCCGGCCTATTTGTCAGCGCGTGCTAGGTCTCGCTTACAGAAATTCACGGAAACCTTCACTCCACTTTGTTACTTATTTGACTAATTTATCAATGCATATTGAATTGATATTGAACAGATGAATAGTGAGTATTATTTAAATAAATCACCGAAAGCAAAAAACAACGTTTTTTTGGTGGTTTGTTTGATAAATAACGTATCGCAGAGCGGAAGGCTAGTTTAATTATCCATAATTAAGAACATTTTTGAACAATGACTGCTAATCATAATTCATATTCAACACTAAAAAGTGAGAGATTAGAGAATCACCTAAAAAGCACTAGTTGTTGGAAAAAACAGATGATACATGTATTTTAATTATGGTTTATAAAAGATAGCTTGATCTCTTTGAGTCATATGAAAATTAATCTTATGGCTTTAGCATAAGGTTTATCTGTGTCATAATCAAATCAACCACAGATTAAACAGATGAACCTTATTCTAAAGCTATAAGGTTAATTTTCATATGACTCCGACAATTGTCGCAGAGATCAAGCTATCTTTTATAAACCATAGATAGCTTTTAACTACGTATGCAAAGCAATATCGAAATTAGCCACTTTACGGCCATAATTAGCTATATCTCTATTTAACTAAGTGACGTTTACGAACGATATGATTTGGCTGACGATCGGTATCCCTACAAATTGGCTTTCAGTAGGCAAGTTGATAAGTCGGGCTGATTTGTCGGTGGTTGGGTCGCCCCGACTCCCGACCCTGCGGATTGGCGCATGAAGAGCGCGACAATAATAGGTCGGGCCGATTTCACGCCAGTTGCGCTCTCATCACGCTTGAGATGAGATGTTTTTTAACCTGTTAAGAGGCCGTTACATTTACAGTGTACATTTTCTCTTGAGTACCAGGGGCGAGTACTCTGGCGGCGTGACCTACCGCAGATGTTCCCAGACGCCTCGTAAGGGGTTGCCTGGTATAGTGTGGCGTCTTTTATGACCGAGAGGTTGGTGAAGGTGGCCACTATAGAAAATCTCAGTAGAGAAAGAGGGGGTTTGTTAAGAGGCCGTTATCAATATCGAAACGGGCCGAATTAGGTATTTGACACGTCCACGCACACGCGGGAACGCTCGGTCGCGTGTGTGCGTGAGTCCGGGAGTCATTGATGGTCAATCCGGCGATAAAATGGTTTTGATCCATTGATATTTTTTACGTGTCTTTTACTTTTTGGTTTATTCTATTGAAATAAAAAATCATGGTTGTAAATCAAATCAAAATCATCAATACCGGTTTGGAAGGTTGCATTTGCTGAAAAATGCCGGTAATAAACTCAGCAATGACTATTTTCAAAAACATTTTAGATTTATTACATAACTATATATATAAATGAATTGATGTTCGTTAGTCAAAATTACTGGTCCTAGATACTGGTCCGATTGCTCTCAAAATCGATATTTGAGAGTCCTCGAGGTCACAAAACAAGAATCTATTCTCAACATTTTGATAAAGTGTCCGCCATTTTGAACTTTTTAGATACTGGTTCGATTGCTCTCAAAATCGATATTTGAGAGTCCTCGGGGTCACAAAACAAGAATCTATTCTCGATCGATTTTGAGAGCAATCGAACCAGTATCTAAAAAGTTCAACATGGCGGATACTTTTTCAAAATTTTGAGAATAGATTCTTGTTTTGTGACCCCGAGGACTCTCAAATATCGATTTTGAGAGCAATCGGACCAGTATCTAAAAAGTTCAAAATGGCGGACACTTTATCAAAATTTTGAGAATAGATTCTTGTTTTGTGACCCCGAGAACTCTCAAATATCGATTTTGAGAGCAATCGGACCAGTATCTAAAAAGTTCAACAAAGCGGATACTTTTTTAAAATTCTGAGAAAAGATTCTTGTTTTGTGACCCCGAGGACTCTCAGATATCGATTTTGAGAGCAATCGGACCAGTATCTAAAAAGTTCAATATGGCGGACACTTTATCAAAATTTTGAGAATAGATTCTTGTTTTGTGACCCCGAGGACTCTCAAATATCGATTTTGAGAGCAATCGAACCAGTATCTAAAAAGTTCAACATGGCGGACACTTTTTCAAAATTTTGAGAATATATTCTTGTTTTGTGACCCCGAGGACTCTCAAATATCGATTTTGAGAGCAATCGGACCAGTATCTAAAAAGTTCAAAATGGCGGACACTTTATCAAAATTCTGAGAAAAGATTCTTGTTTTGTGACCCCGAGGACTCTCAGATATCGATTTTGAGAGCAATCGGACCAGTATCTAAAAAGTTCAATATGGCGGACACTTTATCAAAATTTTGAGAATAGATTCTTGTTTTGTGACCCCGAGGACTCTCAAATATCGATTTTGAGAGCAATCGAACCAGTATCTAAAAAGTTCAACATGGCGGACACTTTTTCAAAATTTTGAGAATATATTCTTGTTTTGTGACCCCGAGGACTCTCAAATATCGATTTTGAGAGCAATCGGACCAGTATCTAAAAAGTTCAAAATGGCGGACACTTTATCAAAATTTTGAGAATAGATTCTTGTTTTGTGACCCCGAGGACTCTCAAATATCGATTTTGAGAGCAATCGGACCAGTATCTAAAAAGTTCAAAATGGCGGACACATTTTCAAAATTTTGATAATAGATTCTTGTTTTGTGACCCCGAGGACTCTCAAATATCGATTTTGAGAGCAATCCTCAAGCCGCCTCGATCGTCCACACAACGTCGGACGTTCTTACTGCGGACCATTGGGATGTGGAATGAACTCCCCGTTACGGTTTTCCCTCAGCGCTACGATATGGGGTTCTTCAAAAAAGGCGTAAATAGAGCTCTACAAGGTCGGCAACACATCGGCAATCCCCCTGGTATTGCAAATGTTCATAGGCGGCGGTGACCACTTACCATCAGGAGGCCCGTCTGCCTGCTTGTCAAACTATTGACATAAAAAAAAAAAACTGACCAGTACCTAAAATGTCGGACACTTTTTCAAAATTCTGAGAAAAGATTCCTCTAAAATATCGATTTTGAGAGCAATTGAAACAAGGCCAGGATACGTTGCTCCGCTATGGATTTCCAATGCCTCAACAATCAGGGTATGATGATGGAGTAGGAGGGTCCTACTCCATCATCATACCCTGAAAATCATACATGATCAAAGTTCATCTAACGACAATTCCAACAAACCCAAACGCGGCTAGGATACGATGCTCCACTATGGAGTTCCAGTGCTTACCCTTCTTCTCCATCATCAGACCCTGAAAACCATATATGGTCAAAGTTCATCTCATGACAATTCTAACAAGGCCAAACACGGCCAGAAAGCATGTTGAAATCATCACAACATATTTGGAATAATAATAAATAATATAAATTACCAAAGAATCAAGAACTCACGGTCGCACTATTTTCGTCTGTAACCTGACGGTGTCGGCACGTCGTACGTAGAGTGTCAACTCGGTGCGCAGAGCGATACTTCCACCCTCTGGAAGCGCTCGGCGCGGTCTGCTGACTCGAGGCTTGCGTCGAGTATTACATTGCGCGATTTTGGTAGTTTTAAAATATTTTTTAAAGCCACAATTTTTAATTTTTTTGAACTTCTTTTTCAGGAAATGGTTTGATTTTGAGCTGAAGTTTATTTATGTTATTTTATTTTTAAAAAACGAGTGTTCTAAGTAGCCAAAATCAAAAGCAATACTTAACCCAAATTCTCTACAATTTGACTAAGTTAAATATTTTTTTACTCAACATTTTTATATGAAAGTGGTAAAAAGTGTTTCGTTTATTTTATAGACGACTTTCATAGTAATATATTGTAATTTTTTTGTACCGTTTAGACGTCAAGACGATTCTTAAATATGTGATATTCTAAACCTCTTACAGCAAAAATTCAGAAACAGCCATCCGTTTAAACGTCGATTAAACAAAATTAAATAATAAAAATAAAAAAGTAGCCCGTTTATTAGATCATAATTGAAATGATCGTTCATGTTGTGCATTAAAACTTATAGAAATACAGTATTTAAACCGTAAAATCACGTCTGTAAATCAGCGAAATCGACAAAATTTAGGGTACGGCCTCTTAAAACAGGAAGCCATAGGTATATAGGCCATATAGGTAGCGATGAACAATATCTCAGTGTAGCCACCAAACGGTCCTTAGCAGTATGTAATACTTTCACGGATAGTATTTTATTTTAATGTAAAGTGTTACAAGCGTTCTTACTTCTTCGAAGCAATCCGAATCCATTCTCAGAAATTGCAAAAATCATTACTCGCTCCAAAATACGCATGACGTTCAGGTTCATGCGCAACACTTTAGGTACTCCTCAACAGAAGACATTATTTTACCCAGCATCTGCTCTTCTCTTGATGCTTGTTGTGCAATGATGAGGCAACTATTAGGGCAAGGCCCCCTTTATGGTATTTCGATTGATATGGAGCCATCGTTTCACGCGTATACACGCTTCAATACCAAGCTGAATTGAAGTTGGGTTGTTGATCGGATCTGCCAATCGACTCTATCGATCGGATCGTCAGTCAAATCGAGACGTTCGTAGCTCGGTTTCTACAAACAAAAACGAATCGTTTTGCTTACCAGTGGTAGGTTTTTTATTGCTAAACTGGGTATAGAGATAATTTCGTAAGCTAATTTTACCTGTGACAGCTACTTCCATATGGGAGGGCCTGCTATGCAATGCTTTGAGCTTCATTATTAGCTTGACGCGCGCACGACCACAGAAGAGAAACCTGCCAGAGTTAAAATTTATATGGAACAGTAACTAAATGACAGTTAATATTAAACCTTGTGTCTTTAAACGTCATAGTGGCATTTCGCGTAAATTATAGGAATCGGCCATAAGTGAACCGACTGTAAAGCGACACAACAAGTAACTCAATGGTATCCAACAGCGGTTTCGTAGAGATGGTAGTCCGTCACGTGCCGTCGCCGCTGGACGCGGCGCCGAGCAAGGTCGGTCACTCGTACCGCGGCGCGGGCGCAGGCGCCGACGGCGCGCTGCTGCGGGACATGCTCGCCTGCGACCAGTCCGGGCATCTCGTCGCGCACACCACCAAGATGTATCCCACTGATGACTGTACCTTCTTCCTGGTGAGTGTGGTTTATTGTTTCCTCCGCTTGAGGAATCAAGACAAGAGATGGAGAAAATATTTGCTGAAAACACCTCTTTTTCATGATAATTCAATGTTGTGGAGTTAGTTTTTGACCAACTCTGATTCTCGAACTGTACATGAGCTTTATTTATAAATCATCGCATACAATGTTTACTAATATCTTATAAATTCAGATGTGTCCAATCTATGCTAAACTGTATTTAATAGGCTTGTAACTTTAATTATTGCCGAATTTGGTAAGCACACACACTCTAAAAGGGAACTGAGTCTCAAGTACAATTGTCGAAACATAACGACAGTTGTTACAGACTTGATGGTGTCCTATGGTTTCCACACTTGTCTTAAATAACCAAAAACTTACTAAATCAAACAAAAAAAAAAAAATTCAATTTAGGCCATGATAAACAAATTGACTCTACACCGGTTCGTAATAGTAACTCTTGAACTGAGAATACTACCGAAAGAAACTCGGCAAGGGTCTTTTCTACGTCATTTACTTCACTACCATCGAGGTATCATACATAATGTTCGTGTATTTCGCGTGTTCAGGTGTTAGCTCGCATAATGTCTGGTACGCTGTACGCGGGGCAGACGGTCCGAGTGCTGGGAGAGAACTACACGTCGCAGGACGAGGAGGACTCGCGGCTCATGAACGTGGGCCGTCTGTGGATATACGAGGCCAGGTACAAGGTAATGTACACCTTAATGCACTTGTTTTATGGTTGGTTAGGGATTTTGCTGTTGAAAAGGTAAGATTTTTTTCTGGTACAGAATTTGGCTCTTCCTTTACAGGTCGCTAAAATGGATCCTTTTTGGTGGAGGCAATTAGATCACTATTCCTAACAAAATGTATGGGAAAAGTTTATTGATTTCTTTAATTTGTAGTCCCCTAACCTAACTTGGTGCTATGGAGCCTTTTCAGCCTTGTCGTGGACAAAATCGAATAAACTAATAAAAATATTTTTCAAAAGTCGCCGTTTTCTCGCTGACTGTTAATTTTTTTCAAAATCTTTTTCAATGTCAAACCGCGCGGGACAGCAAATATTTTTTGACTCTACCTAAAGGTGGACGCACACTTATCAGAGTCGAACGCGGCGAACGAATCGAATGAAACGAATTTTAGAATTCTGTATATGAAATCTTATGAAAGCTCGCACACTTGCCCGCGTCGAATCGTCCGAATCTGAACCCCAGAAATCCTAGACAAATTCGAATGATGTCATCAGATTCGGCTCGGCTTATGCGGTCGACTCGAACGATGCGCTCGCATTCTATCAGTTGCATACGACAGAGCAACACACGAGTTGTTTTTCTTCTTCGTTTCAATCGATTCTTTCGGCGCGGTCGATTCTTTCCGTGCGGATATGTGCGCGAGCCCTCCTTGACTTCGATTCGTTCGCCGCGTTCGGCTCTGATAAATGTGCGTCCACCTTAAAGAACATAGCGCGTAGCAAAACTTGACCAACTAACTTATGTTCCAATTCAGGTGGAATTGAATCGCGTCCCCGCCGGCTGCTGGGCACTGATCGAAGGCGTGGACCAGCCCATAGTGAAGACTTGCACCATAGTGGCAGCTGATGAGGAGGAGGAACTTCACACATTCAGGCCACTCAGGTTCAATACGCAGGCGGTGGTCAAGATCGCCGTAGAGCCGGTCAATCCGTCTGAACTGCCCAAGATGTTGGACGGGTTGAGGAAGGTGAGTTCTCCTCACAGATATACATCTGTGTATGTACTTCGCGTGTCAAAATCTGTGCAAAAAGGGAGCACAATGTAATTCTTTTGAAACTGATTCACGCGGACAGGGAACTCGCATAAGGCTGCATACCAGAGATGTGTAGCGAGGCATATGTTTAGCCGACAAATAGGACCGCTTCATTTTTTATTTTTTATGCCACTAAGGTGGCAAACAAGCATACGGCCCGCCTGATAGTAAGCGGTTACCGTAGCCTATGGACGCTTGCAACACCAGGGGTATCACTCACGCGTTGCCGACCCTGAAGAAACCTCTTCACACCCTTCTTGAAGAACCCCATGCTGTACTCCATTGGGAAAACCACGGCGGGGAGATCATTCCACAATCTGAGCGTCCGTGGAAGAAAACTCCTTTGAGCCCGCACAGTTCGAAACAATTCTGGTTTCAATGTGTGAGGATGGATTCCCCGTCGATGGCGAGAGAGTTGGCTTCATTTTCATGTTAAATCAAATGCCAACCTAACTAAATCAATCTTGTGACATTATGGTAGGTACAAAATAGTGACACGCTTGGTTTTCATATGTATCTTGCGTTATCTATTTAGATTTATATCTGTGGTTCTCCTGCATTTTGGATGGGTCAAATTGTCTTCTCTTCTAGCTGATACAAGTGTACAAATAATAAGTCCTGGTTAACGCTTATTATCTTAACTTCTAACACAATTTTAGTTCATAATGGTTTTGAATATGTCAGTTTGAAAAGAGTAATAATTAATAACTGAATTTATTACCGGGTCTTCTCAGCAAAAGCAACATTCGCAACTAGCGAGTGTTTGTTTAGGCCTATTTAATTGAACAATATTCAAACATGATGATTCAAACATCATTACATAAGATGGTTTAAAGAAAGTCTACTAAAATCCAGTTTTGAAAAATAAAACTCTTGGTAACCTGAAATTAGACAGTTAGAGGAGGTAACAATTTAATCACTATTCTCTTCATTACCGGACGGTTTAAGTTTGGCGCCGCGCACGCTCCACCGCCGACACTCGCCCGTGCACAGCGCAATGCTTTTTATAAACTCTGCTGGAGGACGCACCTCACTGTGACTTGTTTGCGACAGGGATGGTACGATTGATGAATGAATGGAAAATAATGTTAGAACGATGAATGGAATATTTTAATGTGATAATGTTTTTTTTTGTTTTTGTAGCGTTTTGGCTGTTTTATAATGCTGTTAAGCTGCAAAACTAATAAATAAATAAATAAGAAGTCAAGTCTAGTAAAATCCTGGATTAAATTATGTTTTATGTTTGTGTTAGGTGAACAAGTCTTATCCGCTGGTGTCGACACGCGTTGAAGAGTCTGGCGAGCATGTGATCCTGGGCACCGGCGAGCTCTACCTGGACTGCGTGATGCACGACCTCAGGAACATGTACTCCGAGATCGACATCAAAGGTATGTCCTTCAAAGTCAAATTCAAAGCCATTTATTCAATTTAGGCCCCAGAAGGGCACTTATGAAGGTCACATTTACTGAAGTTACCACCGGTTCGAAGAATCCGGCAAGAAACTCAGCAAGGTT
This sequence comes from Polyploca ridens, assembly GCA_951394255.1. Classification (NCBI taxonomy): domain Eukaryota; kingdom Metazoa; phylum Arthropoda; class Insecta; order Lepidoptera; family Drepanidae; genus Polyploca; species Polyploca ridens. Next base: position 1,441,525 of record OX596248.1, on the reverse strand, counting down.
AATTTTTATTAGTATTTTTTGGACTATGTTTGGCTTTTTTTTTCAAATAATTAACAATAAAAACCTTATAAACAATACTAGCTTCTGGTTTCACACGCGTTCCTGAGATGAAAAGTACCCTATATCCTAGTTCAGGACCTAAAGACACCATATGAAAAAAACATTGAACGTATCACAATGGATGACCTTATTACTTATAGCGATTTTGCAAGATGACCTCTGTGTTGTTTTAGTCGCTTCAACACCGTAGACTGTATCTTTATATATCAAATTCTACTGCACGTGTGTATGTCCCTGAACTCCTCCTAAACGGCTGGACCGATGTGAATGTTTTTTTTTTATATGCATTTGAGTGGCGCCTGGAGGAATTCAGTGATATACACACGTGCAGTAGAATCTGTCTGTATATTAAAAGGAAACCGTGACTGACTGATCTATCAACGCAAAGCTCAAACCACTGAATGGATTGGGCTGAAATTTGACAGACAGATAGCTATAATGACGTAGGCATCCGCTAAGAACGGATTTTCGAAAATTCAACCCCTAAACGGGTGCAATGGGGGTTCAAAATTTGAAGTCGCGAGCGAAGCCGCGGGAAAAACCTAGTTTTATATATAAAAGGTAGGGTAGGGTAGCAACCCCACGCAAACGAAGTTGCGTCGGGGAGCTAGTAGTATTGTAAAATTATCGAAGTTATGTCAAGGTTATCTACACAGATTTATGAAAAGCTTTCGATCATGTTGATCATCCATGCTATTCTTGGATGAATTATAAAGATTGGCAGTCCTATGACTATTATGGCTAGTTTTACTTGTAAACAGCGAATAGCTATCAAACAGACTCAGTTGGTTTCTTAAATTTTAGTTTGATCTATATACTTACTGGTGTTCCACAAGGTTCCCACTTAGTACCTCTACTATACAGTTAGTACAAACTTGCAATTCGATCCTCCTCAGTAACAGACCTAGCCACTTTTCTTCAACTAAACTTCGTTTATTTTTCTCCAGTGGCAGATCCTGTAGTATCGTTCTGTGAGACGGTAGTAGAGACGTCGTCTCTCAAGTGTTTCGCGGAGACTCCTAATAAGCGCAATAAGCTGACGATGATCGCGGAGCCGCTGGAGCGAGGGTTGGCCGAAGACATCGAGGCAGGCGCTGTTTGTGTCACATGGGACAGGAAGAGACTTGGAGAATTCTTTCAGACTAAGTGGGTATATTAAAAATTTTGGAAAGAATATTGCTACATTGGAAAATCAATATGTACTTCAAAGTACATCATGCCAATTAAAGGGCATCTTGACAATGGAATAGTTTTAAAATTTCGAAACGACGAGAATATAATTTTAATATCGTCAGAACATAAGTATGATTTTGATAGAATTTATATGCTTACCATTTTTTTTTATCGATAATAATATATTCAGCTAGCTTCTGCTCGCGGCTTCGCCCGCGTGGCCTACAGGAAACAAATGACATATTTTTCTACATCCCGCTTCGAGGATGGAATTATTAAAAACGCTGAGACACGTATACATTAATTTTTAATATTCAGCCTAAACACAAAATTTGAAGATCCTAACTTCGAAACTGACGGACTTTCATACAAACTTTCATCCCCTATATTACCCCCTTAGGGGTGGAATTTTGAAAAACCCTTTCTTAGTTGATACCTACCTACCTACTCTTCACAAAGAATATACGTGGTAATATACAGGGTGTTTGGTGCATCGTGTGCCAAAATGAATTTGCCGATAGAAGGGGCTATCTGCTAACCCTTTAACTCCCGTAACACCTCCAACACCCCACGGCTTTTTTTTATTTAATTTTTTTAACTTTTAATTCAATAAATTCCTAAATTCTTCATTTAAAATTCAATTAAAAACAAAGTTTTAAGTATAACCTCTAAATTAAAATGTTATCTTGTAGTTAATTGTTGTATGATTCCATCAAATTCAAAATTATTGGCAGTTGTTGTCTAGTTTTTTTTTTATTCACTCGCAAAATTATCAGAACAGGTAAAAATTTACTTAAAATTCAACTTTACGTGGCTATAAAAAAAAACTAAAAGCGACCGGGGTCTTCCATTTTCCTCAGAAGTTCTCTTGTCTATCCTCTTGCCAAAAATATGCCACATGCCATAAAAACCTTTTAATAACTTCAAAAATTCGCTAAATTAGTGTATCGTGTCACATTAGGCTAATATTCGAAATTCAGACAAAAACATTTTTTATGAGTAAATTACACATGCAAAGCAAGTAAAAACTGTTATCTCTTTCTTGGGAAATAGCATCTCTTTCTTACATGGGTTTTCTAGAAATTAAAATCCAAAATTATCATATTAATCATTTATTAAGAGGTAAATCATCATAAAATTAAATTATGTTGTACTTAATTACACCACCTCTCATAAATCTTGTTCAAATTGTTGGCCTCCGTTGCGAATACAGGCACGACACCGGTTTCTTATTTCCACTGTAGTGGTATGAAATCGCATTTCCTCCCTAATTATGCCGAAAGCCGCCTCTATGCGTTGGACTAATTCATCCCTTGTAGAAACTTCTGTCTGGTATACTATGTCTTTGGCCCTTCCCCAGACGTAAAAATCTAACGGAGTTAGATCTGGGGAACGCGGTGGCCATGAGATAGGGCCATCTCTCCCAATCCAAGAATTTGGGAACACATTATCGAGATACTCTCTCACCGTCAATCGCCAATGCGCGGGACAGCCATCATGTTGGAATACAATTGGTACGTCTTCATTAAAAATGGGTACCTCCGCTAATAATTCAGGCAAGTCATTTTGCAAAAAATACAAATAATTATCCCCGTTCAGATTGTCGGGAAGATAATGTGGCCCAATCACTCTATTCCCAATTACCCCAGCCCAGACATTCACACTAAATCTTCTCTGAAAAGATTTTTGCCTCTTTACACGTGGGTTTCTTTCTTTCGGCGCCCAGTGGTGTAAATTATGTAAATTTAGAATCCCTTCTTTGGTGAACTTAGATTCATCCGTCCATAGAATTCTTTTTAAAAAATCTGGATCATCCACATCGGAGTGTAGTAAAAAGCGACAAAACTCGACTCGGTTATTAAAGTCACGATTCTCGAGACCTGCAACAAATAAAAAATGCGTAAGAATGCGTTACTTACTGCACAAGAGCATTTTTAAGTACAACCCATAAGCGGATAACCGCTACATGGAAAAGTGACGTCACAGCCGCTACCTGCTAAACAAAGGCGACATCGTACAAATCACATAAGGGTTGTAAAGTCTGTTCAAATGACGTACCTTGCACCGGAGTGTAATGGAATGCGTGTCTTCCGTTATGGCGAAGTTAGGGAATGCAAACCGGTTTCACCGAAAATCGAAAAACCGGTTATTCGGTACGGTTTTGACTAATAAAAAAACCGGTTTTACATAACACCAAAACCGGTTTTTCGGTTATTTTCGGTTTTTATATCAATGTTTGGAAATACTTAGAAAGGATGATTTGCCGCCGTTTTGTAAACTGAGTGCAAAGCAGTGAGTATTTTTGTGATGAACTGAAGTGTGTTGACGTCTAGTGTGTTGAGCTGGTATGTTAAATATGTTAAATAAGTATGTTAAACTTTGTTTTACAATACTTACGCAGCAAATTAGCGTACGGCCCGCCTGATGATAACCAGTTACCGTAGCCTATGGACGCTTGTACTGGCAACATAACGGTTATCACTCGCACGTTGCCAACCTTCAACCTTTTTGATGCGGGGAGCTCATTCCACAGCCTGAGCGTCCACGATAGGAAACTTCTTTGAAACCGCACAGTACGAGACCATTTTGGTTCCAATGTGTGTGGATGGACTCCCCGTCGGTGACTACGATGGTAAAAGGTAACTGGGCATCAGGTCAAATAATTCTTCAGAACACTGCCCGTTGGAAAAGTGGTAGAACACACATAAGAAGGCAGTGTCTCCTCAGACTAAGGGGCTTTAAAACACTTGTAAGCTCGGGATCGTCGACAATTCTAACGGCACGTCGCTAAACTGAGTTTAAATACCCAAGCTGGTATCCAGGTGCCCACAGAAGACAAAAATACTCCATTTGGGCAAGACTTGCGACTTATATAGTTGCGGTCTTTGTCTCGATAAGAAGTACTGCTTCGCTCTCACTTAATCACACCGAGTTTTTTGAATACCTTGTAGATGACTTTGGAACAGAACGTCTCGCTATAAATATTAATGCGAAGGATCCCTATGCTTTTCGTGATGTTGAGGGACATGTTCTAGAAATGAAGAGCCACATCAAATGGACTTTTCTCAACGGTGAATGCGCAGGCTTGTGTGTGACTTAGTGGGGTTGAAATAGACTAGGTTTAGTCGACCCCAATCGGAGTCACTAGTTTGTGAACTCTCGATTTAAGACGTAAGTCCTTCGCGCCTTTTCTCCGATATAGAACGAGGGATATTTGCACGGCTCGTGTAATGAGCGAATGAGCGAAAAAAGCGAGAGAATTAATGTCATGCTATCGGAGCAACTACTGTCAATGAAGGCTCTTATGTATCTGCCAGACAGCAAGCTGATTGATTGGTGTTATTTTTTACCCGTCTGCACGACAACAAAGACTGGGTAATGTTTTTTTTTATCTAAGGACAACATTCGTATAGTAATAATCACGTTTTTGTGTACACGCAAGTTGCTGTGCCGCTATAATAAGCCATGTTCATAATATTACGTGTGAAATGAATATTATAACGTACGAAACATAATTTAATAAATGTTTAAATAAGTATTTCTTAATTACTGATCTATTTTTTAACATAAAGTCATCATATCTCATAGCAATTAAAAACCAAGCAAACGTGATATGTTTTTATGATTTCATTCGTATAAAATAAAATCAAAAGCAACGAACCGTGTAGTCTATATAAACGAGTCTCTGATGAAAACGAATCTACAGAGTTAAATAAACTATTATTTCCATCAATTTGATGAAAAAGAGATGGATGAATTGTATGAAAGATGATAACGGATAGAAGGGACGAATTGAAGAAGCGTACATATTGCGCAGATCCCAAATGATTGGAAACAGGGCAGGCAGATGGCGATGATGTTTCTTTTAAACCCACTTCATTACCTTTAACTGATAAAAAATCCACAGTTTGCGATTTTTACATCTTAGGCACGGTTAGTATCTATAATTCGAGCTATAGAAATAATGTGAAAAAAAAAACGAGCGAACATTTAAAAAACCGGTTTAAAACCGGTTAACCGGTTTTTACGTCTCATAACCGAAATAAAAACCGGTTTTCATTTTGCCACGGTTTTGCATTCCCTAGGCGAAGTACACTCCAAACTTTCCAGATGGAAATACCAAGCAATGCTGACACATTTCTTATGCTTCTTGTAGGTTCTGCTTCAAAAAGTGCCAGAATCTCCTCATCGACTTCAACATTATGTCGCACAACATGCCCTCTTGGCTCATTAAAATTTAAATTACCAGTCTCGCGTAAGCGCCGGAAAGTGTTTTGGAAAACGCGGCGGCTAGGTAATCGTCTACCAGGAAAGCGTTGTTGGTATATCCGTTGCGCTGCACGAGCAACACCATCGGCGGCTCCATACGCCATCATAATGTCCGCATATTCCTCATTAGAGAATGTCGCCATTGTAACAATAACAAAAGTCAACGAAACTTAACAAAACAACAACAAAACTCAACGAAACTTAATAAAAACTCAACGAAAAACAAAATAACAGTAACAGAATAAAAGAATCGTAGCGGTGGCGATGCGGTGAAGTAACAAACGCGTTAGGTAGTAGAGACAGTCAAATCTCGACTGAAAAATAATGGGACCCCCCGCCTCGCGTCAGTTTGCGGGTTGCCCAAACAGGTTTACCCTGTGTAGGAAAGAGATAAGAAACAGATGTTATTTCCCAAGAAAGAGATAACAGTTTTTACTTTCTTTGCATGTGTAATTTACTCATAAAAAATGTTTTTGTCTGAATTTCGAATATTAGCCTAATGTGACACGATACACTAATTTAGCGAATTTTTGAAGTTATTAAAAGGTTTTTATAGCATGTGTCATATTTTTGGCAAGAGGATAGACAAGAGAACTTCTGAGAAAAATGGAAGATCCCGGTCGCTTTTAGTTTTTTTTTTATAGCCACGTAAAGTTGAATTTTAAGTAAATTTTTACCTGTTCTGATAATTTTGCGAGTGAATAAAAAAAAAACTAGACAAAAACTGACAATAATTTTGAATTTAATGGAATCATACAACAATGAACTATAAGATAACATTTTAATTTAGAGGTTACACCTAAAACTTTGTTTTTAATTGAATTTTAAATGCAGAATTTAGGAATTTATTGAAATAAAAGTTAAAAAAATAAAATAAAAAAAGCCCTGGGGTGTTGGAGGTGTTACGGGGGTTAAAGGGTTAGCAGATAGCCCTTTCTATCGGCAAATTCATTTTGGCACACGATGCACCAAACACCCTGTATAAGTGGTTTAGGCCGTGTGTTGATATATCAGTCAATCAGTCAGTCAGTCAGGACTTTGAATTTTAAATATATTCAATATAAAATACCCAAGTAGCAAAATTTGGTCCTTTAAGTGTCCTAGGAGCATGTTTTTTTTGTCCTATAGAACTCTTGAAAACGCTTATAAAGCTGGATTTGGGCGCAGGTTATAAGATTATTACGCCCTTTAGTCGTTTTGTAACAGTCCGGTAAAGTGCAATACAATTTTATAATTATCTTATTAGGTGCAGTTACAAGATAACATGTCCTATAAAGATCCGGTAAACGCCCTGAATACGCGCGATTAGTCCTCTATAGATCTGGAGAGCGCCGCTACTGGTGTAATTAATCCAACAGTGATCAGCGTGATGCTATTACTGGAGCATTCACTTTTCATTCTTATTGTTACGGTGCCATTCTAGTGTTTCGACAAAAAATATAATATTTTCAAAGGGTAGTAAGCAGATCACGAAGCATAACATACGTAACTTTTGTCTTTTGACTGTTGTATAAAGAAGGCCTACTCATCTTGCGAAAATAATTTTATTGATAAAGTGTTCGATGATAATAAACATATCTTCATGCCCCTTCACAACTAAACATATTTATTATATCTTCGATATATTTTTATTCGATAATATTAACAAATACTGAGACCGCCATATAGGATCGGATCATGTCCGATTGCTGCATTTATCAAAACCTTTATAATACTATTTAGTCTAATTTAACTACTACAGGACATACCTACTTCGCCACCATATTGGTTTTAGGGTTCTTTTTAACAAAATGGCCGATTACTCTAGTAATAGCAAATATAGGACACATATAAGTAGAAACTTACATATAAAAATCGCTGGGTATGCTAGTTTGGTGCTAATAATCTATTTGAAGTCACGACTAAGACAAATTAATCCTATAATACCTTTACCTATAGCAGCTACACCGAGGACATTTATAGAAACTCATGTCTTATAGAATAATGAAACAAGACGCTAACAAGAGTAACTAATCTTATTAATTACGCTTATAGGATCAAAAGCCACACTTTGCTTATTAGTTTTATAGCATGCGCTTACAAGATTGTAATAATTACAAGTTCTAGTAACTATCTTATAACATTATCCTGTAAACGTTTATATCTTATGTAATAGGATCTAAAGTACTTGTAGTGCAAATCGTCGTATAAGATGTTGTTGTGAGAACAGTGATCTTACTCAAAGCGTCTATTAGACTCTTAAAAGATGTTAAGTCTTATAGGTCGATTGCTGTAGGACTATTTTGCTACTTGGGTAGAACATAAGTTCCGTCCCCATAAGTAATGAAATAACTTGAATGTTCTCTTTAGATACGACTGGGACTTGCTGGCCGCCCGTTCGATATGGGCCTTCGGGCCAGACGCGACGGGGCCCAACATCCTGGTGGACGATACATTGCCTTCAGAGGTCGACAAGCATCTACTTGCATCCGTCAAGGACAGCATTGTACAAGGTATGGGATTTTAATGCTATTTTTTAAAATTACTAACCCATCTATACTCTATTCACATAGGATGAGTCGTCAAGGTCAAGGGCTTTTTACCAATATCTAGTGAAATTCCATTTGATTACTCTGAAATAGTACTCACAATATTTCATGAAACCTCGCTCTATCATAGTATTCCTTTATTATATCGAAATGAACATTAATCATTGAGAAATCAAATAAAATACCATGTGTCACCGAACTCATGCTATTTGAAATATACTATAGGTGGCAATCGTACGATAGTAAGGTCTATTCTAAAACGACAATCAATTGTAACACAATGAATAGTATGAAAAGTTGTTTTTTTATTGCGATTTCGAAGTTGGACCCATAAAAAAAAAGTCAAGTATTTTTTTTTATGAAATATAGGGTGACTTTAGTAAACGATACTTAGACATGATAACAAATAACTTTCCCAAAGTTATTTAGATTGAAGTTTATTTAACTTTAAATATGTATATTAAAAGTTACATAAATCGATTCAGAAAAGGATTCTGAACAAACCGTTTAACGCTTTAGCTTCTAAATCTGTTACACGTTGTATCAAAGTCAACTTGGCCCCAGAAGGGCACTTATGAAGGTCACATTTACTGAAGTTACCACCGGTTCGGAACTCGGTTTTCAACTGAGAAGAATCCGGAAAGAAACTCAGCAAGGTTACATTTTTTAAATATTTTTTGGACAATCTGACTATGTTTGGCTTTTTTTCCAAATAATTAACAATAAAAAAGATATACCTAAGCATAGATACAGACGAAAAAAGAACAAGAAAATAAATAAAAAATAATAAACTTAAAAATAAAAAAACATAATTATTGACCTACTGGCTTTTGTATAAGCATGAGCAAGGTGGATTTGTGCAGAGTGCAGCTACCTACTTCCAGACATCTTTATCTTCAATATAATCGTATATGATACGGCAGTCAGTTTGTTATTTTGTATACATATGTATATGTGATTGTTGTCAGGTTTCCAATGGGGCACCAGAGAGGGCCCGCTCTGCGAGGAGCCGATCCGCAACGTGAAGTTCAAGATATTGGACGCCGTCATCGCGCAGGAACCCCTGCACAGGGGCGGTGGACAGATCATACCCACCGCTAGACGAGTGAGTTAAATTATACATTTTACACCCAAAAAATGGGCCTTATCCGGGCCTCTCACGGGGCAGTTGGTGTGGTTGGTACCTTTCACACAAGACCAACTCCGAAAAACAATATGCGATACCAATAGAATTTTACAAAATTACGTCTCGTTTTGCTGCAATTCTATTGGGTAATAATTTGATAACGATCATCGGAATATCGTGTATCGTTTTTCGTAGTAGACCCTCTATTGTCGTGGCTGCGATCTGCCTGCTAGGTTTTTGAAAAATAAGTATTCGATGAAACTATTGCCGTCGCGCTTCCTCAAGTTTAAGGCGATGATAGCTCAGTGGTAGTGACGTCGGATACCGAGACGAAGGTCCCGGGTTCGAATCCTACAATGAGCTTGAGCTTTCGGTGAAGGAAAACATCGTGAGGAAACCATAGCACGGTGGTAGGGTACTTTGTAGTACCCATCTGGCTGGCTACCACCCTCATGTTGAAAATCTGTCGCCAAGCATCTACCGGTGTGTTCCGACAGCTGCACTTGAGAGCCAGTTCCTTCTAGGCTTTGTGTGCTTATCACCATCGGCCACATCATCACTTACCATGGTGAGATTGTGGTCAAACACAGGCTTATACACGGTAAAAAAAAAAAATTGTCTGAGTGCGATAGGGACGCTGCAGCTCAGACAGATTATTATAACAAAAAAAATTACGAAATCCACGTTTCGTATTCCCCTTTTTTCCACCTCGAAAATTTGAACTGATTTAATTACTTTTTATATACATTTGTAAGGAAGAGTACGTCTAGGTTCCTATCAAACAGACGTGTCTAAAGCAAACCTTGATTATACGAAAACAAAATTGCTCTAGAGGCATTATTCACGAAGAAAAGACATTGAGCTATTATTACTACGTATAGAGAAGCTAAAGCTAAGCAAAGGTTATGCCCCATTTTTTTAGAGTCAACTAAAGTTCTCTTTAGTGCTAAAACAATAGTTTGTCGTCTAAGCATGACAGTAGAAACACGTAGCGCTATCAGAATGCTTTTAAGAGTATTTTTCCCGCAAACACCGTGATTTTCACGGCGCTTACGCGTTTCGTTCATCGTTCTACCTACAACAACAAGTGTGGCCGGATGGCCTCACTTGAACGGAACATAGTTGTTATGTATGGCGTCTTCTCTATACTTAGTAATAATAGCTCAATGAGAAAAGAGGGGAATACATTTGAATGGAAAATCGCAGGCCCTTAAGTATTCTCAAAATGAAAATTTAGTATATCAGTTGTCTGGTTTCCATACTGTGGTATCTCTGCTTAGTTTGGGATGTGTGTGTGTCCCAGGCAGCGTTGCCAGACGTCCCGATTTTGGCGGGACGTCCCGATTTTTAGCCCAAAACTAAATGTCCCGCGCGGGACTGGCTCAGTCCCGCTTTTTGAGGATTATTCGACGGTGAAATCATCGTTGGACGTAGAAGTGGGAAATTATAAAGACACCACTGCACAGAAATAGCACGCAATCAAAAGATACGGCCGTATAGGTACGCCGCATATTTTGACGCTCGCAAGGAAATCAAAACCTATACCGCCTTATAACAAAACATGGTTTAACGCAAAACCGGGTTTTACTGTCATTAGGTCACTTTCTAACGTCATATAATAAAAAGAGACGAGGCTATTTTAAAACCTGGTTTTACTTTAAATCATGTTTTGTAATAAGGGGGTTAGAGTACTTCCCAATGACCTAGAAACATAAAAGAAGCAATTCCATGTAGCACAAGTAAAGGAAGAAATCCAAAAATCGTTTTGTAGAGGCATCACAATTTTTTTTTCTTACTTACTTCATGTTTCGGTTCCCGTGATAAATGAACTATTTACATACCTACAAGTTTCTAAGGAACTCTCGGTGCGCGAGTCCGACTCGCACTTGGCCGTTTTTTTTTTTGTATTTCCCGCTTTCGACCATAGAATCCCGCTTTTTTTACTCAAGAAGTTACGAAATCCCGCTTTGCCCGAAAAAAAATCTGGCAACGCTGGTCCCAGGATATTTATTTATTAAAATGATCACTAGTTTGTTTTCCCCGCCAGGTGGCGTACTCGGCATTCCTGATGGCCACACCTCGTTTAATGGAGCCGTACCTGTTCGTGGAGGTGCAGGCGCCGGCCGACTGCGTCTCCGCTGTATACACCGTCTTGGCTAAGAGAAGAGGTTATATATATTTTATTGCTTTTCATCCTAATAGACCGGGAGATACTGGCACAAATTTCCTGGTCATATCAAAGTGACGCGATTGGGCCGCCGGTATCAGCGCTATGACCATTATTTTCCTTTTCGTGATTACGTAATTAGACCCCTGAAGGGTCGCCATACAGTACCCCGAGTGTAATTAATTGACGTTAATAAACGCTTACTAATGCGTTTGCGTTAACTATAAATTTGTATGGGAGAAATTAGTACCATGAGTATTCCGCTAGAGGCGCTGTGCCAATTCCTATAGAGAAGTGTCGTAAACGCAAACGAATTAGAAAGAGTTTACTAACGTCAATTCTTTACACTTGGGGTACTGGTACAAATGACCAGGAAATGTGTGCCAGTATCTCCCGGTCTATAACTATGCTAACTAATATTATAAAAGCGAAAGTGAGTTTGTTTGTTTGTTACGCCTTCACGCCTTAACTAATGAACGGATCATCATGAAATTTGGCATGCAGATAGCCTATGGCATGGAGAAGGACATAGGCTTTTTATCCCGGGAACGCGGGTGAAACCGCGGGGGACAGCTATTTATTATATTATTTAATTCATCCTAAAATAGGTTTAAGTGTTTATATTAACAAAAAAAAATGATATTTATATTAGTTTGTAAGGTATATCTATGGGCCACAAGAAGCTTGAAAATAAAGGCTTTAATATTATTAATCGAAAATTCCCAAAACAATTGTCAACCTTTATTTTATGATTATACTAGTTTACTTTCCTACTTCTATTCCTGACAAACCTTTTTTTTATCTCAGGGGTCGTCCATTAATCACGAGAGTCCCGAATAGTGGGGAGAGGGTCCGGACAATATCACGACTAATCACGATGGGGGGAGGGGGTTTTGAGGCATGTCACGTGTATTTTTTTTTCTAACCACGCAATAAAATCGAAAATTGCACTTGCTTGCTAAAGGTGAGGAACTCACTTCAGGGGTTTGTGTTTCTTGAAACCTTTAACCTAGATGTAGATGGTCTTCAAGGCTAGAGTGAATAGGCATTTTCTGGGTAAGCGTGCGACATATTCAGCCTTGTGACTCCTCCTAGGGTCACTCGACCGTCGAACATAAAAAGCCTGCATTGTCATATACTTTCATCTCATAGGTACTTCTAAGTTAGTAAAGAAGCATACGGACCGCCTTAAATGGTGGTAAACGGTTTCCGTAGCCGCTGCTGACCTCTAAAAATCATCAATCAAATGACTCGGAAAATGTCTTCACTTGAAGTACTCCATGCTGATTAAAACCTTCTTTTAAGAACTTCGAAATCTACATCCTATACATATATTTTGTCCATACAGGTCACGTGACCCAAGACGCGCCAGTCCCCGGCTCGCCATTATACACGATCAAGGCGTTCGTCCCGGCCATCGACTCGTTCGGCTTCGAGACGGATCTACGCACTCACACGCAGGGCCAGGCCTTCTGCCTGCAAGTGTTCCACCACTGGCAGATAGTGCCCGGTGATCCGCTGGATAAGAGCATCGTTATCAGGTAAATATTGTGTTTCAGTGTCAGTAATCACCTTTAGAACAGATGAAATTGCTTATATTCATGACATATGAATAGATGTGAATTGCTATTTTACAAGCTTTTTTAACTTGCAATGTATGTAACTATGTTCGGGGTGGAATCTTGCAAATCGAATTTCGTCGGATTGACTTGATATTTGGTATACATTATAGTAAATTTCAAATAGCATGAGTTCGGTGACACATGGTATTTTATTAGATTTCTCAATGGATAATTTTCATTTCGATATAATAATAGACCGAAGTTTCATGAAATATTGTGACTACTATTTCAGAGTAATCTAATGGAATTTCACTAGATATTGGTAAAAAACCCTTGATCTTGACGACTCATCCTATGTGAAATAGAGTATAGTATATTGGATGAAAATGCAAACACAGTCACCAAAAAAAGCTTGTATTAAAATGTTTATTTTTAACAAAAAAAATATTGTAATATCTCATCTCACCAATATTATAAATCCGAAAGATTGGATGTTCGAGTTTGGATGCTTCTTCCTCAATCACGCTTCAACATCTGAACGGATTTGGATGAAATTTGTATAAGATACTTTTTATACCGGGAAAGCAATATATCCCTCGGGTATGCGGGTGAAACTGGGCGCAACTATACATATAGCCATAATACATTTAAATTCAGCTTGACTTCAAGTTTTCCGGAAATTTATTGAAGGAAAATTTCTCGCTCCAACTCTAATAGGGATTTAATCAAATACAGAGTGCTGTATAGTCTGTTGGTTAGTTGACATAAAAGTGTATGATTCTGGTCTACTTTTCATTGCAGATACACATAGATCTATGAATATAAACAAAAACAAATATTAAGAAAAGTTAGAATGTCGTTGTCTTTAGAAAACTTTCACTTATTTTTCCCCAGGCCACTAGAACCGCAGCCAGCGACGCACTTGGCTCGTGAGTTCATGATAAAGACCAGAAGGCGGAAGGGGCTCAGCGAGGATGTGTCTATCAACAAGTTCTTCGACGATCCTATGTTGTTAGAACTCGCAAGACAAGATGTACAGCTTAATTAATTTAATAATAAATGATCAAATAAATTACATGTTGTTTTATGTTTAGCATTTAGTATTTTATTGCGATCGGAAATATCAATAGTAAACCCTTATATGCATCAGGTATTAAGAATAAATAAATATCCTGGGATATTCCTCCCACACTGCATGCGATATAAAAAGAATGTCGGAGGCATTAGTTGGAGGAGTGTAATTATTTAAAATTTTTGAATATTTTTTGATTTTCTTGAAAAGGCTGTCTGCCTTTATTGGCAAGGGTTCACAGTCATACAGCTGTATCTTATTTTCTATTCGAGTCAAACAAATTATTAATCTGCACAAAAAGGTCGAAAAAGCATTGAGCTATTATTACGTACAGAGACGACACCACACATCACAACTATGGTCCGATCAAGTGAGGCCATCTGGCCACACTTGTTGTAGAACGATGAACAAAACGCGTAAGCACCGTGAAAATCACGGTGTTTGCGAGAAAAATACTCCTAAAAGCGTTCAGGTTCAGTGCCTAGAAAACATGGGATACAAAGGTTGATCGTTTACTAACGATGACGATTGTCGAAAACCATCTTGTCTAGGGGGGCTGATAGCGCTACGTGTTTCTACTGTCTGCTTAGACGACTAATTATTGTTTCAGCGCTAAAGAGAACTTTAGTTGACTCAAAAAAAATGGCACATAACGTTTGCTTATGATAGCTTCTCTATACGTAGTTATAATAGCTCAATGCGAAAAAGGCTTTTTGGCGGGAATTTGCAATGTGACTGCGTTTTCGTTTTATTTTCATAAATTTATGTAGATGTATTGTGAGTTTCATTGCATATTATCGGTGGTGTTTTGTCCATTTAAGTTCAGTTTATGTGCACCAGTGAAGTCTCAAAAAGTTTGTGGAAAGTTTTAGTACAATGACCACCATTTTATTAACACCAAAATTTAAACATTGCTTGGACTAAGGACAGGGAATGACTGTGCGGACTATCTGAAATTGATTTATTGTGATTTGTTGTGACTAGAACTTATAATACAACTAGACACTGGCAAAAATAACTCGGATTAAAAATTATTTGATTGCCATGCCAAACTGATATGGCAACTTTGCTCCAAATGTGTCAAATAAATATTCAAAATTGAAAAGCACGTCGTCTTCGTTTCAAACGTAAAATATATTTAAATTACGGAAGTATTGTATATTTATTGTGAAGAACAACGTCATTAATCTCTAGTGTTAGTTTTATATACTTTATACAATACAAAATGGCTCGCGGAAAGGATAAAAAGAAGTAAGTACAAAGAGGTTATGTGCCAACATGTTATTGTGGTTATTTACAATAAAGATATAAAAAATATATTGTCAGAATACATTTGAACTATACTTAGGGCCTTCTATAAGGTGGTTCTATATGGTGTGGTTAGGTTGGTGGTGATTATAGAGAGCTTAAAGAGCAAATAATGATTGCATAGGAGTATCTCATACAAACATCAAACTCATCTCCCATTTAATTAATTTTTGTTTTATTATTAGTTTAACTTTATTCATAGTGTTTTTCTATTTTTTATATGTTCAGTTTGTGTGTATATGGTAAGGATTACGACCTGTTTTAAATATTAATTAGATATATGTTTTTTATTTTTTAATGTCTGTAATCTGTTTTATACCCCAATAAATAAATAAACACACAAAATGTGTGAAAGGAGATGTCTAAATGTCATATAAACGGTATTTCTTTAGTTAAAACTTTACCTAGCAAAAGGCTAAGGCACCTTCTTAGTGTATTATAGTATAACTCTTTCTGGATGCTGCTACCCGCCCCTAAGTACAGTACTCTTACAAAATTTAAGTTTTCCATACACTATAGTTATTAATAACAAGCATGGTGTTTTAGACGTAAACTAGAGA
The DNA here is from genome assembly GCA_951394255.1 of Polyploca ridens. Lineage (NCBI taxonomy): Eukaryota > Metazoa > Arthropoda > Insecta > Lepidoptera > Drepanidae > Polyploca > Polyploca ridens. The sequence continues at coordinate 1,425,700 of OX596248.1, read as the reverse complement.
AGAAACAAGAAGGTGACGATGTGGTTAAACAAGTGCCTCATACGTTGGAGTCCCTCCGTGAGAAGGATGAGACTATGCTGGCAAATGCTGACACTGAGGAGCAGGAAGAGGTAAGGAAATACTAATTATGCTATTAATTACGTTCTGTTAAAGTCACTATTTTTTATTAGGTTTGTGTTAGATAGATCTAATCTTCATTTTTTTTATTTGTTTTGAGAATATAGTAGTAATGTAGCAGTAGGTGGTCTACTGAAACCAGAATATTTAGAAACTGGTCTACGAGAAAAAAAAGTTTGGGAAGCTCTGCTTTAAATTAACAACTTTATATGTTCTCATAAAATCATTTTGAACTCTAGAATTCTGTAAGCAATAGCAAAAGTTTATTTATACAAAAAAAATAATACCATGATTTAATGTTGTGTGTCAGGGACATCCTCTAAATTGTTTCTTTCGTAAGTCAATTATTTAATTAACTAGTGTAAATGGTGGATCAGCTGGGCTAGATCATATCTTTGGTGGTCATTGTAATGAACACCATTCATAAATTTCATCCAATTTTGCAGTACGATAGCTGTGTGTGTCTTTTTGTTACGTTATTTTATAAACATACCTCTACAAATAAACCAATGGTCCCTCATATTATTCCATTCTACATGATACATTTTGTATGTCATGTATATCACCTTACCTTACCTAACAATTTATTTGTTTTAAGAATGTGTTTTCTTACCATTTTACAGGCACAAAAAGACATGGAATTAGATGAACTATCAACATATTATGAGAACTCATATGAACCTAAAGTGCTGATCACATACTCTGACAACCCTCACAACAAGACTAGGATATTTGGCAGAGAGCTGGCTAGGATGATACCTAACTCTATATCTAGGTATAGACAGAGGTATGTATCACTTATATTTTTACTAGCTGTGCTATTTGTTCAGTTACACCCTAGTATGAAGATTGAAGTTATAGTAAGGGGCACGAGTGGTGAGCACAGATTGACACCCGCCCAGTAGTCAATTTTTTGGTCTGCTTGGCTAGAATGAACAAGGTTGGAGCGCAGTTCGTCAGTCGATGTTCATCGTCTATTGGATTCGTGCGTGTCATTTGGCTACTGTGATTTGGCAAAAGTGTACATGCACTAGCTTGCCCCCACTACTGCCTATCTGTGCTCACCACTCCTGCCTCATACTGGGTACAGTGGCAACTTATTCTAGTGAATTTCTATTATTTGTAGCATTAATAAATACAAATTACTTTTTCTAAAACAGATCATCAGTAAAACGAATCTGTGCATCGGCAGTACGTGAACAGATAACAGATGTTATAGTAGTAAATGAGAATCAAAAGCAGCCTAACGGATTTCTCCTAATACACCTTCCAAATGGCCCGACGGCGCACTTTAGGCTGTCCAGTTGCAAGATTACTCCAGAACTCAGAAAGGATTATAAGGAAATTACTACACATAGGCCAGAGGTAAGGTTACAGTAGTACCCAACTGATATGGCGCGTCGTGAATCTTCGTTCGCACAGAAAAGAAAGTATGGCCCCGAAGATTAACGAAAGAATGCTTAAAACTTACAATCAACCTTAGATCACTACTATAAGGTTCATAATACACTGCAGCTGTTAGTTCCGTCTCACTCGCAAGTCATGCCCCTTCGCACGGCGCGCGCTAACATGGCGGCAGCTGCCGACCAATAGCATTTCCCGCGCTTTGAAAATGTATATTCTGCGCAGGTACATCGGTAAGCCATATCAGTTGGGTACTACTGTAACATGTTTTAATGGTAAATCCATTCTATATTATACAGTTTGTTCTTTTGTAGTAAAGTGGTTTTTTAAGGGTTTGGTGGATAGAAGTCCTACTTAGGTTGCCGATACAACAAAAAAAAGCAGATATATTAAAAAATTGTGGTCATGGTAGTTTTGTACTTTTTTCATAAGTAGTCATGAGCAGGTCCACCCTCTGGTACTTATTGTTGAATTTTAGGACATGTTTTATGAGATGGTGTAATTAAAAGAACTGAAAGAAAGGTCTCAAAAGTATAATAGTGATCATAACATTATTCCAATGATCAGATCAATCAACAATTAGGAAAGTTGCAAAGTAAAATTTCATTTTACTTGTGTAAGTAAAAGAATTACAGCCTTAGTCAAACTTATTGGCGGCTGTGATATTAGGTGAGGTGATATTAGTCAGTAGCGAAAACGAAGATATGCGGTACATTCGAGATGACTGAACCTGTGCAAGCTGGCTCGCAGCACACTTCACAGCCGCCATTAAGTTTGGTTCGGATTCTAAAAAGAAATTAAACATATTTTCTTAAGTATAGTACTTATTGAAAATTAACATTATTCTAATGATTTAATCAATTAACAAATTAACAGTTTCATAGTTATATAAGTATGACTTAATTAAAGAATTAAAATAAATTTTAAAGAGAGTTTTTCATAAGTATAACAGTTAACGATAATAACATTATTTAAATGATCAATTCAAACATATTTTTTAATAAGTTTCTAAGTTAAATCAAAGTAAGATAAGTGATATAAAAGTAGTAATAAGAAAAAAAGTATAATACTTAATCACAATAACATTTTCCGAATAATTAAATCAATCAAATGCAACAGTTAGTTTAAAGGTCAAGTGTTTTTTAAATTTTAGATTAATAGATTCCGAAGATTTTTTTATTCCATTTTCATACCCCCCGAAGTAGTTTCATTTGTATCTGGCGCACATTCCCACGGTGTGGGTGACAGGGCAGACGATGCGTCGGTACAAGATGGAGGTGTATCATTGCAATTAGTTGGGGAGCACGGAGGAGAATTTATGATGTTATGAGCTATTGGCTGTATCTCACTATCAGTTTCCGCGTCCATTTCAGTGTCCGAGTATTGCAAGTCATCAAATGAAATGGTCTCCTCCTCCTCCTCACTCGTCGCGCTCTCTTCCCCCGATTCATTTCCTGAGTGGGGGGCTTTTAATGCGGCAATGATGATGTCCAACTGTCCTATCAACTCCAGTGCATCCCTGAGTGCATTCGCCACTGTCGCACACTTATCGCAGCCCACCATTGTGTTTTATTGATTTTATAGTGATTTTTGTTGACACTGCAATTCAATAGCAGGCACTGAGCTTTTACTTATCACTGGGAAGCACTGCAGCGATAAGAAAGGGGTGGAGGAAACACAGACAGGGGGCTAAGAGGCCCAGACGATGTTAATGCGAATGTTGTCAGCGTTGGCGCACGCAGCACAAGCATAGATGGTTGAATGCAAACTGTGTGGACGCAGACAGCACAGTCGCAGTCTTCGCGAACTTAATCCGCGCAGAGGTAGCTAACCCTGATGTGAATGCGGGTAGTGTAGATAGTGGTCAACGACAACAACGCAGATAGTACAGACGCGGGAGGTGCATTTGTGAATGCAGAGATGCAACGGGCACAGACGTAGAGTGCTTTTTCTGTCTACGGGCACAGAAGACAAGAATTGTGAATTTGTGAACTCACCAGAATTTAACCGTTTTTTAATTTATGTAATGTTGGCACTATACCAGTGTTGCCAGTGGCCGATAATCAAAAACAACATGAGACAGGTCGAAAACATTTTAACGCGAATAGTTACATTATCTTATATTATGTAGAAAACGACACTAATACTGTAATATGGCAATTTATTTCACATACAAAAACTCCCACTTCTATTTGTGAAGCTTCGAAAGAATCGTAACAGTTTTATTAATTCCTTATGTAAGAAAAGAATGAAGAAATCCAAACATTCATTCACGCAAAAAATACGTGTCCAATACTTTTTGATAATCTAACTGTCGGACTAATTAGATTTTTTTTATCTTGTAATCATTCGTCTTGTTACAGATCTATCACACAACTCTTTTTAAGAGATGGTTTATTTTCATATGTAGTGGTTATTTCAGGTGATTCTAAACAACTTCAGCACGCGGCTCGGTCTGACGGTGGGGCGCATGCTCGGCGCGCTGTTCCACTACGAGCCGCAGTTCCGAGGTCGACGAGCCGTCACCTTCCACAACCAGAGGGACTACATATTCTTTAGACACCATCGGTTGGTTTCTTATGAATAATTTAAGTTTAATGTTATGAGGTTCATATTCATTTTGTTGAGATCAATTGCCAAGAATCGGGTTGTTTATATATCTTATTACTATGATACGAGTGATAGAGATGTTTATTCGCTCATAGAGCAGCTCGACTGGGGAAGTACCTTCACCTAACAGAATACCGCAGCAAAACAGTGTTGCCAATTCAAATTTTTAGTCGGCCGTGTACATGGGGTAAAAAACCGTGTTTATATGGAATAAGACCAACGGTGGGCCGTGTCACTGCTTAAAAAAAGGAAAAACGTTTAATTAATGTCAATTAAATGTTTTTAACATTAAAGACCTTAAAACAGCTCCATTTGAAAAATGTTTGCAATTCGATATTCGTTTAAAAAAAATTACAACAATTTATAATATTTTTACTTATTATAACCGGTCTGAAGGGGGGTTACTCCGATGTTCGAAATTCGACAATCGTATAGTGCCGTTCCTCTCGAACTCCTGTCAAACAATATTTGGGTGAGTGGGACGGCACTATACGACGGTCAAATTTCGTGCATCGGAGTAACCCTTAGGTACCCGTATCATACCAACCTATCAATTAATTAAGTACCGTAGAATTTGCAAAAAGCCGTAGAATCTGCTACGGCCACAGGGATGCAGCCGTAGGCCGTGTATATTATGATTTTTAGGCCTGAAAGCCGTAGAAAACGGTAATTGCCGTAGCATTGGCAACACTGCAGCAAAATAACTTTGTTTTATTCTTTTTTTTGTTCATGACCATGGAAACAAAGTTTTCAGTCGTATAATATCACTTTCATGCAGGCCTCATAAGTGCCTTTCTGGGGCCTAAATTTAATACATGGCTATGACTTTGAAAGCTTTTTACTGACTTTTTGGGACTACTTGAAAAGTCACGATACAATTAATTCAGTTCATTTCACTTCACTCATGTATGATCTTTATTAGATAAAATACCACCCATAATATGCAACAAACTCAATATAGGTAGGACGAATTTATCAAAATAAAACGAAAAGACGAAAATGCAACGTCACTACAAGTTCCCGCCAAAAAGTTATATGTTGTATTCCTGCGCGTAAGGTTTCCAGTGCTGGGGAAGGGTTGGTAACGCGTGAGTGATGCCCCGAGTGTTGCGAGTATCCATATAGCTACGGTAACCACTTACCATCAGGCGGGCCAACAACCATACGGTCCGTCTTGATTGAAACGGCTACCGTAGCCTATATGCGCTTGCAACACGAGAGGTCACCCCACAATTTACCTTGAGTATATGTAGGATGGGTGATCGCCTAGTGGTATTTCAAATCGAGCGTTTCCGTGCTTCGGAAGGCACGTAAAGCCGGTGGGACCGGTTATCACTTAATTGTGATAGTCGTTAAGCTAGTTGGATGCCTCCTAGGCGGCTTGAAATATTCCAACAGTAGGTTGACCACTAGCCTACCTCCACCGATCCGCAGTGGGCACGCGTGGTGGAGTATTGAGTATTCCCTTTCACCTTCATTTTTGAGCATAGGCCACAAATGAAGGTGAAAGGGAATGGGCAATACCTGGAGGCCTGTGCTCAGCAGTGGGACATTATAGGTTGATGATGATGATGATGATAGGTAGTATAGTATATTCAGCCTAACGAATATATTGTTCGTAGGTACGAGTTCACGACAGACGGTAAGCGCGCGAAGCTCCGCGAGCTGGGTCCCCGGTTCACGCTGAAGCTGATCTCGCTGCAGCAGGGCACCTTCGACTCCAAGCGCGGCGACTATGAGTGGATTATCGCCGGCAGACGGCACCAGATGGAAACCTCCAGGAGGCGGTTCTTCTTATAGTTAGATGTAATAAAGATTTGCTTATAAGGAATTTGTGGTTTTATTTGTAACTATCTGTTCTTCCGTGATTTCACACGCAGGTTTTTTACGCACTCACGCGCGTAATTGCGTTTTGTGGATTCACGGCGGCTCTTAACTCATTCCATACAAAAACTCGCACGGCACTACGAGATTCGGTGTGCAATACCTTGCGTCGCATGTAGGCGCGTGATCTATATGAACCCGCGTGGATGCATCTTCTGTGTGTTGGACTGTGCGTTTTTTCTATACAAACGGAGATACTTACAAGCAACGTTAAGAGACGCATTCACGCGCTACGCTGCGTGGTGCGTGGCAGTGTGTTAACCGCCTAACACACGGGGATAATATAGCTCGTTAGTGGAAGAATTTGCAGAATGGGATCAGTGTAGGGTAGTATGTGATCACTGATCGAGCAATCACTAACGGCGTGGAATTTACAACAATTTCTAATAGTCAATAGATTTTCGTCTGATTCTTGAGATACCTAAGAACTCAGTACCCCGAGTGTAAAGAATTGGCGTTAGTAAATGCTAATGCGTTTGCGTTTACGACACCTACAGGAATAGGCACAGCGCCTTTAGCGTAATACTCATGCTACTAATTTCTCCCATACAAAACGTCAATTCTTAAAAAGACCGGTGAAGCAATATTATTCATTTTTCGCTAGGTCCTACTTAATTCCAATATTTTTTGGTAAAATAGTCCCTGGTAAAACATTTCATTCAGTGGTGGATTTATAGACTTCCTAAGGCTGTTAATTTTTGCCACCCTTATTATCTCTACAATAGGAAACTAATTTGTGCCACATGGCCGATTTTTGATAGTCCCTTTAAAACTTGGATTTTACTAGACTTGGCTTAATCAATCTCATGTAATACGACAGATTGTTTTTGTGGTGGAAAAATATGACTAAATTATTTGTTGTGCGCCATGTTACCCCATCCGGCGTCGCTCATAATACGGGGGCAAGGTCTTTTGAGAGTGACGCATGCTTCTCGGATGCGTCGCAAGCGGCGCTCGGCGCTCCCTGAGACCCTGCGCCGCACACACTGCACTATAGGTAAAGACGGCCCTGTCAGCTCAATCAGCAAATTATGCCTAAGTCGATAAAATAAATAGGTAAGGATGTTTTATCAACTAAGGTACCTATCGACGCATATTTAATTAGACCTAATAATATTATTCATAAGGGAATTAGAGAAACACTTATTTTACATTGGAAACATTTATTTACTTAAAATTAGAACAATTTCATGTTCAATTAAAGTACTTATGAAGGTCAAAACATGATTTAACTGAGATCTTTGGCTAGTTCTACAGATTGTTTCTTTGTTCATGACATGTGTAGTATGTTCAATTTACTACTTAAATTCTCAAACGTAGACCTCGTCGTTTCCGTAGTGCAGGTAATTTGAGATTTGCGCTTTCACCGAAACTTGCAATCGGCGGCGCGCCGCCCGGGAGGTTTAGGAGATGGTAATCAAGTATCTGTTCGTATGAGACATGTTTTGGAACCAATGTTCCACAGTGCATCTGCAACAATAAAATAATTCTAGTAACCACACTGCAATTCCATACCATTAATAAATCTTGGGAGTCATTTAGAAGTAAAATGTGTCTGTAGTGAGTCTAAATAACCGAGACAGCGAGAGCGCATAAACCGGCAGTTTGGACCACGTCTCTATTTGTCTCCCTGAAAGAAAAGTGTACCAGAAATGTTACACTTCCATAGAATAAGAGACATACGCTATACATTTCAATGAGCTTAAGTTTTAATACTTCAATGTGTCACCGAAAAAACAGTAGAGGCTTAGTGACAGAAAAAATAATACGAGGTAATACAATACAATACAAAGACAATTTTAAATTTAAAACTTACCATGTTTTCAACTGAAGTAATTTCGCAACATCAAGGATACTAAGTAAGAAGTCACTAATTTCTCGAATTGCTGATTCACTTGGTAGAAGGTAAATTGTAGGGCCTAAAACAAAGAAACACAACATTAGCTTTGCTAAACATAAAAGTGTTACGGGAAAGATTATTTATATAAATCAGACGTGTTTGTTGGTCAACATGGTTTTTTGGGTTCTCTCTGTTGAGGGAGACCTGAAGGTCTGTTCATCATTTAATACATAATATATACATTTAGATAAAAGATAACATTTCAACCTCTAGCACAAATTTTTATCGTGCAGCTTAGAAGTTTTGTTTTTTTTCTTTTTTTTTTATACCACTAAGGTGGCAAACAAGCATACGGCCCGCCTGATGGTAAGCAGTTACCGTAGCCTATGGACGCTTGCAACACCAGGGGCATCACTTGCGCGTTGCCGACCCTAAAATATATTATTAAATATATTGTATGAAAGGTTTGTTTATATTTTCGAGATTTCAGAGGTGGTGCCATATTAAAAGTATTTCCTAATGATTAACATTTACCCCTGAACATTTGGTAAGAAGTTGAAAAGTAACCTTTGGCAATAGGCTACTTTCCTGAAAAAAACTAATTAGTCCGTCATTTACATAGTCAAAAAATATTAGACACGTATTTTTTCTTTTGTCAATTAAACAAGAAAATAAGAAGATATCGTGTGTTGAAATTCCGCGTGACGTCACGGTGTGGTACACTTTTTAGGAACAAGTGACGTCACTAGCCCCCACTCCCGAACTTAGTCGCGCTTTATCTTCGTCAATTGTTAAGAGTGCGTACCAAGCCAGAAAAATATGGCAATGTCAGATGAAACAAACTTATGTCTAATCTTCGCGTGCAGATTAGATGGAGATAGCGTGTTCCGCGGAACAAAAATGAACTAAGCGCTTTTTATCTAAATAACACGTAAAGTATAGAATATTTTAAAAAATCTTTAGTAGCAGCCCTAGGTCATATATTAATGATATTATTTATCGAATTTTTGTCTTAATTAGATACACCATGAACGAATAAAACCGAAAATTTATTATTATTAGAGGTAGCTTTGTGATTTTTTTCTATCGAGGAAATTTCATTCCATTATGTTTTTGCTCAGGCAGAACCCTCGCGTATATAATGAAAATACCCATATAAAAATATTTTTTCATTTAAATACTATTTACTTGGTTAAATTTCAATTCTAAGGTTGTTATTTTGCTTTATACGCAGTCTTAATGATTTTGTAAAGCAAAAAATACGTGTCCAATATTTTTTGATAATCTAACTGACGGACTAATTAGAATTATTACATTTTTACCCAGTCAACATCCCTATTCCTTTGATTGAGTAAATATCTCTATCTATCTAGTATATATGTAAGAACCCTTTGAGAACATACCTCTTTGAATGTAGACAGTTGTACTGCTTCTGGAGTGGTGAACGATTTTCTGAAAAAGAACTCTTATTATAATAACAAAGTAGTATATAATGAAACTAATTGTTTGTTGCGCATAATCAGACGTGTTTGTTGGTCAACATGGTTTTTTGGGTTCTCTCTGTTGAGGGAGACCTGAAGGTCTGTTCATCATTTTAAACTAACTTTAAATAACGTAATGATTAAAAAAAAAATGATTTTTGAGATTTTTGTGACAATTTACCTTAAAATTAAAAAATTCTGCCAGTTCTTTATAGTCTTACCATTAATTTAATGTAGTTTTGAACAAACGCCGTATTCTCAGCCACAGTACCTGTAAAGACAATGAGTTCAATTTAAAATAATGTTTTATTTCAGATAATAAAGTTATAAATCTAGTGAATGATCAGATAGGAGCGAAAGACATAATTGCGTTATACATCAATGTGTTCAGATGAACTATGGGATCATCATTTCAAGTACATACACAGGTGTTTCGATACCTACACTCGAGTTTAAGTCCTTTCTAGCACCCATATCAAGCATAAAAAAAAACGCGTCGAATATAGAACCTACTCCATCTTTTTTTAGGGTTCCGTACCGGGGCCCTATTCATAAGACTCCGCTGTCCGTCCGTCTGTCAGTGGGCTGTATCTCATGAACCGTAATAGGTAGACAGCTGAAATTTTCAGAGAATGTGTATTTCTATTGCCGCTATAACAACAAATAATAAGAATGAAGTAAAATTAAAAAGTGCGCCCATACAAGAAACGTCTTTTTCTGGCGTTTTTTTTTCGTAGCAAAGTTGAGTTAGTTAATATTATACGGAACCCTCCGTGCGACTCGTACTTGGCCGGTTTTATTTTATTCTACTTTAGAGTCTAATACCACACACTTTTTGATAGTTTTTTATACATTTAGTAGTTAAAATAACCGTTACGATTTACATATTTGTGTGCAATGGTTGGTTACTAACTCATAAAGTTACAAAGTCATCAAGTTTTAGTTTTTTTTGATGAGCTATGTGTGACTTCCATAGATGAAGGATAGTTAGTAGAAAATTCTACATCTTTGGCGTCTTCCTGAATTCTCACATGACTGTCTGCTTTACACTCATAAATAGACAATTCGTTTCTAAATAATACTGTCTAGGCTTACGATTTTGGAAGTCAAAAGCGAAGTTAATCTTACCTTTATATTTGAACAACGAACGTCGCAAATCAGCATGTTAGTACCTGAAAAATATGAATTAAATTTTAACTAATGTTGTAATAATGCTAATAATGATATAAATATATTGAATGGTCAGATAGGAGCGAAAGACATAATTGCGTTATACATCAATGTGTTCAGATGAACTATGGGATCATCATATAGGTGTCTAACAAAGTTTTGATACTGCAATTTGGACTGCTGTATACCCAAAAAGGTACCAAGACTCATTAAAATCAGATAGCATGCTGGTAGTCCAAAATAGCTGCACTTGAGTCTCAAGTCTTGAGAACCAGTTTCTTAGAAGGCATTGGAGATGACATATTTTCGGCCACATCTCTTATAATGAGTAACTTACGTTTATACTTACATGATATTTATTTGCTGGACCTTGTTGGGTACTGCAAAGTATTCTCTCCACTCCACAAGTACCTGAACAAAAGAAATTTAATTGATAAATCTAGAAAAATATATAAATAATATGATGCATTTAATTTTGTAATCAGACGTGTTTGTTGGTCAACATGGTTGTTTGGGTTCTCTCTGTTGAGGGAGACCTGAAGGTCTGTTCATCATTTTGACTTATGGTTACATTCTTAAGATATTTAAATGATTTGACGGGCTAGCTTTCACGCCGTTAGGTAGTGGGTTCGCATACATTGTTCTTAATGTCCAGTCTGTGTGTCATTATATATATTAATAATGTTTTTACAAACAAAAACTTTTATAGGCGCCATATAAAAATAATATACCCTATGACACTCCCCCAGTCAAGACGAATCTAAAGACACCTCATATGCTTAAATCCATCAAGCCGTTAAGGCTGCAGAGCGGCACAAAGAAATAGAAATACATACATACACTCGAAAAACATACCCCTCCTTCCGGGTCAGTCGGGTAAAAAGTAGTACATATATCAGTTATCTGGTTTCCATAGTACAAGCTCTGCTTAATTTGGGATCAGATAATCGTGTGTTAAAATATTTATTTTATATGTTAAAGGATAATACTATAAAGTAATCAAATTGATCTTAACACTTACCAATAATGGTAATTTTGATGACTTGTGGCCGGATAACATCCTAAGATCTGTAAGAAAACAAGCTAGTTATAAAAGTGACCTTAAATCTTCACAACTTAAGGGATATTTTTATTAAAATCAGTATGGATAGTTATGCTAACAGCATCATAGTCAGATGTCCCTATCAGAAATCATCATGTTGACTCTAGATTCTCCCAGTGTCCTATACAGGGATAATTATACTAAAACTATACTTCTACCACAGATATGCATCTACACAGATGACGCGAGTGTATGTATTTCGCGAGCCTTAATCTGTGCAAAATGAGCCCAATGCCCTTCTTTTGAATCTGTTTCGTGCGGACAGGGAACTCGCAGAAGGCTGCATGTCCACCAGAGATGCGTAGCGAGGGATGTGTTTAGCTGACAAATAGGATAGCTTCATTTTAATTTTAAAAGTCTAATGCCAGTCTAACTAAATCAATCTTGTGACATTATGGTAGGTACAAAAAAATTACACGCTTGGTTTTCATACGGATGGAGGGACTTGTTGTCTATTTAGATTTATATCTGCGATTTCAACCCTCTTCCTTTTGTGTATACCAAAAAGTAGGTATGTATCGATTTTGAATCTTTAAGAGGACTCAATTCGTCATACTTTTCATACAAAACCCCTGTACTTATTATGGCGTTGTTAAACATTTTTCGTTAGATATTTTGAACAAATTAGTATCTTGTGTACTATATCTAGCCTTGTATCTTGGCGCAATTAAAAAAAAGTGTGAAACAAATTCAGTCAAAGCCTCCGAAAAACAGCGTTTTTGCCTGAACTTTGGCCATATCTAATGTACCTATAAATTGTAAAAGTAAAGAAAACATTAAGATACCAGGCTTGCAAATGTATTGGAGATTCTAAATAACTAACTTTTTTTTCACAAACTTGTAAGATTTTTTCTCAAGAAGTATACTCCTGGAACAAGTTTTATGAATGCGAAATCATGAATGACGACCTAGCGAAGCGGCCGCGAGTGATCAGCGGAATTTACCGACTGATAACCGACGGCTCTGATGCTATCTCTCTTTATTCACAGTCAAACATTACGTTGGATGAAACAACAAGCTTTTAGACTATGCTCGCGTTGAAGTTGCGCCGGCCACAGAGGGCCGCCTTAATCAAAAGAATAGTATTTTCACCAAGTAAAGTTACTTACCATATTTTTTTCTGCATTGGTGTTAGATGATCTGACTTTTAGTGTAGCAATAATCTGTAACAAATAAATTTGAATTATTATCAATTATCACAAGTCCAAATAATGATTATTGTGATATTAGAAGTCAGTATAGATAGTTATGTTAACAGCATTGTTATCAGATGTCCCTATCAGTAATCATCATTTGAACTGGATCTAGATTCTGGTTAACATAAATCTTGGTGGGAAACTAATTTGCTAAAATATATTGTATAGGGGGAACCCAATTAGTTGAGCTAAATCTCACATCTCATCAAGGCGGGTCGAGCAATCTCCTCGCATAATTAATGCTCCTTGTCAACAATACACAATATATTGATTGATTACCACCACACCATTTATATGCACCATATTTCAATTTGGTTTGTCTGGCTGTAAATAACTTATTATAAAGGGTCTTGGTTTGGGATCAGGTGGTGTATTAAATGTTGTGATATTAAGACACTTAAAGGTTAGGTATTAAAATAATTACCTTATATTCCTTTCTCTTCAAGAAATGCCAAAACCATTTGATCTGAAAAAGATATACCAAATTATAATACTGTCCTGTGTGTCTTAAAATATGTTATTCTGTGTAAAAAAAATCAGATAGGAGCGAAAGACATAATTGCGTTATACATCAATGTGTTCAGATGAACTATGGGATCATCATTAAAGTTGTGGTACCATTTAGATTCGTCACCATTTTTTTAATTGCCAAACTGTGTTGGCCGCTGTTCCTTAGCCTTTGGGGGGCGAGCTTGTGGTACTGGGTCTAACATAACTTATTCAATGCACAAAAAGATAAAGACTTACCATTTCCATTGAAATCTTAATCAGTTCGCTCCAATAATACCTACAACAATAAAATAGAAAATTTTAATATAAACTCAATGTAAAAATTATAAAGTATGCTTAAAATTTTTTCAGATGGCTTTAAAAGCTGTGTTTATGCATCAGACCTCACAATGGGCGGCCCTATTCTAAAATTTAGAAGAAAATAAAGAAATATAAAAACCTTTTTTGAATAGAATTAAAAGCCAAATGGTTCCCTAAACTAGTTACACCCTCTGTGAGACAACAGATGGTTTTCAGCTGCACTGCTCTTTCATCATTCAAAGATCACCAAAATGGTGGATTAACCAACCACAATTTTAACTACCACACCCAATGATATTATAATAGAGATATGCTACCCTCATACCAAGCGGCGCTCAGTTATTGTTGAATTAGGTGAATGCGATAGATAATACAGAACGTATGGTACTGAAAGAGATAGCTATATGTAGCCGCTAAGCAAAATTACGACATTTGTCTGCAACAATTAGCGTGCATTAATGTGATATCTAACTCTTTTTATTATAATATCATTGACCACACCCGTAATATTGGACAAGATGCAACGATTGGTTATAATGGTAAGCATGTTGGTTAAAACAATGGTTAGTTTCAAATGAAACTTTATAAGTAAAAATACTCACATGTCAAGATAGTAGTTTTCTTCATCTTGGAACCTTTTCAATCTGTAATAGAAATCTTTCTTCAATATGGGGAGAAAAGCTGATACAATATTTTACTTCAAGATTTACGGTCAGCTAGAGCTAATATACATGCAAATCATTATTTATCAACGGTTAGCATTTATCATCATGTAGAAATGGTATTTTTTTTCTTTTATTGAATTTGGTGAGCACACAAAGACCAGTGTATCTGGGTTATGATTCAAAATGAAATGAAACCAAACTAAGTACCCAACTGCATGGTGTTTATAAACTATTCAAGAGCAGTATTGCTTTGTCACCAATGTTATAGTTGAATCTTGAGTTCAAACTCAGTTGGGAGAATTTATACCCTGTAATAAGTAATTTATACCCAAATCCTTACTAATATTCCTTTGACTGTTTGACGATCCGCGCGGCCGAGGAAAACAATAGTTATTTTTTAATCACAAGTCAAGAGAATATTACAAATGCAAAAGTTTGTATGTATGGATGTTTGTTACTTTCAATCAAAAACTACGGATCGGATTTGGATGAAATTTGGCACACAGAACACCACAAAGGATACTTTTTATACCGCGTGTAATAATTTGTGTCTTACCATTGACAGGTTTTCTGTATTTCCCTTGTACAAAAATGCGAGGAACATCAATTCCCTCTTTGAAGTTCACAGTCCGGCGTTGGACGTATGTGTTCATGAGGATCTCAAAGCCAGCATCAGAGAATAGTTTTGCCAATTCCTCTTCGGTAAAGTAGTAGCTCCTGCAAAAGAAAATATATTAGGTCCTTACATATGGTATTGGGCATTTTATATGAAAAAGCAATTTTTTTTTTATAATGAAATTATATAGGTATTTAATCATCCAAAGTATGTAACATTGTTATCTTTGCATTACACCATTTTATAGGTAGTTCATTGATTCTTTTGCTGTATAAATGATGGGAATGAGAATCAATCTTTGAAGGTGGTTTTGACTGCCTCATCAGAATCAAATTTTTTCCTTGTTGAAATTCCATGAAATGTGGTAATATGTCGGAGCACAGAGAATAGATAGATACAGTAGTGAGTTGAGAGGCCTAAAACATTCTAGATGTGAATCACGACTAATCTAACCTAAAATTTAATAATACAAACCTACCTAGTCCCATCCTGCCTCATGTAGAAATTATCAGCGATCTTGTGCCCTGGCTTAAACCTTAGCTGTGCCATGTCATATCTCCCATAGTCTCTGAAGAGGAGCACCCCACCGGGGCGAAGCGCCCTAAACGCCACACGTGCGACTTGGGCCCACGTTGCCGGCTGTACCGCCGACAACACGAAAATCAAGCTCGCTATATCCATAGAACCTTCATCAACGTTCTCGAACAAGTCCTCAGTAGTCAAATCAGCGCAGAAAGCTTTCATACGACTCGAATCGTACAATTGATTGCTCTTCACAAATTCGATAGCACGCGGCGAAAAATCACACGCGTAGAAATAAAAATTCGAGAATCCTTCTTGGACTAACGGAAATATCATGTTGCCTACTCCACATCCCAGCTCGAGGTACGCAATGCGGTCCTCTGGATCGAAGTTTATAAGCTCTTGAAACTCACGTGTGGTCCAGTGCCGATCTCGGAAGAATTTGGTCTCGTTGCGTTTGTAAAATATGTCCCAATGCCGCTTCGCCTCGCGTTCTAGTTTCGCAGCTTTTGATTCAGGTATTAAGCGTAAGTTTTGCGATTCCAAGCGCTGTTTCTCCTCTTTTGTTAATTCTTTCAGCCGGTGCACGAAAACGTCGCCATTGCCACCTTCTTCAGTTTGATCCACTTCCATCGTAGAAGTGAAACGTGATTTTAGATTTAAACGAATAGTCAATTGGAGTAAATACAATAAGGAGAAGGTATTTAAACTTATTTCATTGAATTAATGTGGGATTTCGTGACTTTATAAATTAAACACTCATACACGCACGTCTCGCCTAGCTTATGTCAGTAAAGTGAATGAATGAACGAAATCAATTTATGAATGAATCTCACTCAAATGAAACTGAATGAAAGGAGTCGTATCGTAGTGACGTTCCGAGTTGACTCATGCCACTGACCTCTATTATACAAGTACGCTGGACTGCATATTTCTTTCGAAATGACAGTTGTTTTTTGTGCCGAACACAGATATTTAAAAAAAATCGGATATATTCTCGCTAACAAAAAACTGTGTCACTCGAGTCGGCCACCACGCTGTACGTACAAGCCGGCACGCACACATTCACACATTAGTTGAGCGCGAGTAATCGACTCTGTATAAACGGCGACAGAGTCTAATTTCCCGCGGAATAGCCAACTAAGGTGTGCGTGAGACGTGGCCGACTCCATAGACACAGTTTTTTTGTTAGCGAGAATACGTCCTCCGTAGTCTGTGGTGCCGAATCAAAGCGCCCCTCTCGAGCGTCTCGGGTACTATTATTGACATTTGTTGCAAATGGCTGTCGTGTTGTTTATGTGCGTCTCTAAGGATTTACGCAAAAATCACGAATAAAACTACTTTGTGCACGTTTTACTTATTTCGTGTTATATTTCGTGATGTTTAAATCGTTTTGGGTATGAGAGTTTGCGTATTTTGTAAAACTCACTATCAAAAATGCAGCGGGATAACCTATCACAAGTAAGTGAATTTCATGGCTTTAAATTTGTTTAATTGCTTGTCTAAAGCTGTTATTACTATTTTGTTTTGAATAGTAAATGTTTTTATTAATATTTAGGTAAAATAGGAACTCCATTTTCAATAAATATATAATGTAAACAAAGAAATAGGGCTGTAATGTTTCATATCGATAGTGGGTCGATACTTTTTATGGGAGTTTAATGTGTATTACAAAATTAGTGTAGTCAACCATCAGACTTGATAATCTAAAATATGTTTTTGGATAAAAGATTCAATGAGCGTTTTTTTTTATTACGCCCCGTTATATTTTGTTGGGTTACGTATTGTTCACTGATACTTTTATCTAAAATTATTTAAAAAAATGGGTACCTTTAAACAATAACCGTTGAACTTAGCATCTTCAATTTTATTGTCATGGCATGCTATTATATATGTTATTTCTTTATCAGCATAGCGCTGTGCGACTCGGGCGACGTGACGACCAATACGCGAACGCTAGGTCGAAGATGCTTGACCAGATAAAAAGAGAAGTACCAGGACCAGTCTATCACCAGGATCTCATACGGACCTAAGAAAATTTCGATGAACTGCGCGAGTTAGCGCACACTTGGCACACAATCAGGTGAACATATGAGGAATAAGGCACATCTAGCTCAAGATCAGCTCGACGCGAAGTCACATACTGTGGCGTTACTTCCCTTGAAGGGGGTCTGAGAAAGGGACACATATAATTTGTAGGGAGCCAGCAAAGTGCACGCGTGAAAGAGCTTGATAATCTCTTGTTTTGAAGTTGATTAAAAATAAATTAAAGTAATTCTTTGTGTTTTTTTAGTAGTACCTTTCCAAGTGATCTACAGGAACATTTAACGAATGAGTGTTTAATCCGTACCTAAGCCGGTGCCCAAGCCTCAATTCATGATTCATTCATTCATTTCATCACAATTCATTTTTGTCATACTATTATAACATCCATACTTCCTTACTATAGTACAGTAGTAGGTACCCAATTAATATGGCTTACCGATGTACCTGCGCAGAAGATACATTTTCAAAGCGCGGGAAACGTTATTGGCCGACAGCTGCCGTCATGTTAGCTCGCGCCGTGCGGAGGGGCGTGACTTGCGAGTGAGACCGAACTAACAGCTGCAGTAACATAATACATGAACCTTATAGTATTGATCTAAGGTTGATTGTAAGTTTTAAGTATTCTTTCGTTAATCTTCGGGGCCATACTTTCTTTTCTGTGCGAACGAAGATTCACGACGCGCCATATAAGTTGGGTAATACTGTATATACTTTTATTATAAATGCGAAAGTAACTCTATTTGTTTGCATGTTACCTAACTACGCATTCACACCTTAATCGCTGAACCAATCACGATAAATTGTGCATGCAGATAGTATCGAGAAGGACATAGGCTATTTTTTATCCCGGGAACACGGGTGAAACCGCGAGGGACAGCTAGTATACTATACATATAATAAACATTTTTAGGCAAAACTGACCATTTGTTAGCGGTGGACTGATTCCTCCTAATTGCTTCTACAGACAGCGCTTAACTGAGTTGGTTTCTGTGGTAGTGGAGCGGTGCGGAGGGTGTCTTCATTATGTCAAATGACAAAAGAGAATTAAAAATGTATCGTGTATAGCGAGACAGTAATTATGTCAAAATTCAAATATCACCCCCTCCCGCACCGCTCCACTACCACAGGAACCTACTCACTTATGCGCTAAGTATGCCTGTAATATTATGAATACGAAAGTAAGGGTTATTTATTTATTAGTTTAGGGACTACAATATCTAAAGATTACGCGGACGAAATCACAGGAACAAATTATGTCGATAAATAAAAAAGAAAAATCGTTTTTTATCGATATAGACACTAAAATGTCCCGTCTCTACTATTAGTTCCGTGGACGCTCACGATTGCTATCAGCGCCAAAATGGCGAAAATCAAATGGGTTCAATAAAAGGTCGATGATATACTGTCCAGCGTACTTGTATAATAGAGGTCAGTGACTCATGCTCATAGTCATGGACTCAAATTATCTATGGTCATGTTTGAGTCGCTTGAGCTAATAGAATAGCCAAGAATCTTATATATTAGATGGATACTGCATTTCGAACTGTCAATTGAGGATGAAAAATTTCACCTTCAATGACGTCACGTATGTATTTCTTTCTCTCTCTTTACAGCGACAACACTGCTAGCTAATTCGGGACAAACTTGGGACATATACATATTATATTGACGGGCCAGTCCAGTTTGTGTCGTTGGTTAAAGTTCCAACTATTACGCCGCAGGTCCCACCCAGGACATGCATTTGTGTGCAACATGTATATAGTATTATGTTGTATATCAGTTATCTCATATCTGGTCTCCATAGCACAAGCTCTGCTTAGTTTGGGATCAGTCAAATAGCTGTGTGTGAAGAATGTCTCATTTTTCCTTGTGTTAGGTATTTTTATAGAATACCTACTAGGAATACTTTCCTATTTGAGTTGGTCCCACTAGGACTTCTGGCAGGGCACCTCAATAAATGTCTGTAGTTTCATTAAATTATATACGTATACAGCCTAGCCTAGGTGTATTCAGCTCATTTGCAGTTTGCGGACCCTAATGCACGAAAGTTTGGATGTTTGTCACACCACAATCACGCCCATGCTGCAACGGCTGAACGGATTTGGATGTAATTTTGCACACAAAGTTAGAATATGTCCTTTATTAACACATGGGATAATTTAATCACGGGAAAACCATAAATCCCTCGGGAACGAATGGGAATTGGAGTCAGCTACTACTAAAACTGCAATGAACTTCACTAGATTTCTATTAGCATTAAGACTTCAAGCGGGTCACGGGACGAGTCATTGGATGGCTTTCTTGACTCTTTTGATATTCACGTGTATAAGAGAACTTAAACTCCAGTTTGAACACTATATTAATATATTTCGCAATTTCACATTTGATATTACATGAAAAACAATGAGGTACATTATGCGTGTCGAGTACGTAGGGCGACTGACTGACTCTTAGACCGGCCGCATACTATAAGAAATTTTCTGTCAGAAAATTTCGGACGCCCGCTTGCTCATACATTTTTGAACGTCAGACACGTCAGAATTTTCGGATAGTATGCGGGGTCTAGAACAAAATGTATGAAGAAAGTGCCTTCCGGCGGGCGTCAGATTAATATCTGATCTGATTCTGAAAATTAATTTAGAGAAATAATTTCCAATAAGAAGAGAGTCCAATTAGGTACACATGATAATACATTATCCTATTATATTATTATAATGTTCTTCTTTAAAATGCAGGCTGCATATCTTTGCAGTCTCGTAAAATTTTTGTTTAAGGCGTATATTATTTAGCCATAGTCGCCTTCTTTTTGGATCTTTGGGAAATCTGAAAATAAATTAAATAAATATTACTTAATTAGGTACATACACACCCAAAATTGAATTGGACAAGAGCGTGTCTGAGTCTGACTCGCTTACAAGGATTCCAACCTCCCTTAGATAGATGTATATTTCTTGGTTTGGGCCATAACTGTTATAAAAACCGGACCTCATTACTAAGCTTAACTAATATCCCGCGGTGACAGACGGACAGACAGATAGACAGACGGACAGAGTGGGGTAAAGCTTTACATTAAGGGGGGGTCTAAGCTCAAATGCACAAAAATGGGTTTCTTTGAGAGTCGAGTATGACGTAACGCAATGAAAATACCTAACACAAAAAATAATGTGGACAGAAGAGGGTTTTGAGAAAAATGTTAACCGAATGGAATATTAAAAAGTGCTTTGATATTCCCAATAAAAAATTCGTAAGTTACGTCTAAAAAAATCTTTCGCGTCGAAATTCTCCGTATTTTCAGCGATGACAACAATTTTATTTTTAAGAATATATAAGATACAGAGTTATATTAGAATGTTAACCGGACACTTATTCAATTTAATGTGTATATTCTGTATAATCTAAAGAAAACCCGTAAATAATAGTCCATTTCATAGAGTCGACACATTTATGATTTTCCATTTTCAACCTTATTCCAGTGAAGAACGAGTGCTGTCAAAATCGTAGTCAGTCCGCGCCTTAAGTGACAATTCCTAATAGTATTGGCATATTTTAGCGACTTTCGGATATCAACGGCTCCGGGGCGCTGCGGGAAAAGCAGTTTCTTCGCCATTGCGTAACAAACCGCTGACCATACCTGTACCCGTGCACAGTGTCTGCGGTTTGTTACAGCTGGCGGAGACTGCTCTCCCTCCGCACGTCCTACTTCATAAAAACACTCTAGGGGTGTGACAGACAAGTACTACATGGAGTCGGGATTGGCAGATTCTGTTTTGTAACAGTATATATCAAAAGAAAAAACAACAACAGTGGGTACACACTACACTCGCGCCGCGGCGCGCCTGACCATTTTATACGTATTATATTCGATTCAGCGTCAAAGAAGGAATGAGTAAAACATAGTTTAAAGCTTGGACAAGAAACGAAAATATCAAAAAAAAAAATTTTTTTCGTTTCCTAACGAAATCGTTTGGTAAGTAAGTTTATAATAGTAAGTTACATCACCAGAAAAAAAATTGCGCCTATACTCGTCGTCACTTAATTTAAAGCTTAGCCCGGAGGGCACTATAAGGGTTTCTTTTTACCTTTTTGGTTCGGTACCCTAAAAAGACCACATCAAAAAAGACGAAAATCAAAATTATCGTCACTTCAGTCCTTTTGTTTACATATTAAGAGTTAAAAATAAAATGTTTAAGAAAGTTACTCTATCTTAAAAAATCAGTAATGAGCCAAGAGGACAGGTTATGAGAATGTTTGCATAGTTATAAAATATGATTGGAACTATGATTCGAGCCCAAATTCTCCCTAGAATGCGAAATTTTTTCAACTTGTTTGTATTATGTTTAATATCGTAATAGCACACTCACCCATGCCATTTAATAGTTGTATTTGGATTCCAAACACTTTTGCAATGTCTGACCACGCAATACATACTTCAAAAGACACAATTTCACAATCGATATTCAGAAAATCTCCAACAATAAATCGAAGTGTAATAAAAATATTTGAAAGATCTGCCATTTTCAGAACCAGTATTGCCAAAGTATTGACATTACATTTTGGAATCAGTTTAAGGAGTTTTAATTGTTTTGATAGACTTATTATATGATAAAAAAAAGTTGTTTAATTTAAACTAACCATTCGTTTACACCACAGACTACGGAGGACATATTCTCGCTAACAAAAAACGGTGTCTTTGGAGTCGGCCACCTCTCACGCACACCTTAGTTGGCTATTCCGCGGGAAATTTGACTCTGTCGCCGTTTACACAGAGTCGATTACTCACGCTCAACTCATGTGTGAATGTGTGCGTGCCGGCTTGTACGTACAGCGTGGTGGCCGACTCGAGTGACACAGTTTTTTGTTAGCGAGAATATATCCGACTTTTTTTTAATATCTGTGGTTTACACTAATCAGTTTATTTACTTAAATCGTAATGTAGTAAAACAAGGAAAATAAAATATTTCTAAAAGATGTTCTCTTATTTATTACCCTTATGGGAAATTTAAGTCGTGATATAGCAACTGGATTGAAGATAGAGTGAGATAAAGATGCATAGTATTTGTCTTTTTTTAAGTTTTAGAGGTAAAATTTTTCATCCTCAGTTGACAGTTCAAGTCGCAGTATCCATCTAATATATAAGATTCTTGAGAATAGCTATGCCGTAGAGTGAATATGTATAGTAGTGAATAATATGTGCTTTCTCTGTCTACGAGCTATGCAGATTAAAGGGGCTGCTACACGGTTAATATGCACAAAATGATTTATAAAATGTATTTAAATAAAAATGCAAATACATTTTATACAGAGCGAACAAGTGACATTTTGGCGGGAACTTGCAGAGTGACATTGCGTTTTCGTTTTTATTTTCATAAATTCGTGTAACTGAAGTTTTATTGCACATTATCGGTGGTATTTTATCCCAATAAAGATCAATCCATGTG
This sequence comes from Polyploca ridens, assembly GCA_951394255.1. Classification (NCBI taxonomy): domain Eukaryota; kingdom Metazoa; phylum Arthropoda; class Insecta; order Lepidoptera; family Drepanidae; genus Polyploca; species Polyploca ridens. Next base: position 1,402,799 of record OX596248.1, on the reverse strand, counting down.
CACCAGTAAAGTGAAATTAAATGTATTATGTGTATCGTGTCTTTTCAAGTTGTCTCAAAGAGTCCGTGAAAAGCTTTAGTACAATGACCACCATTGTACTAAAATGAAAATGATATTATATAAAATTACACGTATGAAATGGCTGTATGGTTGAAAGAAACCCTTGCCTATCCTTTTATGGATGAATATACTACTACAACTTTAATATGTTCTATCCTTTTTCAATAATGTTTGTAAGAAAGAGATGTGATGTGAATCGGCACCAGTGTCCCATAAAAGGCGTTATAGTCCCACAAACTTATCTGGCTCGGTTAGAGCGTTGCTGTTATCGCGTTTGGTGGAGCAAACCACGAGCAAACAACCAATGAACGTAGTGTTTATATTCTCTTTGACCAATGGCGATTGACTTTTCAAAACGGTGGGCGTCGTTAGTTTCTCTTTTGACCACCGGGACAGTACCCTGAGTGTAAAGAATTGACTTTAATAAACGCTTACTAATGCGTTTGCGTTAATTATTTTGTATGGGAGATATTAGTACCATGAGTATTTCGGTAGAGGCGCTGTGCCAATTTCTGTAGTGACGTGTCGTAAACATCAACGTTTACTAACGTCAATTCTTTACACTCGGGGTTAGCGTTCCCAGGCGTCCGGATAAAGCCGGACATAGGTAGGCTATTTGATTGCGTGTCCGGCTCGTCCGGCTTTTGTTAGGCTTTTTACATTTCGCAAACGAGCGGGCGCGAATTTAAATATGTTTATTAATTTTTAAGTATCTAGAATTTAATTTTGATGACTATTTGACTGATTAATAATAAAGTACCTACCTAAGACTGATTTGGCATTCGATTTTATTTTTTATTTCATTAGAGTTTACACTACCCCAGCTCAAATCCAAGTTTTGCCCCCGCTTCACGGCCCGGCCGTGCAGCCCCCGCATCGCGCAGTCGCAACTATCTCACTCGCACGAGTTCATCACGCGGCAGGGGTCACGACGACTCATGAGTCGACCGTACGATAGGGTAAATACACCGTTATTTGACCCAAGTATGGAAATAAATAAAACGATTGTAGAAAATTACTAAAGCGCCACACGATAGGGTAAATACACCATTATTTGACATCTTGTAACTAGGTATGGAAATAAATCAAAAATCAAAATCAAAAAGTATTTATTCAATTTAGGCCCTAATGAGGCACTTATGAACGTAAACTTACTCTACACCGGTTCCAAATACAACTTGAACTGAGAAAGACTCCGGCAAGAAACTCGGCAAGCTTTTTATTTTAAATGTGTACTTAGAAGTATTATAATTTACAAACGATATATTATTATATAACAATAGCCTGCGAAGCGAACAATTCATTCTAATGCATTCTCGTCATCTACAAATTCAGAAACTTAATTCAGAAACTTTATAGTACCCTTTCTTGCATAACTTATGGTTTACTATCTTTTTAAATGTATGTATAGGTAGTTTTTGGTTATTTTATGGGTACTATATTATAGAAACGTATACATTGCTCCAAGCAAGTTTGTTCTTATTTCCATTTTTCAAAATTAATAAAATTAAATTACTGTTAAAAAGTACTAAAGCGCCATATGATAGGGTATATTTACAGTTATTGTATATCTAGTAGGAATGTAAATAAAATTTAAATTTAATTTCAATTCTAATACAATTAATATTGTAGACAAGTACCAAAGCATATTATTTTTTTACCTAAAGAAGACATTATTTTTAATCGACTTCAATAAAAGGACATTATCTATTCGACACGCATGTACGTAATATTATTACATAATGATAATATATTAATCGTAATATATTAGTACGCAATATATTCACATAATTCTGCAATATATTTGTGTTATAGGAGCGTTTACTCCAGATACCATCGGCGATGACGTCAATGCAAGCAATGCCGTTTTTGTTTGTGTTCCGTTGGTTTTTGCATTCTGTAACAAAATAGACTTTACTTCAATTGTGTTCATACTACTAAAATAATATGTGACCGTGGCCAATTACTGGGACAACCACTCTAATATTAGGGGTTAAAGTAAGAAATTGCCGATTTGTACTGAAAAATTGAAATTAGTTTCTTTTAATTTTAGTTATTTATTTAATCAAAATAATTACCATTATTATTACACATTGCTGCCATCTAATACGAAGGTCATTTATGCCTTTGCGATAGAACTCTGGTGATCTAGATTCGACAAACTGTGTGAAAGCATTTTATACTGCCTCCTGAGAAGAAAACTTTTTATCACGTAGAAAATTGTCCAAATCACGAAAAAAATGGTAGTCCGTTGGAGGAAGGTCTGGCGAATACGGAAGGTAACAAATGGTTTCTAATTGCAGTGCCTGTAGAGTTAAAACGGTTTCTTATGCTGTATGAGGTCTCGCGTTATCATGGAACAATAATGGTGAAGATCGATTCATGAGTCGGGGCTTTTTCACTGCTAGTTTTGCTATCATTGTTCGGAGTTCGGCACTGTAGACATCTGCCGTTATTGCTTGACCAGATCGGAGAAAGCTATAGTGAATAACACCATACTGAGACCACCAGACAGTTACCATTACCTTTTTATTGGTAAGCTTTGCTCTAGGACACTGTTGCGGCGTTTGACCTGAGGTCATCCATTGCATTTTTCGCTTACGGTTATCGTAAAGAATCCATTTTTCATCACATGTCACAATTCGATCCAATATTCTTTCATTTCTGTATCGATTCAACAAGGCAACACAATTTTCAACACGCGTTTCTTTGTTCAGATCAGCCAAATCATGAGGCACCCATTTTTCATATTTTTTTATTTTGTTGATTTGACGCAAATGAGTCAATATTGTTGGTAAGGTATCGTTAAACCATGCCGCTAATTCCTAGGTAGTTTGGCTCGGATCGGCTTCCACCATCTCTTTAAATTCATTGTTCCTGTGTGGGGGTCTTCCACGTGGTTCGTTCTCCAAATCAAAGTTTCCATCACAAAAGCGTTTAAACTAAAATCGCACGGTGAGTTCATTAGCAGTCCCCTCTCCAAACGCAACATTGATATTGCGAGCTGTTTCTGCCGCGTTAGTTCCGCGTCGGAACTCGTATTCAAAAATCACTCGAATTTTCGAAGTATCAGAAAGTCGGTAATCGAATGTTGCACATTTAAAAAAAAATCTTTCTTGTCTAAGCTGAATAAAAAAAACAACTGAAAGTAGATAATCGAATGTTGCACATTTTTTAAAAGAAGAACTTCATAGGTACCATGTGAAAGTTTCACTCAAAAATCTCAAATCATGAAGGTTCTATGTTAATTCGAAGTACCTATTACAATTAAACGGCAAATTCATACTTTAATCCCTATTATTTAGAGATCGGTAGGTAGGTATATATGTACCTATAAAACAGAGAAGCGGATTACCAGATAAACTCACAATTCTACGGTTTGTAAAGTCGTCAAATCAGGTTCGTTTGCATGTTTGGAACTACTGGCATTCATATGTTCCGTTGGTATCTGCAATCTGTAACAAAATAGGCTTTACGTTTCTCTTTCATACTACTAAAATGATACCGTGGCCAATTACTTAGACGAATACCCTAATATTCGAACCTAATATATAGAATAACCAATAAGATATTTATTGTAGTAATTCAATTTACTACATAATATATACTTACCTAGTAGGTGGGTACCTACCTAATAACCCGTGCAAACTTTATTTACTCTGTTATAAGGTAGGTGCAATTATGATTAGGTACGTACGTTGGTATTTGCATTATGTAACAAAAAAGGCTTTACTTTTCTTTTTCTCATACTAATAAAATAGTATGTGACCGTGGCCAATTACTTGGATGACTACCCTAATATTTACCAATGAAATGTTTATCGTAGAAATTCAATTTACTACATAGTATATACCTACCTAGTAGGTAGGAACCTACATGTGCATGCTTTGCTTACGTTGTTGTGAAAACATTTTAGTATCTTACCTTCTTAGCTAGGTGGTTGATACAAACGGGCACGGGTCCACGTCCGGTAGGTACATTTTCATCAAACTATAAATTTCCAGTATAAGCTGATCTCGCATTGTATATGATTTCCGTACAATGGGAGGTCAGAGGAGGTTATAATGGAAATTACCTACTTTTCTTACCCATTACAATAATCAGACTCATAATTTATTGGTAGATACAAACTAAAATGCCTTCCTAGGTAAAACACATTTTATGATTCATTTTAGGTAGGTACTTACTTCAATATTTCCGTCTTTTTTTTCTTGTTCCGATCATTTCCCATTTTAAACAAAATACACTTCACTTATAATTTATTAGTTACGTATCTAAGTGGGTCGTGAGAGCAAGAGACGCGGGTTCCCCGTTCGAGCGCTGGAGCGCGACTGAATCTGTGCGGCGGCGCTTCGTGCCACTCGCAATATTTGGGAATTTAATTTCTAACAATTTAATAATAAACATTATTTTAATTTCAAATCATATAGTACACGTATTGTACTAACTACAGTTTATACAAAAAGTTTCATTAGTATAGGTAAAGTATTAATTGACTAATGCTGTTTTTTTGGAAAATTCAGAGGGAAGTTTGTGATTTTTTTCTATCGAGAAAATGTTTAGGAATCGTGTTTTCACATCATATAGGACTCAGTATATATCCTCAACTTTACTATATATTTTTTTCAAAATTATTGATTCAATACTTTCATTGATATGCAGGACCAAACGTGAGAGGTGGAGCAGTTTTGAGGTAGGGTAAGGCCTTAAAAGCTTGATTAACAATTTTTTTTGTCGTACCTATTAATACTGAGACAAAATCCTCAATAATGTAGGGTGTCTGGCCTTTCTACCCAAATGTCCAGCCAAACTGGCTGGTCTGTTCTGCTATTAGGTTTGGCGACCTGGCAACCCTACCTACATACTTAATTTACGGTCTTCTACCTACACATAATAGCTTCAGTGTAAGTAGATATCTGAGACTTTTTGGCGGGAACTTGCAGAGTGACGTTGCGTTTTCATTTTTATTTTCATAAATTCGTGTATTTTCGGTGGTATTTTATACAATAAAGATCAATCCATTTGCACCAGTGAAGTGAAATGAAATGCATTATGTGTATCGTGTCTTTTCAGGTTGTTTCAAGAAGTCCGTAAAAGTTGACCACCATTGTACTAAAACATGACTTTGACTGACAGTGCGGATTATATGAAGTGATTTATTTCGTGACTATATTAAGAGAAAACTGAAATAAGATAAAGCTGTATTATATCTCTTGCCTCTTACAGCGCCTTATTACAGTTTCACGTAGAGCCACCATTGACTGCACAATTGTTAGAATTGTTACGTTAACCGGATTAAAGCATCCAACGTTATATTCCAGCGTAATAAATAATTATAAATAAATATCCTGGGGCAATCCTCACACACAGTCATCTGATCCCAAACTAAGCAGGCTTGTACTATGGAAACCAGATAACTGGTATAATACATAATACTACTTTTTGTTTGTAAATACATTCTTAATATACATAATTACACCCAGACTCAAGACATACAGACATGTTAATGCACTCAAATGCAAGTTCTGTGTGGGAATCGAACCCACGACCTGCGGCGCGATAGGTGGAATCTTCACCAACTGCGCTAACTGGCCCGTCATTATCTATAGCATAGGTATCTACTTATGGTAAGTTTCATTCGAATATGTTCCCGTGATTGAATCACAATCGTCTAAACTTACACATTTATATCCCTTAGTCTGATATGATGAACTTAGCCCTAAGATATTTTGGGGTAGAAACAACGATTAGAAAGAACAACTTGTATCCTTTTGTTGTGGTTAATGTCTTTTTTTTATACGACTAAGTCGGTAAACAAGCATACGGCCCACCTGATGGTAAGCGGTTACCGTAGCCATATAAACCCTTGCAACACACGAAGCATCGCTCACGCGTTACCGACCTTTCCCCCCTCCCCTATGAGCTCTGGCGACCTTACTCACGCGCAGGAACACAACTTTACACAACATAAAGTTATTTGGCTGCGGTATTCTGTAAGGTGTATGTGCTCCTTGTCTGGTAAAAGCTCGACCATAAAGCGTCTTTGTAAATGAACCAAGAAATGAACTCTTAGAGATAGTTTTTAAATTATTTTGATATTTTGTTATAGGAATGTTACTAGCATCATAGACAAAGAGAATATAACCACTACGTTATAGAGTAAATAATATACTACGTTACCTAGCATGGTCCTCTTTTAGATTTCCTAACTTTACAGAGTCGAGTAAAAATCACGTGATATTACGATTTGATACAATCCCATACAAAGGTTGATCGTTTACTGACGACGACGATTGTCGAAAACCATCTTGTCGATTGGCCCAGGTTGTCTCGTTTCCATCAACTTAGTTCGTGATAAGAAATGACTCAGGTTATTTTTTTAAACCCTATAAATCTTACATAAATTAATGCCCCTCATATCCTGCTCATGTTTGGACAAGATGTCTTCAACCCGTGAGATCGTTAAAAGATACTAAACGGCAGCTGTTATGAATGCGTTTTGTAGCTATATTTGATTTTATTACCTACTAATCAAAACATGGTATCGTATACCATCACATCACCTATAGCTCAAGAGGTCATGTAGGTTTTATGTGGACTATGGTACGCATTGTGGACAGTTTTTTGCAGAATAATTTACATACCGCCCGTCTGATGGTAAGCGATTACCGTAGCCTGTGGACGCTTGCAACACCAGGGGTAACACTGGCGTGTTGCCGACCCTGCAGAAATCTCTTCACACCCTTTTTGAAGAACCCTTATACGCCTTGTAAATAAATTGCAACAATAGCCTTATATTTTTTATTATTATTATTAATTATTTTAATCACTTCAAAATATAAAGAAAAACTACAGCAAAATTTCACATAGTGTACTTAAAACATCTTCAACAAGTAATTGTGTTGAATCCTACAATGAGCTTGAGCTTTCGGTGAAGGAAAATATCGTGAGGAAACTATAGCGCGGTGGTAGGGTACTTTGTAGTACCCGCCTGGCTGGCTACCACCCTCAAGTTGAAAATCTGTCGCCAAGCACCTTTCGGTGTGTTCTGACAGCTGCACTTGAGAGCCAGTTCCTTCTAGGCTTTGTGTGCTTACCACATTTGGCCGCATCATCACGTACCATGGTGAGATTGCGGTCAAACACAGGCCTATAAACAGTAAAAAAATTACAAATCACTATTAGAGAATGAAAATAAAAATCTTAAAACAAGTGTGTATATAGGTACATCCGATTTTGATAACGAGTACCTGCGTGATAATAAATATGTACTACTCATGGTTATATATATGACTGTAAGTAGGTACCTACATATTTTTATCTTATTGTTTGATTGTGTTTTAAATTATTGGCATTGACATAAAAAGTAAGGGGAAATCGGAGCACAATATAATTAAATTAATTAAGTAACGGTAACAACAAGTTGTCTATTACTGCTATTATTTGAAATATATGTATTTTATATATATATATATATTACTATTATCGTATAGATATTTACTATTTAAATATGTTAAACTTTTCTACACTTGAATGTCGTGGCATCCAATAACTGAGGGAGCACCTATGTATGAATCTTCCTTATTTTGGTATATAAATGTGTTAGTGTTAACGCCTTGCTGGTTGTCCTTATACAATAAAAAAAAAAATATGATCATGCTATAATATTTGCGTGTATCTGTACGACGACCACGGCTATCCTCTGAACATCATACTCTATGCATGTAATAAATAATATGAATGATGATGTCTAATGGCGTCGCGGCGCGGGAGCAGCTTGTTGCGTGTGTGTGTGACGCATTGTATTTTACAGGGAAATTACTCATTTCATTCATTACAATTTTACTACTACTATAAGGATATAGTAAGGTAATATTCTGTACAATGAGTGCAAATAATTGATTTTAGTAAATGTTTACGATGGCGTTTTTGTGGGTCGACTTGCCCCAGCCAAAAAGTGCCTGGGGCATCTCGACTCATGGGTCAAGATAAATTTGGATTGTGATGCCTAAATCCTCGTCATATGTATGTAAATATAGGATTTGGCAAGCGCCTTTCGCGAAATACTCATGCATGAGAAATGTTTGTAAATATCAAAGTGTCAATTCTTTACACTCGGTTAGGTACTGCTGGTAAGATTACAGTAGGTGCAGCTGTGTTAGTACCTGGAATGTATGAATACCAGTTATTTTTATTGTAACGGTTACCTGAGTTGCTTGATTGTGAGTGATTTGACGTCGGTACCTTGAGCCTTGAGTGTAAAGAATTAACGTACTATCGCGTTTGAATTTGTTTTTTTTTTTATGTTTGTATGGGAGAAATTAGTTCCATGAGTTTACCGCGAGAGGCGCTGTGCCAATTTCCAAAGGCTGGGTAAATAAATGTAAACGCAAAAGCATTTTCGAGTTTACTAACATCAATTCTGTCAGCATTGCCACGCGTCCGGATAAAACCGAACACAGTTTGGCTTTTTGTGTTGGCAATTGATTGTGTATTATGAAACGAAGCGACGTTGGTTCGTCACCAGCGCGGTGTCATATCCTCAATAACAATCTCCAAACCACATACAGTCGGTCGATTATAGCTACAATTTTCGAGAGAAGAAGGTTTAATATCACTGTTCATATTCTTTTAAAACTCCCTTTTCTGGACTAATATATATTTTTCATATCAGCCACCAGCCTAAGCAAGTTCAATCCGCATAGTTTTTATCTCTTGACTTGATACACTAAACCGAACACTGCGCTGCTCCCTTTACTCGCAGCGCAATGACACATGCTCTCAAATATTCCTCATGGAAGCCCCTATGTAACTGTGAAAACCGCATCAAAATCCTCGCAGTGGTTCTCGAGATAAGGATTTTAACGGGCAGACACACATAGAGAAAGAAACGCATTTTATAACAAGTTCTTTGTTAAAAATATCATTTTTAATACAAGCTTTTTTTGTGTGACTGCTCTTTTTGTTGACTGTACTTGCGACAAAGTACTCATCAAAAAACGAATCAAACGAGCCCAAATTCGATGGTGTTATGTGATTTTATTACGGAGTTCCTATGGCCACCTTCCAGCTCCATCATCAGGTCAGCTCCACGTCTAATATTGTATTGTCACGCGATTTGCATATTCGTGCAAAATTTCAGCTCAATCAGAAACCGGAAAGTGGGTCAAAAACTTGTAAAATTTCAATACAGACAACGGGACAGGTGAAACTAAATAAAAGATTGTAATAAAAATAAGGACTGGCTTTCGCACTAGCTACGGTCCTCTTATATTTAATTTTCAACTACCCTTCCTTCGTTGATGCCTACTTTATTTGTTGTGTGAAAGATTCTAGATCCAGACATCCAGCTTAATTATGCTGTTCGTGCACCTGTCAATCTGACGTGGCTGTTCTTAAATCGATCGGCAATGTTAAGCAATCACCCGTTGACGGTATCTAGATGGGTCACCGCGTAGTGGTATGTCAACTCGTAAATCCGTTGGTCCCGGCTATCGTGATACAGTTGATAAACTAGTCAGAGGCCTCCTAGATGGCCTGAAAACTCCAACAGTAGGTTGACCACTAGCACACCTCCACCGATCCGCAGTGGGCATGCGAAGTGGAGTATTTTTACCATTCCCTTTCACCAGTGGCGCAGCTACCTTAGAGCTAGACGGGGCAGTGCCCCCGGGGCCTCCAAGCTCAAGGGGCCCCTCGGACTCTGACTTACAAACTATAAATTGAACATAGATATATAAGAAGGAGCAGACGAAGCATTCGCTAAAAATTACGTAGCAATTACACCTACAGTTTAGTTGGGGCCCTAGTAAATTTTTGCCCCAGGGCCTTTGGTTACCTAGCTACGCCACTGCCTTTCACCCTCATTTGTAAATGGTACTCACCAGTGGGACGATGATGATATAAGGTTTGAAGTATGTAAGTATACGGTGAACGATATTCAGTTACAAGCTGATCGAAATACCTGCCAATTCAGCGGTACAGCGCTTGATAGCAAACTAACAATAGGCAAGAATAAGACAACAAATCTATGTTTATGCAATAAGCACGTAGCAATAATTGCAATACCGACAGAAGGTAAGGCAGTCAGCTCGATACAAAATGAGTGTTATATCATATTTCTGAAGGCCTTATCTCGTGAGAGAGGTATTTGTATGCCAACTGTGGCAGCTATGCCCTAATAAGATAAAAGGTACTCGCTGGCTGTAATACATTAGAAATCATAAATCTGATTGACCCCAATACAGGTTTTTTTTCCAATACAGGTTGATTGAACATAGCAACTTTACCACAGATTACTAAAAATAGTTATTGTCTGTCTAGATTTCACACGTTATACAACACTAGCAGTTTCCCGTGGTTTCACTCGTTCCCGGGATTAAAAAGGAGCTTTAACACTCGGGGATACTGTAGCTTCTTATTAGTGAAAGAATTTTTCAAATTCGACTGGTAGTTTGTAAGCGGTTAATATTACGTTTTTTTGATATTTGCAAAATAATTGTACTTTTTAGTAAAAAAAAAAAACGAATTTAGACTAATGAATTTGACATGTCGCACCCCCCTTGGAACAAAGATGCAAGTCGACTTGCGTGATTTTTTTTTTATTGCACTAAAAAATCAAGAAAAAGCTAATACATATTGTCAATTTTTTTCATAATTTTTATCTTCAAAATGAAGGAATAAAATACAAATATGTAAAATATTGCAACATTAAAATATTTATATTTCCATCATAAAAACGAAGTTAATATATTTGCACTTAATTATTCACTAAATTTCCATATGACTAATAGCATATTCATACTTACATACATTTTGAATGAATTTATTTGGTGGGTATCGTAGTGCAAGTCTAGTTGCTTACTTTATCCACGAAACTTTTATCCACATTATATTATATAACAATTGATACGTTAATTACACAAACGAGTAGCTCGAGGAAAACCTATGTAAACGACACTTACACATTAAATGCACTACTAAATCAGAATTCAAATAAAGAGTTATCTGCAATAATACCGAACAGCGAGACTTCCATAACATGTCAACAATGCAATATTCATAATTACTCCATCAAGTGTTTAATATGTTTCGAAGAATAATTACGCAACGCTCTTTTTTAAGTTTTTTTCAATACACATTGAGTAAATTTAAAATATAAACACGTAGGCCCCTCACAGGTAGTTTTAGCTATCATTTGATGTATACTACATATTTTTAATAATGTTGATAAATTTTTAGGACAGTTTTTTTACGCTCCTGAAAAGTTGTCACTTTTCACTTACAACATTCTTCCAGGAAGGGTGCGATGTATGACATGCATGTTTCCTTGAAACTAGGCCTTGAATTTATTCAAAATACTGGCCCGTATATTTGAGTTTAAAAAGGTAAAACGACGCATACATCAATCGGAAATAAAAAAAAGAAAAAACTAGGTAGATAGTACTCGCCTAGATAGCGAGATTTCTGATGAAAAATTTCCCCCTAAGCCACAAAATCTGGATAAATGACAAATCCCGACAGAATATTTACATATTATTTACATGTACTTATGTACAGTCGCGGTCTAAAAATGTTTACCACCTTATGATCTATAATCCCTTGCACATTTCTGTTTCATAAGGTTGAACAGAAATAAAATGACTTTTGATAGGCAAAGAGGTGTTATAACTAGTAAGAATTGAGTTCTCTTGATATAGCACTACATATAGAGTTTGCAAATAAAAATCCGCCTTTTGCTGCAGGCTTACTTTATTACCTTTGTATTTTTATTGAGATTTTTATTTGCTTACAAACGCTTGATAAATGTCACAATACAGGATGTTGTTTTGGTCAGCGACAAGCGACCCAGGAGCGGTAGTACAAAATATATATTCCCCAAAAATGGACTTAATTCCATTAAATACTGTAAATATGTTGAGAAATACCTTATTCAATTTGAAATAAAATTACCGCAAAGTATGGTTACTAGGCACGTGCACAGACTAGAGCTAGGCGCAAGCCGCCATCGCTCCACCCCTTTACTCCCTCGTACTCCCGTTGAGCATTATGTCTACACTTTAGCTTATTACATGATTTTCAAAATTTTAATTTTTAAATTTTTTTTTTTATATTTTTTTAGCATCATTTGTATTATCGACCCTGAGTCGCTCGTTGCTGACCAAAACAACGACCTGTATAATAAAAAAAAACTTTTATTAAATCAGTTTACATATTCAAAAAGGCATTGACAGTCTTTTTGCTATGTTCCATACTTAAAAACATTTCACAATCTATCTATATATATAAAAATGAAACCCGTTTTCCGTTGTCACGACATAACATGAAAACGGCTAGACCGATTTGGCTTATTTTTTTTAGTTTTCTAATTCTCTGTACAAGGTTCTTACGGAAACAAATATTAAGAAAATCTCTCAGAAAGATTGAAAAATATACATTTAATTTTGCATATTTTAAAAAACGCGCGTAACGAATGTCAACGTCATTCAATTTAAAACAAAAAATCTGTGGTAATCTGTGACACCAACGTAAACTTTACAGGAAAAATAAAACGATGTCTCTAGGTAGCAGCACTCTTGACAATTATATGTACTTGATTGACGAAATTTTGTTCAGAACTCTCCGACTCTCTCTTGGTCGGTTTTGTGACTATTGACGATGATTTGACATTCGACTTCTAGGCGAAACGAAGTTCGCCGGGTCCGCTAGTTTTAAAATATAGTGTGTTTGTTGATAATAATATGACATAATAATATTAGACCTTATTGCGCACGGTATGAGATGGAATCCAGTTTGAAAAGTGATAAACATTTTCAGTCCCCGACTGTACCTACTCCCTAATCAGAATAATAGGTTCAGTTTATTGGTCCCTTGCCTTCAGTAAAAATTAAGAACTATAAATGCAAAAAGTTTAATGCAAGTTGCATTAAACTTTTTGCAACTTTTACGGTGCAGTTGGCGCGGTTGGGGTTCGAGTCCCACACAGGACATGCATTGCATTTGCATGAACATGTCAGTATGTCTTGAAATTATATAGTAGGTATTCATTTATCTGGTTTCCATGGTACAAGCTCTGTTTAGTTTGGGAGCAGATAGCCGTGTGTGAAGAATGTCCCAGGATATTTATATTTATTTATTTATTATAAGAATTCACCATTCTATGATTTGTTACGGCATTGCAGTATATCAATATACAATGTCAATCAATCAAAAATATTTATTTGTAGAATATAGGTACATACATCAACGGTTTTATTATACCTAAATAAGGATCAACTATATCCACACCAAAAGTGCATACAAAATAAAACAAAGATATTAATAAATAAACACAATCAAAACAATTATTACATTAATTTAGATAGCTACAACAATAAATAATAATATATATCATCATGTTTTTATGTCAGAAATCTATAATGTACTGGAATCTGCCATGATTCTTTCAACATTACAAGGCAAAATTAAAAAAAAATGAATTTAGAACAAAATTCATTACCAACTCAAAATGCCACAAATTCCTCTTGTGCCACTAATGAATTCAGTCAGCGATATATAGGTAATACTTAACAGCTGTGTATTTATGTAGTAATAAAGAGGTCAACTAATCAGTTAAAAATGTAAAGTAAGCCAGTAGTCAAGAGTATTTTAACAATTAGTATTGCGACCTTGTACAATTGTACAGCGACATTGCCATTTCCTGTTATAATTAATTTTGCTATATTTATTACATACTAGCAGCGAAACCCGGCGTTGCTCGGGTTTAAATACATCGCATGTTTAATGGTATAAAAAATATATAAGGATACGTTTTTTAACATAGATATTATAGATTTCTATTTTCGATATTGAGAGACTTTCCAGAACATTAAAATAGTTTGTTCTTTTTTTTACTCGACTGCAATCACAACTGAACTGACGAAAAGTCACTGAATTTAGATTTATATGCCGAAATTTCCAGTACCAGATCACTCTAGAATATTTAGATGATTTGGTTTTTATAGATCAATAAAAACACTCGTACATATTTTGGAACTTTCCAGACCAATCCAAAAATACTCGATCATAATAAATTGCACTCATTTATGAACTTCCCAGATAATTCGGAAAATTTCTAGAACGTTCTCGAACATTCTAACTCGATAATAACAGTTTTGGGACATTTTGGAACTTTCTAGATGAAGCCAGAAATTTGTAGAACTTTCTCAAACATTCTATATCGATTATAATAGTTTGCATTCATTCTAGAAATTTCTAGAACATTCCAGATATTTGTTGAACTTTCTAGAAAAAACCAGATAAATTATAACTGTTTTACTCATTTTGGAGCTTTCCAGATCATTCAAGAAATTTCTCGAACATTCTAAATCGATCATAATCAATTGCACAAATTTTGTAACTTTCCAGATCATTCGGAAAATTTCTAGAACGTTCTTGAACATTCTAACTCGATAAGAACAGTTTTGGACATTTTGGAACTTTCTAGATGAAGCCGGATCAATTATAACCGTTTTACTCATTTTGAAACTTTCTAGATCATTCAAGAAATTTCTCGAACATTCTAAATCGATCATAATCAATTGCACTCATTTTGGAACTTTCCAGATCATTCGGAAAATTTCTAGAACATTCTCGATCATTCTAAAATGATCATAATAAATTGCACTCATTTTGGAACTTTCCAGATCATTCTGGAAATTTCTCGAACATTCTAACTCGATAATAACAGTTTTGGACATTTTGGAACTTTCTAGATGAAGCCAGAAATTTGTAGAACTTTCTCAAAACATGCTATATCGATTATAATAGTTTGCATTCACTCTAGAATTTTCTAGATCATTCCAGATATTTGTTGAACTTTCTAGAACCCTCCAGATCGATTATAACCGTTTTACACATATTGGAACTTTCCATTCCAGAAATTTTTAGATCTTTTTAGAAGTCCTCATGCGTTAGAAAAGGACAGCAATATATGTTTTAACATTTTCGCCACCCACAACCACCCCCTTCCACCCACCGCGACCAAACTCCCTTACTACCACCTGGAGACTAAGGGGTATTTACCACCCCAACGGGAAGTTGATTGGTGTTGGTGGTGATAGAGAAAACTGCGTATTTACGTACCCACAAAAGCATTTTATATATATTATTAGATTGTGGTAAATTACCACGTGTGAGTGTGGTCATAAGCCTATCTATAAGTACCTACTAATAAAAGGTAAATTTTGTAAGTTCGAATGTAGGAAGGAATCTCCGGAACTACTGATTCACTATCGCCGACTTTTATAGGCTACTTTACATCCCGTGAACTCGGGTGAAACCGCGGGGTTTATATATCTAAAATAAAAAAATAAAAAATAATAATATTGCATTGTGGAAGAAGTTAAAATCAGATGTAATCCCCGGCCATGATGATGGTGTTATTCCAGCTCATTTTGACAAGCCAGATAATGGTGCCGATTCTGTTGTAAATCGCACTAAACTAATTTTAGTCACATCTCATCTCTTTCTTACGAACATGATTGAAAAAGGATAGAACATATTTTAAGTTGTCAAATTAATCTTTGCCGTCTTATTTTGCGTGTATTTAGGCGTAACCGCGATAGATGGCGACTAAAATTATATTGAAAACAAGCATTGGACTAATTTGACAGGACTACATTTCTTACATCCTTTTCTTATGTTCTTTGTTAGAAAGAGAAATTAGTAGCGTGAGTATATCACAATTGACATACTTTGAGTTTGAAAAATACGTTTGAAAGGTTTAATTGTTCCCAGTTCGTACTCAGAAATGTAAACCAAGATGAAATACATAGTCTTAAAGAGCCTGAGTTCAAATGCAAAGGTAGTTGGACGGACTTAGTCTGGATATGCTTATGCTCACGCTGCCTTCATCTCTTGAAACTATCACATCATTAGTGAACCGGTCAATAGACACTCATACTTTCCCTGAAGCATGGAAGTGTGCTATTGTGCGCCCTTTGCCCAAAACTAACAAACCATTTTCTTTCTTTCTTTCTTTTCTATATACAATCAGATGTCGGATTACTTGGAGAAAAGTGATATCCTGCCAGCCAATCTGGGTTTAGGAAGGGACGTGGGACCGCTACTGCCGTATCAGATGTGGTACCTAGGCAATATCCTTGAGGCACGTGACCTGGGAGAGGGATCATTACTGACGCTTCTGGATTTTTCTCGAGCGTTCGATGCAATAAATTCGTCTAAATGGCTACTTGTGTTTTAAAATTGTTACCGTAGGAAATAATATTGATATAGTTGCCGGCACGTAACTTGTCCAGACCCGTAAGACTATTTTTCCTTTTTCTTCCGTTAGTTCTAAACAGATAAGTTTATAAATAAATTATCAAACCATAGAATAATGATAAGTAATTAGAGTGAAAAGAACAATTGAAAGCCAGCAAATATAGCAAATAACTGAAAATTGAAAACCAAAACGCGGCCACGTTACGTGCGGAAGGGTGTACTTATAGTCAAAATCAAAATCAAAAAGTCATTTATTCAGTTTAGGCCCTAGTAAGGCACTTATGAACGTTGAATTGGTCCAGTAGTACCCAACTAATATGGCTCACCGATGTACCTGCGCAGAAGATACATTTTCAAAGCGCGGGAAACGCTATTAGTCAGCAGCTGCCGTTAGCGCGCGCCGTGCGGAGGGGCGTGACATGCGAGTGAGACGGAACTAACAGCTGCACTGTATTATGAACCTTATAGTAGTGATCTAATTTGTAATCTAATTTGTTTTTAAGTTGATTGTAAGTTTTAAGCATTCTTTTGTAATCTTCGGGGCCATACTTTCTTTTCTGTGCGAACGAAGATTCACGACGCGCCATATCAGTTGGGTACTACTGTACATACAGTTGAATTTAAATTTGAATTTGTGTGAAATAGTGTTAGCTGATATTCATACTGATGATGATGATGCGTGCTTACATCACAATTCGGTTGGCGTCAGGAGGTAGGTACCTATGTAACAAACAAACAAACACACATTCGCATTTATTAAGTAAAATAATAAGTAAGTAGCAGCTTACCAACTCTCAGTACCCGGCATTCACACGGTTCTCATATACTTTACTTACAATTACCTATATATTTTCGAATTTGTATGCGTGTTTGTGCGAGTCTCGGAGTGCAAACAACATGGTTCCTGGAACGGGCCGTTTACCTGACACTCGAACAAACGACCATCTTTTGTGTTAGCTGGAACTTACAAGACAGTGTGAACTCTTGAAACAGAAAAGTATTCTAAATAATTTTACTCTATGCATAGACTTTGTTTAGGCCACGTGTAGGCTTACCATAATGGTATTCGCTAATCACACGCCTATTAAAAAAAAAGATTGGCTAGTAATTAGGTGGATGGTATTAATTTAGTTAACTATTGCTAGTTAGGTAATAAGTATGATTTTATCACAAGGTGGTTGGTACTTATGGTGATAATTTGTGTGCATTTTGATAATAGCTATTACTACGATGGTGATAATTTGTAACAATAAACAATAATTTAACATAATTTACTGAAAAAGTTAGCTTAGTTGGGACTGAGATTGCTAAAGAATCACGGCGAGATTTGCACAAAAGATTTTTAGAGACGTTATAATGACGTTACAATTGATCCTTGGGGCCTACGGAATAACTTGAGGCATTCAAACACACCCCGGGATAAAAATGCGAATTTCTATGCCATGCCGGCGAATCGTAACTATTCATGAACAAAACCGTTATGTTTTGCGGGGTTTATAAAATATTTCATGTATATTATCATGATGCTGGTAATGTAATCTCAACATTGGAAGTGATGAAAAACCCTCTAAAATGTTTTATATTTTTGTACAAATCATTGTATGGATCTCGCCATGATTCTTTTAAAATACAACGCCACCTGTATTTTAAACCTGTTATTAATTTAGTTCGGAGGGAACAAAATAGATGGCGCTAGTGATCCTTATTTGAACAAAGCGAAGTTTATATTGTTCACTTGTTATCTTATTTCAGTCATTTAGAATGAATTGAGTAATTTCAGCGAATTGTGTGAATAATGGTATTGTAGTGCAATGTGCAATGTAATCTCAAGGTATCACAATGAAATAATACAAAATATAATGTGGCAGTAAATATATTCAGAAAATATCAACCTTGTTCGACTTGATTTAGTCAGTATAAAAATGTTTCATACACAAGTACCTAGCAATCAGTAAAAATTACAGTATTGTCAATATTCAACTGGAATAATTGATAGGTATATTATATATAATAGTTTATTATTGCTTTATACAATATCATATCGAGTACATTCGATAACAAAGACATAAGTCGGATAAAATCTAAACTTAGCAATAAGCCAGCCGTCCACACAATCAATCTCCTATACGATATTTACTTAATTTAGATTAATAATAATTACAATATCACAATGAGACGTCCCTTCAACATGATTCACTCGCACACAAAATAATACAAAATATAAAACGAAGGCACGAGATCTACCTACATCTACGACTATTAGTAAACATGCCCTAAAAACGTTACGCTAAATGCACGAGCGCCTAAAGTGGCGCGCTTCAGTCGAAGTGTTGCGTTTGGAAGAGTTCGGAGCCACCGGTCGTGACACCAGTGGCGTCAAATGTTTTAAAGCGGTTCTGGAATACAATGAGTGCGCTCCAGCGCGGCGGAGGTCGTTGTTCCCCGCGCCGCAACCGGCCGTACGTAATGGAATGTCGGCGTGCAGCCGCTGCCGGCTTTCTTTGTGCGCGACTAGCTCGCCTCCGTCCCGTCCGGTCCGCGGCCGCAGCGCAGGTAGCAGCGCTGCACCGCCCGCGCCGCCAAGCGGATCGGACCCCCAACTTGTTACACGTCACACGGGCGACACAAAAGTCTCATCACTGCACCTCTCATCACTAGCTTAGCTAGTAGCTAAAACGCCCCGAATACACTGACTACACTGTGTCCTTCCCCTCGAACTTTTCCGCTAGTTCACCCATGAACTCCTTGTAGATTAGCGGGTCAATGTTCTTGCCAAGTTGGTAGAGCACGAACCAATCGCCGATCTGCAGCTTGCGGGCCACAGCTTCGATTTGCTCCTGAGGAGCAAGACGGCTGCGCGCACGCAACAAGTACAGGCGCACGCGGGGGCCGGCCACCACCGCCATGCGGTACAGCAGAGAGATCCCGCTCAGGATCGATAGGATAACGAACCAAAACCACAGGAACACATAGATTTTCTCGTTCACGATGTTGAGGGGCAGCACGCACAGTCCGTCGAACTTCTGCACGGTTCCCGATGGACCGTATTTGTGGAAGGTGCATTTCGTCACTTTAGGGAACACTCGAGCCATTGGATCTTCGCGTTCCTCCGGTTCCATTTCGGTAAAGCGTACCACATCCCGGCCGTAGGTTGAGAACTCACCGTCCAGGAAGAAATCCATGAAGAAGATCTGGCCGACTACGTTGATAAAGTTCAATACTTCGCATATAAAAAACCGGAAGGCATAAAAATTTTGCGTGTGTAAGTTTGTGTGGAAGTAGTCGACAAGTAACTTTTTGCGATCCGCTTTACAGTCCTCGCCTACGACCGGACAGTTGAGATCGAGCACTAACATCTTGATGCGGCCGCCCTCCCACGTCTTCCACAGGTAGCGCGGCACGTAAAACAGGATCGCTTGGAAGAACAGCACGAAACACACCCACTGGTAGTATTTGTGGTACTTAACTTCGTCCTGGCCTTCGACGTGTGGCCCGACGCCGGGCTGCACCACATCCTCGCTGATGCGGCCTGTCAGCCGGTTCGGTATGGTGAAAGTCGAATAGATCCAGCAGTACGTGTCCATGACAGCCAGTGGAATTTCGTCCACGATGCAGTCAATGGGGTCGCCGATGTACTGCCTCGACGTGACGAGCAGCGAGAAGGCAATCAAGATGATCACGGTGGCTTTGTAGTGAAGTCGAAACACATTGTTGTCGATGCACACAGAGTCGAGCTTGAGAAGCCCCTTTACGGAGCCAAAAACGTCAAACATGGCGGAGTGCTAGCCGCGAGTGCGCGGCGCGTCGTTCGCGGTCGAAAAAGTCGGGCGTGCGCTTCGCCCTCGCGTCGAGTGAGGAATGTTGCAACGGTGGGGCAAGAGGCGTACGACTAGTCTAGAGGGGCGCAGGGGCCACTAGGGGTACGGGGCGCGAGGGGAGGGGTGGGCCCCCGCCTCGCCGCACGAGCAGCGCACGCAGTCAACGACACAGCCAGCACTGACCCTATTTCTACCTTCTCAGCGTCATCTGGTAGCCACGAACGTACTCGTTCGTCGCCGCCGGCTATGCATCTCGAGCTCGACCAAGAAAGCATTGGTAATACTCGCGGCGATACACGCTTAATTAAAAAGGTGTTTATTTCTTACATCACTTTAAAGAGAATTGTGTATTAATGTCTTCGAATTACTTAGGGATATTGCACTCATTTCAACATTTCTATATGCTCTTAAAGTTTGTCAAATAAAGTTGATTAAAACAAAAGTTTTTAGAATACCACAAACTGATAAAACACTTGCAGAATATTTAAAACGTGTAAAAGTAGAGGTGAATAGGTGTCAGTTATGCAAAAAGATCTAAATTGCTGTTGCACAACAAATGCTAAACGCTCGGGTCGTCGTTAATACTGGTCAAAGTTCATGTAATCTTATCAGTCTGTCTACAAAATTTTGTAAATTAGGCTCATTTAATGTGACTAATGCATTATTGTTTAGTGCAGAACATTACTTAATGTTTCTTCTATTAACAATAATAAAATTGATTCTGAATGTTGAGCGGGATTATTCTCAGTTTGGGTTGGGAATTTAAATTGTGTACCTACTGTAGAAATTACGTGCCGAATTGCATGTGAGACACGAACAAAATCTAATTTAAGAAAATTGATCACATTGGTGTCTTAATTGAACTATTTGTTGAGGTTATGAAATTTAATCAAAAGAGTATTGTTTTATGACAAAAAATATTATAAAAAATAAAGCAGTTAGCTTGTGAAGATATGCATT
The DNA here is from genome assembly GCA_951394255.1 of Polyploca ridens. NCBI lineage: Eukaryota > Metazoa > Arthropoda > Insecta > Lepidoptera > Drepanidae > Polyploca > Polyploca ridens. The sequence continues at coordinate 1,381,698 of OX596248.1, read as the reverse complement.
TAATTATGGAAAACCATAGAACTTTTACTTAGGGTAGCGAATTTTATGTGGAAAACAGAGCCTATCGAATGAGTCATAAGGGCTTCAAATAGACGCAATTTTTTTTTTCTGTGTCCTAATTTCAGAAAAGGGATCGACCTCATTTTTCTCATGCACGAACCCTGTAAGTCCTTAATTTTGTAGAGAAATACAATACATTGTTAAAGAATTGGGACCACATCTAACATCAGATAATAATGTTGGAAGCTCAAGAATCTAATTTGTTCTAAGTTGAGAAAACATAAGATTAGTAGGGTTAACGTAACATCGTGTACTCCATGCGTGTCTAGTTGCTGTTTATTTAACAGAGCTCGTTATGACCGCATGATAAGGAATTCAACATACAGCACTGTAGTAATACTAATCGTCAATTTATCGCTTTAAATGGGCCAAATTGAAGGACCACATAGGTTATGAGTCCAGCCAGCCAGATATGTTGTTGTTTATGACGTAGGAACGTGTCTATGACAAAAAAAAAATAAGGAGTTTGATCTTTTCTTTTGTTTTTTATTCATCCAAGTGTGTTCTGTAAATGAAATTTTAATAAGTACTACACAGATTTATTTGAAGACGTTATAGTTCGAATTTATTCTAAATTCAAATTCACTAAATCATCTATAGTTTTTTTATTTTTTAATGAGAATAAGGGTGACACACACAGTCAAAAAAGAACAATATTGGCATTTTAGAAGAAAGACACTGCATAGCAAAATAAAGAGTCAAAATACTGCAGTACAATTCAATTTCTAATATTGGATTTCATTAGGAATTCAGACGAAATGGACGGAAACCGGAAACTGATGATTTGGACGTTTCTATAGAAAAATATCTTGATAACTTGAGTACTTAAACTAGCATGTAACTTCATCAACAAATTATTATTTATCTCCGTTACGCAATTTGTTATTACGCTAATATGAAAGACCTTGGTCATTAATTGAATGAGACAAAAAAAAATTATTACTCTCATTCACGTTGTCATTCTTATCTTTAGATTTATTCATTGGTTTAATAAGCTGTGTATTATATTTGATTACAAAAAATGCTTTATATTTAATATTTTATTACATTTAACTAGCTGTTGTCCAGAATATTATAATATTAATCATATAGTATTCGATAGTCCTGCCAATTTACATGAAACTGTTGTTGAACTGAATGTAGCAAACGGACAAGACAAGCAAATTTCGCTTTTTATCATTTGTTGGAAGTTCTTTCATTAAATTATCACGAATAAAAGATTAAATCCGCAGATTAAATCAGACGCCAGTAAGGAGGTTAAAATCAGCAACGTTTTGTTAAATGTCAAAATGTTTATATAAGGTTTTGTGCAAGAATCATGGTTTTGTATGAAAAATTAAGTGACGTCATAATCGCACAACGTAACTAAAAAATAATAATAAAAGTTAATAATAAACATCAAAACATTTGATTTTTCCATGTATTTTTAGGCGATGATTGACTATTTCAATAATGTTTGTCAGTTATTTTGAATATAAATAATGTTCCTATCACAAAAAAAATCTTAGAAAATCACAACGTATTATGATGACAAATTAGGTTGGTAGAAAGTTCCTAATAGGTTATCCACGGGTTATCCTATTCCGATCCATACTTTTTGGTCAATTCAATAAAATATCATAACGAATGAATGATTGTGATATTACTCATTAAAAACGCTTGTGTTTTGAATGAGGTGATTAAACATGTTTTTAATGGGTTCTGTATATTCTTAGGTAATGATCTAATCTGATGTTATTTCATTCAAAATATAGTAATATAAATGCAAAATATATTTGCTTGGATTGATTTTAGTGCAATGACCACCATTGTACTAAAACATGACTTTTATGGACGGTGACTGACTGAGGACTATGTGAAAGTGATTTATTTAGAACTTATAATTTAACTGGAAATTAGCAAAACACACAAACCGTGTGAAGCCATTGAAAAAAAATTATAATCTTTCTTTACCTAGACTGTGAACTAATTTAGATTTTTAAATTAGTAGGCGTATTAATAGGTAAGTAATTAAGTAAATTTACGTATTTTATTAAAGTACCTACCTATTCATGTTAAATAAGGAAATAATATAATTTATTAATACATTAAATATTTATTATTATTATGTTTTTCCTTTTTAATCCGAGGTAGGAAAACGTTTAACCACAAATCAAAATATCAGTGTGGTAACACGAGCTTCTAAAGGAAAATCAAATTAGTATGTAATTATGTGGTGTACGGTGATGAGGTAACGCTGGGGCCGTATCACCAAATCTGACAGTATGGGGGCCGTATCACTGATAGTACAATATAGATACAAATGAGTCCATACTCCAGGAACTCGGTATCAAGCAGCGTCTATCCTCCGTAGTGCAGGCTCGCATCCTAACTTTCTTCGGACACGTGTCGCGGCGTGGAGATGTCTCCATAGAGCGATTGGTGGTGCAGGGTAAAGTGGAGGGCACCAGAGCGTGTGGAATGGATGACCCATGCGATGGACCGACCACGGTCCCATCAATGACTTCACCAGAAGGGTAGCAGTTAGAGAAGAATGGCGGTGTGTTGTGAAGTGCGCCACAAATTACACGTCATGACGACCACGACCACTCTGTCAAGAGTGTCCCTGAGTGCTATAGGTTGGCTATAGCACTCAGGGCCATAGTGCACAGATTAACGGGTTTGCAATCTAAATGCGGGACTGCGAAAAAAAAAAATCCTTCGGGTATCGAACGCGTTGAATTTTAACAAATAACTTTTCTTTTGCTATATTTTATATCTTGCTACATACATACATGTATACATGCTCTATACTCTTTGATTCTGCTTTAGCATGGCCCTAGCTTAGCCTATTTCTAGTTTCTGTCCAGGCAAAAAGTGAGAATAAACTCTCTGTTGTTGCATAAGAACTTGGAATAAAAAAAAATGATTGTCCCTACTACCTAGCCAAAAATAAAGTATGTCATGATTCATAAAGTGAAGTCAGTATTTTGATGACGTTTTTAGCCAGAAAGTTTTGCAGTACCATAAAAGCGGATCAATTGGAGTCTCAGTGTCTCAATCGTACGCGCACTCTTTCCGGGGACGGGATGGTAACCCTTACTTATTAGCCAAAAATAGTTTATGCCATGATTCATAAAGTGAAGTCAGTATTTTGATGACGTTTTTAGCCAGAAAGTTTTGCAGTACCATAAAAGCGGATCAATTGGAGTCTCAGTGTCTCAATCGTACGCGCACTCTTTCCGGGGACGGGATGGTAACCCTTACTTATTAGCCAAAAATAGTTTATGCCATGATTCATAAAGTGAAGTCAGTATTTTGATGACGTTTTTTGCAACAAAGTTTTGCGGTACCATAAATACCATAAAAGCGGATCAATTGGAGTCTCAATGTCTCAATCGTACGCGCACTCTTTCCCGGGACGGGATGGTAACCCTTACTATTATCCAGGGAACGCAGGTGACATCGCGGGGGACAGCTGGTTTGGAAGAAAATAAATTTTAAACACACATCACGATTTAAACATTATTTTCTCTATAAAGCATTATTATACGATTTTTCTTTCGTATGAAGACAATCTAATCATAATATATCTTGGGCTGGTATCAGCTGATACAAGATTTCGTCAATAAAAGGTACTTATTGAACAGTCCAAGGTTGAGATATCAATATCGTACTGCGATACGACGTAAGAGGAACACTCAGCTTATCACAGAATTATTACAGTTAGAATATGATGGAGTTATTTTGGTTGTTTCTACAAAGACTTGAAAAAGAGTGTGAAGAAATTTTTGCAGGGTCGGCAACGCAAGCTGTTGCTAACTTTCATAGGCTACGGTAACCGCTTACCATCATGCAGGTTATATTTTTTTTTTTATACTACTTAGGTAGCAAACAAGCATACGGCCCGCCTGATGGTAAGCGGTTACCGTAGCCTATGGACGCTTGCAACACCAGGGGAGTCACTCGCGCGTTGCCGACCCTGCAGAAATCTCTTCACACCCTTTTTGAAGAACCCCATGTTGTAGTCCATTGGGAAAACCACGGCAGGGAGCTCATTCCACAATCTGAGAGTCCGCGGAAGGAAGCTCCTTTGAGACCGCACAGTTCGAAACAATTCTGGTTTCAATGTGTGGGGATGGACTCCCTGTCGATGGCGAGAGTTGCGATGGTGGAAGGTAGCCGTGGGCATCATCTTAAACAATTCTTCAGAACACTGTCCGTTGTACAAGCGGTAGAACACACATAAGGAGGCAAAGTCTCTCCTCAGACTGAGCGGCTCTAAGCCGCTTGTGAGCTCGGGATCGTCCACAATTCTAGCAGCACGTCGCTGAACCGAGTCTAGAGGCCCAAGCTGGTATCCAGGTGCCCCCGCCCACAGATGACAACAGTACTCCATATGAGGCCGGACTTGCGACTTATAAAGTTGCAGTCTTTGCCCCGATGTGAAGTACTGCTTCGCTTTGTTGAGCACTCCGAGCTTTTTGGATGCCAGCTTAACCTTGTCTTCTAAGTGACTACGGAACAAAACGTCGCTAGTAATGTCAACGCCAAGGACACATATATGCTTGTTTGCTACCTTATTATAATAAATATACGGGCTATTTTATAACTTTTTATACTTTGTTACTGAATGTACTAAATAAAAAAAAGCTATTTGTTACTGGGTCATTATGTTCCGTTCCCAAAGGGTGCCCCACAGTATGTGTTCTCGATTGTTCTCGATTTAATGGTAAAAAATACGATGCCGACGATTGAAATGTTCACAATTGGTAAATAGCTCACCATTATTTCATACTTTATCCTTACAGACGTTGAGAAATAACGGATTTACACAGGGAAATATATAGCAGGTATTTGTACGTTTCAGACAGGGTGACCAGATCCTAATCTAAGATTTCCTAACAAAATCTCGGATAAATAAGCAAAATTTCTGACATCAAGGGATATCGCTCGGCGACTATCGCCGCGTTAACCCTTTAATTGCCAGTGTCACTTGTAGTGACAGAAGCTTACTTTTTTTTCTACCACACGGGCATTTAATTATTAAATTCTACAGTATTGCAGCAAAGTCAATGAGCGTCCTTCTCATGATACATTACCTGTCAAATCGTCAACTTAAGGTTCAAATTTGTAAAATTTATCAACAGTTTTCTTTGCGAATTTGAAAAAATCTTTTAAAAATAGCTATAAAATAATAAAAAAACGGCCAAGTGCGAGTCGGACTATTCAAAATTAACTAATTTTGCAATGAAAAAAAAATGCCAATTTTTTTTTTACATTTATTTCATATTTACAATATTATTCAAATTCAAATTCATTTATTTGCTTAAATGTGGGTTAATACAGATGGTGATGTGTTGGAACCTAATATTTTTACAATATTAGGTTCCAACACATTACCGTTTCCGGCATGCAAAAAGAAAGGCACATACATTTTTGTGATGATAATTACAGAAAACAATAATACTCTCAAATAATACTTTTAATTTATTTTATTTGTTAGTATAGGGCCAATAGAAATCCTATTCTCTGAAAATTTCAGCTGTCTAACTATTACCGTTCCCTAATAAATAAAAGTAGCCCTGTTCATGCAAATATCTGTCAGAAACGGAACGGGCTGGCTGCGGCTCCCCGTGCCCTCCGCGTGCATCTAACATGGATTTTCTTCTGCTTTTTGAGATCGGTCGACAGCTACGTCCGCCATTCATTTTATTGATTTTTATATTTTAAAACCCAAACAAGGGCATTAAAGGTTTAAAGCTACTTCTCGTTTTACTGTAAAGAAGATCCTCGATCAAGCCCATTAATTAAATAATAATTGAAATTATCTTTTAAGTTGTGCATTAAAACTTATAGAAACAAATCATAAATCAGCAAAATCGGCGAAAACTGCCTCGTGAAATTATTTTGCACGCGCTTTTATGTCACATAACGTATGATTCGGTGACGAGCGAGTTTTTTGGTCCAAGGATGATAGACGTAATTAAAAAATATAATTTTTATTTCAAAAACTTTACACACACCGATTTTTCTCGACATAGGACCATAATTCCTGACATGTCAGGATAATTCCTGTTGACTGGTAACCCTAATGTCCGATGATTCAATTTACGGTTATTTTATCCGTGAATCGTTACATCCTCAATACAATGAGCGAGCATAAACTTTGGTTATTGTGAATTTTATTATGCTTGGTAATATATAGTTAGGTAGCAGTCATATATTGGGGTCTTTGTTTTTTCTTTTCATGATTTAAAAATAATAGATTTCTATCCGTTTTTAATACGGCATATCTACAAGCGGCATATTATCATTCATCGTCGCTTAAAAAACGAGTGTTTCGCTGCGGCTTCTTGAAGGCAATGACAGAGCTGGTGTGGACGGCAGTGGTAGCGGCTTTGAAACGGCGATGATGGCTCAGTGGTAGTGACTTCGGATACCGAGACGAAGGTCGTGCTCGAATCCTACAATGAGCTTGAGCTTTCGGTGAAGGAAAACATCGTGAGGAAACCACAGAACGGTAGCACACCCTCAAGTTGAAAATCTGTTGCCAAGCACCTATCAGCGTGTTCCGACAGCTGCACTTGAGAGGCAGTTCCTTCTAGGCTTTGTGTGCTTACCACCTTCGGCCTAATAATATTTAAAAAAAAAACAATAAAGCTACAGTATGAAACAGAAAAGCATCACAAAACCTCATTTTTAACTTAGCTTATTTGGTCAACGCTATCGTTTACGCATAAGCACACGTACAGAACTTGTTTCTCAGTAAAATCTATTTAATATTCAATAGACAGTAAGTTCATGGTAAGCATTTTGTGTCACTAACCGCAGCGCACGCGCAGCCAGTTAACGGTAATGCCCCTTTTTGACTCAACTGCATGCGTAGCTAAGGTAATATTTTGTTATGACTATTTAAATACCATCTTATTTGGTGTAATAAAAATCCTACTATCCTAAATGTGACCGTTTCTATGGATGTGAGAATGTGATGTTTGTTAATCTTTCACGCAAAAACTACTGAACGGAGTTGGATGAAAGGCACACACAACTATGTGTGTGCTTTACATATACTAATATGTTCTGGTTTAGCACATAATGATACTTTTTATTCCAATATAGGACAAAGCTTATATGTAAGTTTTTTTTTTGGAAAATTCGACGGAAAAGTCCGAAATTTCAACTGGCCGAGACTTACCCCTTCGAGATGGCGAAGCCTAAGATGGAACACGCTTACCCTATTAGAAGAAGCCTAGTCACTCGGGCCTCAGAGTAACTAAATACTAGCATTGAAAGTCCCTTGATTGTAAGAGTAGGGAAACACAGACACGTCGGAAGCAAGTTCCACTCCCGTGCGGCACGGTACATTATAAATGTGGATGCAAAACGCTGTGTCCGTATGTTCGGTATGAAAAATTTCACGGCGTTTTGTTGTTCGGTGTAAAAAAGGGGATGGTGGAATAAGGTTGAACAATTCCTGCGCACTCTCTCCAAAATATATCCTGTAGAAAACCGATAGGCAAAAAACCTTTCGTCGATGGTCGAGGCTCATGGTAAAGACTCATCTCCGATGAGTCTCCTGGCTCAGCGGTCTATTGAGTCGAAGGCCTCAAGCTGTTACTTAGCGGATCCATCCCAGAGATGTCAGCAGTAATCCATGCATGACCGGACTTGTGCTTTGTAATGTTGAAGCGACTGTCCAGGCGTGAAGTACCGCTTGACCTTAGAGAGGATATCCAGCTTTCTAGCAGCTGTTTCTGCCTTCGACTCAATAGAACAGCCAGAGTTTATTTTGGCTGTAAATGTTATGCCGAGGACATTAAGCCGATCGCACATTTTGGAAAGTAGGAGCCTGGTGGAAAGGTCTGTAATAAAATAATACGAAATAGGTAGTTATAGGTAATCCTGATCGACACCGAATAGTTTATCAACCACTCGATGCCATTTTATAGCTTTGAATAGGACTAAAGTGGTATTAAACTGTCACAAATATAATTTTATCAGTACACTCATAAATATTGCGAGCAATGTATTTGTTTTTGATAAAAACGTACGGTTACTTGCATTATGCGAAGTATTTTTGAATCTTGTCTCATATTGCGTATGGAAAATAAGTATTTACTTGTAGATTTGGGCATTGGGCCCCATGCCTGAAGTTCTGTGAAAGAGGCTTTACAAGTTTTCGGCCCCATGGTTACTTCAATTTACTCCCTTTTGTGTGAATGTTTACGTATATAGGGAACCTGTACCCCGAGTGTAAAGAATTGACGTTAGTAAACGCCTACAAATGCGTTTGCGTTTACGACACTTCTCTATAGGAATTGGCACAGCGCCTCTAAAGGAATATGATAATAATAATATATATAATGATACTAATTTCTCCCATAACAATTTATAGTTAACGCAAACGTATTTATTAAGCGTTTATTAACACTAGCTGTTCTTTACACTCGAGATACACACAGCTACACATCAAGCTATACATTTCCAGTATAAGCTGTGGCTCGATTCTCGTAACAAAACTTCAACGATATCGTAGCGACATCAACAATTAAACAGTGTTTTTTAGGTTTTTTACTATTATAATGTCAAATGAACGATTGAAAAACGATCCTATAGACAAATTATTAGGGCGTATACACTTTTGACTATTTTTTATACAGAATATTTCACGAAACACAATTTAAATAGTTGATGTCGCTACGACATCGTTGAAGTTTTATTACGAGAATCGAGCCACTGATCTCGCATTGTATAGGATTTCCGTACAATGAGAGGTCAGCTTATATTGGAAATGTATAGCTTGATCTGTAGCCGTGCGTACTATATGCTAATTTCAAGTGTCCCTCTCCTAAAGTGTACGCTGTGCGTTGATAGATCTATATTTCTCTATTACTTACGTATAGATTTCGTCAAAATTCTAAGATGTAATTTTTTTATACTGGGTGGAGACTTCGAGATGGCATATTTTCATTGAATTCTCAAAAAAAAAATTTACTTTTCATACATTATAGTCGAGCAAGGTTGACATTTACTATGAAGAGTATTTTTTTTTTATGTATTCACCATTGGTCCCATAGTAAAAGTTGTTCAGCATGACTAACCCAACATAGGCTTCGAAAATATGCCATCACGAAATCTCCACCCAGTATAATAAGTTTCTTAAAATGTCCGTGATAGTTAAAATAAATAAATAAATGTTCATAAATACGTTATTGCGTGTGTTATCACCATTTCAGTTGCTATCTTAATAGTACCAGCAGCTGCACTTGAGAGCCGATTGTAATATGTTGTCCTTTAGCTTATCGTAACTCCTTGGTGGCTTCGGTGGGGAGGATATTATACAGGTGTGGCGTAAGTTAGTGGTCCGATATCACACACCACAATTTGGTCCACTTTTTTTCACTGGTCTCAGAATTATTATTATTTGTTGAAATGTCATTTGTTGAAATTACAGCCATATAAGTAACTCATGTTACCGATATTTTGAAATACTTACTAAAAAAAACTGACACCGGTGGTAAAATGTATAGTGTTAGTGTAGGTGAAGTATCAACCCCGTTGGACCACTATTTACACGACACCCTGTATAACTAGCTGTACCCCGCGGTTTCACACACGATCCCAGTCTGAATAGTACCTTGTGTCCATTTCTAGGACCTACCAAATTTGTTTTGGACACGAGTTTATACACAAATCCTATTTTCGGAAAACAGTATTTCATTTTTCCTAAATTTACCTGTTCTTACTTTACTTGCCTTAATTGTTCTGTCCTCAAATGATTACAAAGACGAGATAGAGTTACTTTCGCATTTATATTGAAGTCATCCCCCTTGTTATTTTTAAGTCGGTTAAACACAAAATAACTCGATACATCTTAGTGATTTAATGAACAGGAAGGTATTTAAGAATTGTTATTCTATACCAATGATATATTATGGTCCATTTTAGTTCAGTTTAATTATCACCTGCAATATTACTTATTTTGCATTCATGTTGTACCTACTAGCATGGCTTATCACCGTCGGCCGCGTCATTATTGAGCATTGTCGTCAAATGGCAAAAGGAATATATAATATGCGTCACGTTTTGCAAATATAACTAATTTATTCTACTGTAATATTGTTCTAAATAAATATCCGTAAATTACATGCATAATGTTTGTTTTGAATTGCGTGAAGTCATATAGTCATATCGTTGAAATAGCCTACACGGAATTTCATTTTTTGGAAAAGCTTGTATATGTCAACAATCCTACCACGGTAACCATTGCTATGTGATGTGTGACCAAAGATAAGGGAATTGGGATACACACCGGTAGGTCGTGGGAGTGGTAGCCAGCCGGGCGGGTAATACACAGTACCCTTACACCATATCAGATGCTTTTTTTATCTCATTGAAAAGGGACCTATACTTAACTGTGGTATCATTATACTTAGTCGCTATAATAACCAAATAGCTCTTATTTGATTATTTGGCCACCATGACCAAATAGTTCCTATTTGATAAATTGGCTATCATGACCAAATAGCTCCTATATGATTATTTGGCCATCGTGACCAAATAGCTCCTATTTGATTATTTGGCCATCATGACCAAACGATATCAAGCATAATTCTTTGTTCAATTTTATTAAATATAATTTAACAATCCAATTACTCATAAATACTACTAATATTACGCGATATGAGATGGCATTGATAGCAAAGATAGATAACAAGGTAGGTAGAACGTAGGTAGGTGCTAATCCGCAAAGTCACCGCGTCCTTAATCAGTTGTAAATTCGTATTGCAACTTGGGTGCGGTATTTAATTCCAAAATTTTAACACGTCATGTTCAAGATAAACGATAAAATAATGTATTTTTTCAGTTTTTGTTAATGATGAAATCGTACGATAGTATTTTTTTAAACTTATCGGCAAACAAGCATACGGCCTGGCTGGTCATATTACTTCGCTGCGGTATTCTGTAAGGTGGAGGTGCTTCCCCAGTCGAGCTGCTATTTGAGCGAATAAACGCTATGCTCTACGTCTCTTATATGATCCAGGATCCAGGAAACTTCGTACCAAGTTATTAAAAACTTAACAGGAAAACGTTCACAAAGCACATCTGAAGTTACCGGCCTAAGGCAAAGGGCCGCCTGGTGGTCAGACGCGGGATTCGTGAGTAACCCTCAAGCAAGTGAGCTCCTGTGAGCGAGCTGCATCTCCGGAACTTTCCTGGATAGAAAGTAGAGGACTACCCGTTGGAGGCGTTGGATTAGTTTTCCGACAACCCAGCTGCAGGCATTGGGTAGATGCGTGGATTCGTATTCGAGCGGTGAGCGTGCATGGCAGCTCCGGGATCATTCTGGAGAAATGGGAGCCAGCTTCTCTGGCGTCCCTAGCGGGGATTGAAACCGCTAGCACCAACAAGGTGCGCTGGTGCCGGTGCTTGCGCTGCGCGTTCTGCGTTAGTGCTCGTGCTAGTGCTGGCGTGCTGGGGTGCGTGTTGTGAGCGGCTTTACAGCTCCGGTACCATTCTGGACAAATGGTAGTGAGTGATCACGGTGCGACTCACATTTTCCCTTGAGTACCAGGGGCGAGTACTCAGGCGGCGTGACCTACCGCAGATGGTCCCAGACGCCTCGTAACGGGTCTTTTATGACCGAGAGGTTGGTAGAGGTGGCCACTATAGAAAATCTCAGTAGTTAACAAGGGGGTATGTACCCAAGTGTACCAGTGTTCTTGTCTTGCGTACTAATTCCTTCTAGGCTTTGGGTGCTTACCACTTTCAGCTACATCATCACGTGCAACGGTGATATTGTGGTCAAAGACATGAATGTGAAATAGGATATACCTTTTTTTATTTCTGTTCAGTCATTGTTAGTGTAGCATTCCGTTTCAGGAATTGTATGATCTGTTTGTGAAGTAAGGGGAGCGTCATTTACAAAACAGTTTGCCCTCAAATGTGTACACGCGCAATCCCATTCAATGTAGAAGTATAATAGTATCTGTAGAATCGCTTTTTGGTATTGACTACTGATAGACAAGGTTATTTACAGAGGCTGATTTTATATAACTAATAGTAACTTTAAAGGTATTATACAAAAAATATATTTATTATGCACCTAATAAACTATTATATTACAGCTATTATGTATAGCATAGTCTAACTTAGCATAATCCACCGTATTATAGCCCACCGCAGCATAGCCCGCCATAGTATAGCATAGCAGAGACTACCGCAGCACATTCCACATCAGCAAAGATTATCGCAGCATCGTTACCTGCACCATAGCTCACCGAAGCAAAGTTCACCTCATGAACTCTTTATAAAGAAAAACAAGACATAAAATTCAACCTGAATTGAATACTTCTGGTAAATATGGTGACTAAATCGGTATTACCTTTGTACGTATTTCACAACTAAGGATCAAATTACACAATGAATCAAAACAGGACAAACTAGGTTATACTCTCAGAATATTGTTTTGAAAACGTTTCATATTGAAGTGTGTGAACAGTGTGAATGAAAAAAAATAATTATCAAAATCGGACGACTCTGTCAAAAGTTATGCGTGATCATACATAAAAAAAAAAAAAAAAAAAAAAATATACGCGTCGACTTGTAAACCTCCTCCGTTTTTTCGTCGGTTAAAAAGTACGAATTCATTACTGTTTTTGCGGTACTAGAAAACACTGTGGGAAACCTGCTTGCACGAAAAATGTAATTCAAAACATTATGGTAACTTTAGTAGCTTTGAACTTTATAAGTTCCCTCCTCCTTGTCAATGCTGGCCTATTTTTTTTTCTTTTTTTTTTTAGGGACTTTTATCCTATAAGGATATGTCAGTCCCATCATAACCTAAACTAAACAAAAACAATGTTGACTCAAAAATAAGCTTCTGGTCTAAACAAAACTACATTATGTATAATGTAGTTTTGTTTAGACCAGAAGCTTATTTTATATTAGCTTATTATATTCTAACACGTACAAATATAAATCAAACGAATATACCTATATTAATTTGTCGAAAAGCCACACCAACTGGCTAGGTCAAAAAATTGCTGGCCTATAATGAAATGGTTTGCTTTTATCAATGTTCTTTGGTAGAATCTTCAATTTAATAAAAATTGTTTCTGACTCAGTGTCTTAATTATTCGTCTTAATTAAGGTACTTAACTATACTTATTTACAAATAATATGTACAAAATACAATCTAAAAATGTCCTTGAGTCTGCCGCTGCTACCCATTAACGACGGCAATGTTCCTCGCAGGCTGGCAGCGTTATTACCTCTTTCGATAGCAAAGCGTTGGGGGAAAAACTCCACGCGGGTTTCCAAAGGCCTTGATCAATATATATGAGGTCATTTGTGTATTTCAGGTTTCTCCAATTCCGATCGCATCTTAGATCGTCATAGAGCTTTATTGCTGAATAGAATTGATTTCACGAATGTGCTTGTTCCTGTTCTCATTTATTTAGGATCGGCGTACGTGTTGTTTTCTTCCATTCGGCCTTTTTATTCTTCATCAATCCTTTTTTTACTCATATCATCGTTCACACAATCCATCCATCACTTTTTCGGTGTTCCTCCATCTATCCACTTCCATATTCATAACTCGTGGCATTAATTCCCTTGAACTATATTGCTCGAGTGGCCTTTAGGCCCGTATTAAGTGGAGGGCCTTTTCACTAACGTGGTCCTATGGTCTGCTGTATCACTCATATACCTCACGAGAACCTTCGTAATTTCTGACTCTTCTCCCCAAAAATAGGTCGTTCACGACAAATGATGTATTGCTACCTTTGCAAATCTTATCGTTTCACGAAGATGGCGGTTTTATTGTTACGAAGGGATAATGTCAGTATCTTTTACACTTGCCTTATCAACTTCTGAGTTATCGACAACACTCATATTATTTATCTTAATTATAAAACGTCTGCTCACTTAAGGCCTTGAGGGCCGAAGGATTATTGTTTGTTTGCTCAAAGTTTTCGTCTTTCATCGGAATGAGGCCTCTCGTGACTGGAGTACTGAAAATACATTGCCAAAGAAATAGCATTCAATATGACAATTATGTATGCTTTTTGGCCCGCTTCCGCTGGGTAGCGATGTATATGAGTTATGAATATAACCTTGTCATTTCACAAAGCAGCTCATTCTAACCGTAGAAATAGTGAGTTCTATAATACATTGACTAGACTATGCCCTTCCCCTCGAACCTTTCCGCTAGTTCACCTATGAACTCCTTGTAAATTAGCGGATTAATGTTCTTGCCAAGCTGGTAGAGCACGAACCAATCACCAATCAGCAGCTTGCGGGCTACAGTTTCTATTTGCTGCTGAGGAGCAAGACGGGTGCGCGCACACAACAGGTACAGGCGCACGCGGGGTCCAGCCACCACCGCCACGCGGTACAGCAGGGAGATCCCGCTCACGATCGACAGGATAATGAACCAAAACCACAGGAACACATAGATTTTCTCGTTCACGATGTTGAGGGGCAGCACGCACAGGCCGTCGTACTTCTCCACGGATCCTGAAGCACCGTATTTCCTGAAGGTGCATTTCGTCACTTTAGGGAATACTTTAGCCATTGGGTCTCTGCGGTCATTCGGTTCCATTTCGGTAAAGCTTAACACATCCCAGCCATAGGTTGAGAACTCACCGTCCAGGAAGAAATCCATGAAGAATATCTGGCCGACTACGTTGATAAAGTTCAATACTTCGCATATAAAGAACCGGAACGCATAAAAATTGTGCGTGTGTAAGTTTGTGCAGAAGTAGTTGACAAGTAATTTTTTGCGGTCCACTTTACAGTCGTCGCTTACAATGGGGGATTTGAGATCAAGTACTAACATTTTGATGCGGCCGCCCTCCCACGACTTCCACAGGTAGCGCGGCACGTAAAACAGGATCGCTTGGAAGAATAGCACGAAACACACCCACTGGTAGTATTTGTGGTACGTAACTTCATCCTCGCCTTCGACTTGCGGCCCGACGCCTGGCAGCACCACTTCCTCGCTGGTGTCGTTCGTGAGCCACTTCGGTATGGTGAAAGTTGAATGGATCCAGCAGTACGTGTCCATGACGGACAGTGGAATTACGTCCACGATGCAGTCAATGGGGTCGCCGATGTACTGCCTCGACGTGACGAGCAGCGAGAACGCGATCAATATGATCACGGTGGCTTTGTAGTGAAGTCGAAACACATTGTTGTCGATGCACACGGAGTCGAGCTTGAGAAGCCCCTTTACGGAGCCAAAAACGTCAAACATGGCGGAGTGCTAGCTGAGGGTGTGCTGCACGTCGTTTGCGGATGAAAATGTCAGGCGTGCGCTTCGCCCTCACGTCGTGTGAGGAATGTTGCAACGATGGGACAAAGCGTATCACTAGGGGAGGGGTAGGCCCCCGCTTCGCTTTTATTCAGAATATTTTCCTTATTCTGAATAAGGAAATATTCACAATTTATTGTAACGGTTGATATATCAGTACTCAGGGATACAAAACATATAAGGAAAAATAAAGCCGATTCAAACATTGAAATTCGCCAAGCATGTTGCGGCGTATTTCGTCCGATGCACTGGAGTGCCAGTAGCCTTCTAGGTTTCGGTCGGCAACATATTGTCAAGCCCTGGTATTGCTAATGTCCATTAGGTGGACTGTCTGCTTGTTAGCCGACTGTGCCAAACTAATTTAATACATGTTGAAGCTGATAAATATTTTCAAAAGATTTCAAAACGGTACGGTATACGGGGGAGGGATTAGGCTTCTCTTACATATTTTAATACAGTAGATTTTGAAATTGTCCAACAATGCATTATCTCTGCATAGTCTTACTTCTACTGTGTCATCTGCCTGCCCTATCTTTGGTGTTCGACTTTCAGAACCATCCAATTTAAGATTAAGAACTTTTTCAAGTCATATGGTTTTCCTCCCTCCTGATACCATGACAAGCGGTTGCCTCAACTATTCAGTCACTGGCGCTACTTCAAAACTTCCTCTGATATAGGTCATCATTATCATCAGCCTATAATGTCCCACTGCAGAACACAGGCCTCCTTTCACAGATGAGGTGAAAATAATACTCCACCACGCATGCCCATTGCAGATCGTTGGAGGTAGGCTAGTGGGCTAGTGGTCAACCTACTGTTGGAGTTTTCAAGCCGCCTTGGAGGCCTCCAACTAGCTTCACGACCAACTAAGTGATTACCGGGACCAACGGCTTTACGTGCTTCCGATTTCTCCGATTTCATTCGCCTGTTAAATCTTCGAAGTCTATCTAAATCACAATTTTACATAAAATTCATTGGATCTGCTGTGAACTCAAGAGAAATTAATTCTAAACTATACCAATTGCTCGATAGCCTTTACATCCGTATTTAAGTGCTGGGCCTTTTTACCAACATGGTCCTATGGTCTATCTGTGTCACTCACATACCTCACGTGAACCTTGGTAATTTCTGACTCATATCCTCAAAATTAGGTGTTTCACAACACTTTATTTTATTGCTACCTTCACAAATCTTATCGTTTCACGAAGACGGCGGTTTTATTGTTACGAAGGGATAATGTCGGTATCTTTGACACTCGCCTTATCAACTGTAAGATGTCGATAACGTGATTCTGATACAGACATGTAGAAGGACTTTGCTTGTGCTGCTCAAGTAGAATTATTTATCTTCTATTATAAAAACGTCTGCTCACTTTAGGCCTTGACGGCAGAAGGATTATTGTTTGTTCAAAGGTGCTGCCTTTCATCTGAATGAGGCCTCTCGTGACTAGAGTGAAACTGAAACGAATTTTGCCATAAAAATGGCATGGCAATTCTGCTGGGCAACGATGTATGAGTTATGAATATACCTATCTTTGTTATTTCATTAAGCAGTTCATTCTAACACCAAAACCCAACTGAACGAAAATAAATAGCCGAGAAACGATCAAAAAACGTCTGTGCCTGCTCATAATCCATATAATTGCCTGTAGACGAGACGAGTAGCCTCAGAGGCTGCGCCGGCGCAGACGGTCAGGGAGGGGAGAGGAGCGGCAACATCGCGCGGGGAGGAAGACATGAGTAACACGGAACCTGTCAAACCTGCAACCGACATCCCCACTGCCTCTCGCGAAATGCCTTCTATAACTTTCTCATGGCATTTTTTACCTTATATCGAGGATTAGAGAGGTCGTTATTGATTGAAAGAACACACAGAGCCTATTTGACGATGACTTTCTATGACTTTACAATCTCTTTTGAAGAAGAAAAGCATTAAATAACCATTTCTATAATGAAAGATGGTTATTGAAGTGTTATGCATAAAGGCTATTTTCGCTTGAATTTTACTTGAATCACGGACACGATAATTTGAATCTTTTGAGCGAGTAATAAGGTATGATTTCCTTTGAATTAAATTGGTGGTTTCGATGTTTTCTATGTTTTAAAAGGGTAATGCACAAAACATGTTCGTGTTTGGTGTTTCTGAGAATTGAAAAATGCCGTCGTTAGCTCAAGTAAGTTTAGTTTTTTTTTTTATGAAAATTAAGTTGTCGTTATTTGAAAGGTATAAAAACTTGTCGCCATCACGATCTATTGAACTACGGTTATGTAAATTATTTAATTTGGTCCGCCTTTGGCAGGTAATGAAACGGTTTTATAATTGAGAAATTTTGCGAACACGACGTTTAGCATAAAAAAGTAGTAAAAAAATCAGCCAGCCAGTCAATAATGCATGCAAAATTAATAATGTGGATGCCCATGTACATAATGAGATTATATACTCGTAGATTTTCGTGCAACGATCATGTATAAATTCTACTACAGAGATGCGGATGATTTCATTATACATTTACCCCCTTATTCATAATAAAGTTATCAAACGTTGATTAGCTACAATTCTGAAGTCTTTATCTGACACGTGACATTTCGTGATCAAAAGAGTGAGACGGAGGACACTATTACACTGATTTAGTTAAAACGCGATTATGAATAAGGGGGTTAATCTATTTTGTCTCATTGTCATAGGTATTATAATATCTGTGATAGTAGTCGCTTAAATTTGAAATAAAAAAAAGATGAGTAATTTTAGGTTATTCTCAAGCGACAATATTGTCGGTTTAAAATGCCTGTGGTTACTGTTTTAAAATCAAGTCAACCAGCTATTAAACAAGGCCCTGGCGACTTTGCTGTAAGTACGTGCATTGCATTTTTATGTCCAAAGTCCAGCGGGTCCCACGACCTGTTTTAAAAAATGACCACAAAAAAACGTTCTAAAAAAAGTTGTACATGCCGTGGCACGGCCATCCATCGTCGACGGATTAGTAACTCACAGTCGCAGACCATCATTTGGCTGTTTACGTTATGTCACAGGTTATGTACCCACAGTGTTTTTTTTATAATTAGAAAAATGAGGTCCTTTTTTGAAAATGGTATTGGTAATACGTACGTAGTATTTATATACTCTGAGGTAATACACGTAGTATTTATATACTCTGAGGTAATACCTACTATAGAACGAGAAGTAGTCTCAAGAAGAAATTGTGTTATTCGAATATAAATCATATATCATCGTCCTAGGTTTCAAATTAAATTGCTTCATTACACAAACTCAATAAACAATTTGATTAAGGCGCCGATCCTACAGAGAGAGTTCTAGAGTTCTGAGTTCCGTGTTCACTGTAATCTATGCGGCGCCTTTGACCATTATACACAGAACGCGGCGGTCAAGAGAACGGGAGTTCTGTCGGTGTTCCATTCTCTAAAGTTGGCAGTTGAGGTGATACGTCTGAGCTATCACTGTCTAATTTACTGAGTGGCATTCTGGCCCATGAGCTAGAAACTAAAGTAAGGCCAATCTAGGTTTGAGACGAGGTAAATAATGTAAACAAACTTTTGCTTGCTGTATGTATATAATTACACCTTTTGGTACGGGATACTAATTACATTTAATGAAACTACCTTGCAATTTTATAATATCTCCAATTATTTCTTAAATCTTCAATAAACTATAACTTTATTTTCTAAATACACCACAGTAATAAGCTTTCATACTTTTGTTAATATATTATTGCGTAATAGAAAACATTTACAAATTGTTGCTCCATACAATTTTGCCCATTTACCTTTAGAACTAGACTGCTCACTCGCTGTGTGTACAGTACAGTCACTTTAATCTGTGGTACAGTAGTGAACGGAACGCGGAACCATAAATATTCTGTGGCGGAACTCAGAACTCTGAACGCGGAACTTTAGAACTCTCTCTGCGGTATCGGCGCCGGATACCTATAAATTTTATTTATCGAACGAACGTGGTATACTAACACCAGAAATTACCAACAGTAATTTTATAGTTACAAAATCCCAATTCCCAACAATAAGGAAAGGATACATGCAATAGTAGAATATACCAACAGTGAAATTCACTGAATAACGCTTGCATGCAGGTACCGGTTGTGGTCTGTGGTCAGTGACGTCAGCAGCACGGACGCATGTGAAGAATATACCATAGAGCATAACCTCCTTAAGTTTTAAAAAAAAAAACAGAATAATATCCATCCATGTACCAAAAGGAGTTTAATGTAGCGAGATAAAAGGAGTTTTATTCCACGGACGCCCGGACTGTGGAATGAATTCCCCGCCGTGGTTTTCCCAATGGAGTACAGCATGGGGTTCTTCAAAAAAGGTGTGAAGAGATTTCTGCAGGGTCGTCAACCCTCCCTGGTGTTGCAAGCGTCCATAGGCTACGGTAACCGCTTACTATCAGGCGGACCGTATGCTTGTTAGTCAAATAATGGTATAAAAAAATTATAAAGAGATATTGTTTCTTATTTTTAAGGACTAATAGCAATTATATACCTTAGTTCCCTTTTTGTGAAATTCTGTCCCTGAGACCAGCGCAGCGTCAACAAACTGCGTAGGTAAATCAATTTCACTTTACCGCTGTAACATTTATCCGGTCCATTGTCCATGACCGGCAGACTCGGGCAATTTTTCTGTTAGACCTTAAAGATCTTTAATTTATGCACTTACGGCTTTGGTCGCTGCGGAATAATCTAAATTAAAAAAAAAGCTTACAGATAGTTTAGTCCTGCGTTGCAAAGAGTATTCAATAACTACGTAAGAAGAGACGGGACTCCATAGAGCAAGATAAAAATAATAAAAATCAATGTGGCAACCAAAAAAAGCCACAATGAGTACTACCAATCAGAACTACCAACCTTAGAATGGAATAGAGATGCGCTCTTAGTAGATATTTAAATCTATCGATATCGATATATATATATATATATACTGTTGTAAATAATATAGATATTTAAGATCCTCTGATTTTGTTTTAGCACTACCAAAACAAAACCAGTGGTACTTTGTTCAGATTATGACAAAAAAAAATATACCATATAATATATTAATATACAGTAAGGTTTGTGGTTGGCGTTTAATTAAAACTACATATTTGCAACTAGACGTTTTATGAAATGCAAATCAAAATAAAAAGTAAATTATCAAGTTTAGGCCCTGATAAGGCACTTATGAACGATACAGTTGACACTACCACTGGTTCGGAATACACTTAAAATGGGTAAGTGGGTATAAGTGGAATGTAAGCCAAGTCCTCGTTGCCTGTCATTTTCACCCATTTTCGGCACCTAAAAATATAAAAATATCGATATCGAATTCGATAATAAATATTGCACCACACTATTTTCTAAAATATTATTATGGTATTTTCTAGATTAAGATAATATTAAGATGTTTTTATTAAAGGAATTATAGGACTGAATGATATTTTACTGACCGAACTGCATCCAGGGGAAATTTGGCCATAAAATCACGTTTTTTACCATCTTTCCTTTCCGATCTTAATCCTCACACTTCGCATTTTCTATACTTCATTCTTTCTACTTTTTAAACACACTTTCTACTTTCTCACTTCTACTTAGCAATAAAATTAACTACTATCCTGTATAATATTCTGTAATAAAGTATAATATAATATTCTGAACTTCTCAAACATTTATATAAAACTGGAGGGAAAAAACAAGTGACAGATGACGTTTAATCATAGAGCGAGACAAACTACGGAAATGAGAGGGTGCCATAAAAGTTCTACTGTGTTTCATTGATTTTTTCTTTCTTCTAAGTTGCGACAGACTGCTGCGTTGGACCGAACTATCGGTTTTTATCGTTTGCAGTCGAAACCATGGAGACTGGAGGTCCGACTTAAGCACACCGATTTGCTCAGACAATATCATCGACCGACGCCTCGGAAGACTGGGGCTGGCGAGGAAGTCGGAGGAAGCCAACGTATTAGCTTGGCCATCCAAAAAAGAAACGCTGGCAACGATATCGGCTGAAGTGGCAGTGTCGAGGTAAATTTCTATACATAGATTATACTTACTTACGTAAACTTTAAATTAAGACAACCTTTTCAGCACCTTATTAACTTGAAGAAGTTAAAATACAGCTGTAGCCAATGGCTGTAGCACAGTCCTATAAACTTAAATCGTCCCAATCTAGACTATAGAACGCTGCCGAGCCACCGATGTAGCTGCATGCGGGCAAGCGACGGCGCGTGACGTATCACGTATAAACCAGCTAACCGCAATGCATAATAAGTGTGAAAGAGCACGCTATAGTGGTGCTTACAGTACCGGCCGGCACAGCCAATCAATAACACCGTAGCGGACGCACACAAACACAGTGTGAAGCGTGTCGGTACTGGAAACCCGTCAGAACGCGTGATGTCATGTCATGCATGTGTCCACGGACAGTCAGTAGCTAAGCACAGATAATTGTAGGTGTGTTTTAAATAATGGATATTGATCGCTTAATAACAATGGTGTTTGAGAGACCTTCCTTGTGGGATAAATACCATAAGTCACACGGTGACAGAAATGTCATAACGCAGCTCTGGAAGGAGATCAGCTCTGAAATGAATGAAGATGGTAAGTAATCGGAAATGGTCGAGCTATAAGGCTGTCTAGATTGTTACATAATTATTTGTTATTATATTTATGGTTCCGCTGTTAATCTACCATTACAGTCTGGGTGTGAATTTGCTTTGTTCCGGTACCACATCGAGAGAGCTAAAACTTAGTAAAAATATAGAGAGTTGTCCGTGCGTGTCCGACACGCACTTGGCTGGTTTTTTATGTCATTTGGTGATTATATTATGTTGGTATTGTAGGCAATGATATAATTACATATCACTGATTGTAGATATTGGCCCTGATTATATTGTTTACAACTTAACTAATTTTAGTCTCACTATGTCTCTTTCTAACAAAGAACATAAGAAAAGGATGTAAGAAACTTAGTCCTATCAAATTAGTCCAATGCTTGTTTTCAATATAAATTTAGTCGCCATCTATCGCAATTACGTCTAAATACCCGCAAATGAAGACGGTATAGAGTAATTTGACAGCTTTAAAAATATTCTATCCTTTTTCAATAATGTTCGCAAGAAAGAGATGTGATGTGACTAAAATTAGTTTAGTGCGATTTACAACAGAATCGGCACCATTTTTCGATCACTATGATTTTATTAGTTTTTATGGTATATTTTTTAATATTACAGAAACAAAACTGCGAAAAAAATGGCGTTATCTTAGAGATCAGTTTTCTCTAGAAACGAAACTACAGGCTACTCGCTCCACCACACCTAAATGGCCTTATTATAACTCCTTACTATTTCTAAAAGATTTTGTCCATCCACGGAAACAATCTAAGCATTTAGTTCGAGCTCTAAGCTATCCACAAGTCCATACTGAAGACATTGACGAGGTATCTGATAGTCAGGAATCCCATGACGTCTCATCACCGACACTTAAGAGTTACGAAGATCATTTGCCATCAATTCAATGCTCATCAAAATTAAAAAGATCGCAGAAAACATGTGATGAGAATGACGAGCATCTTTTTTTCTTCAAGAGTTTGTTACCGCATGTCCGCAAAATACCTCAGCATAAGATTCTATCTTTTAGAAACCGGATTCAGACCGTTGTCGAGGAGTTTGCGTACCAATCACAAATGGCCCATGAGTCACTTTATTTACCAAAGGCGAAGAGCTCTAAGCTATCTGGCAAGAGACGGGCACATGAAACTGGCAGTCCAGAATATCAAGCCTCAACTTTGAGTGATACTGACAATGTAACAATCAAAGAAGAATTTTATATGACAGTTGAAGATGACAATCAGAATGATTGATGAAACCTTAGCGAAGTGAAAACATGCCCCTTTATTAGGTACGTGAGATGGTTTAGCAAGTCTAGCAAAACTCAGGTTTTAAATATATCCGTCACTTTCTTACGTCATAGGTATAACAAAACGAGCCGGAACTATCTTTATACCTGGGTTTGCTACCATCTCATGTAGTAAGATAGTCTAAGTCTGTGGATGAAACTGCTTGTGTAGATCTTTTTGTCCAATAAAGAGCAATTGTAATATTTTCTTTTTTTCTTGCGAAATAAAACTCACAATCTCAGGATTTATAAAAAAAAAAAAAAATTTCTTCGTACCTATATATTTTTTAAAGCATCCACTCAGGTAAAAGAGAAAAATACAGTTGTACTGTGGTTGTATGAAAATTTTATGTGGAAAGATATTGGAAATCTTTTTTAACCGACTTCAAGAAAAGGAGGAGGTTCTCAATTCGGATGTTTATATTTTTTTTTTTTTTATGTATGTTCGGGCATAACTCCGTCATATATAGACGGATTTGCAAAATTCTTTTTTTGATCGAAAGGGGTATATTCCAGAATGGTCCCATATAAATTTCATATAGATCTGATGATGAGTTTCGGAGATAGACAACGGAACTCTTAAAAAAATTACAGCAAATCAGCCGCGATTGCTGCTATCGCCTAAATATGCATTGTTTACGCAATCACACAACAAAACATCAGGCCGAAAAGGTTACACGGATGTATTCAGTATATAATGAAACTAAAAATTCAAAATAAATTTACTTTTTAACAAAAAAATAAACCGCCTTCAAAGTACACTAAAAAGTATAAAATAACTCTTATCTGACACTGTTTTGAAGTCAGCGAAATATTTTCTATAGAACACGTCATGCGATTTCGCTCACTTCAAAACAGTGTCAGATAAGAGTTATTTTATACTTTTTAGTGTACTTTGAAGGCGGTTTATTTTTTTGTTAAAAAGTTAATTTATTGATACAACCTTTTTATGGTGACTGTATACCAAATTTCAGCTCAATCGGACACTGGGAAGTGGGTCAAACTTAACTTGCAAGATTCGATTACAGACACCGGACAGGTGAAACTAAATAAAAGCTTGTAAAATGTATCCACTAGTTACTGATTCGAATAAAAACACTTTGATAGTAATAGCGTCAGCGACTGCCAAGCGATACAAACACCATGATTAAGGTTCTGTGGTATCAGGATTCGGTGGGCGTAGTGCAGGCAATGAAACAACGTAATACTATCGCTTCGGAAAACTCCCGTATGAGGAGAAGAAGCGACGCAACAAACTCCTCATGGGCCCCGATAGGTTTACTGTTATAATATTACAATTAATTAGGTAATCACTTCACTTCACAATCTTAGTCTTAACTTATAATAAGTTACAGAACCGGGTAAAACAATGATCGTACTGATCTGTGTCTAGCTCGAGAGCTTGTGAAAAACTAACCCTTATAAATACAAATACCCTCACTTTTATATGCTTTGCTATTTGCGTTATGGTCAGTGTTGCCACATCACTCAATCCTTCTACCATAATAATATTATCCAACCAATATGAATAAATATCTAGTAAATATCTAACATTCGGCCTTTCCTGACATCAAGTTTGTCCTCAAACTTCGCGTAACAAATAAAGTTATCAATATCGTAAAGTAATACAGATAAATATACATCACTTTTACTCAGATGGATCCATCAACATCCACTATTCTTTTTCTCAGATGGATCCATCAACATCAGTTCACCTATCTCTAAAACTAATACTGACAGTGTATACAGACAGTTATCAACTCCAACCAAAATCAATCACCAAATATTATCTTATCTATCCCATCTTTCTATCCCATCTTTCTATCCCATCCTTCTATCCCATCCTTCTATCCCATCTTTCTATATCTATCTCCTCTATCTATTTCTATCCCATCAATCTATATCTAACCCATCTATCTATATCTATTCCCCTTTTTTTTTGGCAGAATTTGCATACCGACAGTGTATACAGTCAGTTATCAACTCCAACCAAAATCAATTACCAAATATTATCTTATCTATCCCATCTATCTATATCTCTCCCATCTATCTATTTCTATAACATCTATCTATTTCTATCACATCTATCTATATCTATCCCATCTATCTATTCCCTTTTTTTTTTGCCGAAAGTGTAGTTTAACATTCCACAAGGTGTAAGTAGCAGTTTATAGATTTCTTACACTTTGTCAAATAGCTGCAAAAACATTTGTTATATAACATTTTAGATTAACGGTTACATTACGTATGAATTAAACACGAATAAATATTAAACTCTCTATCTATCCTTTCCCTCCTTTTCTTCTTTTATCTTCATATGAATTAGACTATAATTAAAATACAATACAACATTTTAAAATTCAAATTTCTAATAATCGTCATCTCTATGCTTATCTATTTTTTTTAACTTTCCTTATAATTTCTAATCTTTTCTAATCCCTTATCTCTCCTAAACTTTTCTAATCTCTCCTAATCTTTTATCTCTCCTAATCTTTTATCTCTCCTAATCTTTTATCTCTTCTAATCTTTTATCTCTTCTAAGCTTTTATCTTTTTTTTCTAATCTTTTCTATTCTCTCTTTTTATTCAGATGGCTATATTAACATCTAATTAATTATATTCATGAGATGGCTATATCAACATCTATTAATTTTATTCAGATGGCTATATCAACATCTATTAATATTATTCAGATGGCTATATCAACATCTATTATTATTATTCAGATGGCTATATCAACCTCTATTCATTTCTATCAATCAACATCTATTATTATTATTCAGATGGCTATATCAACATCTATTAATTTTATTCAGATGGCTCTATCAACATCTATTAATTTTATCCAGATTGCTATATCAACACTTAACCTCTCTTCTCTTTTTAATCGTTACTGGTCATACCAACTATTTTCTTATAAGAAGTGTCTCTTCAAATATTCATTCACGCTCTTGCTACTTAAAACTGTATATCTGTCATCATACCGCACGTCTGTCATCAAGACTGCACGTCTGTCATCAAGACTATATGTCTGACATCAAGACTGCACGTCTGTCATCAAGACTGCACGTCTGTCGACAAGACTGTACATATGTCATCAAGTTTCTATTTTTTTTCAATATTTTATTGAAGAAAACTGCATGTCCGTTATCAAAACTGCATGTCCGTCATCAAGACTGCACATCTGACATCAAGACTGCACGTCTGTCATCAAGACTGCATATCTATCGTCAAGACTGCACGTCTGTCATCAAGACTTTTTCAACACAAGATTTTATTATTAATAAATGAATGGACATCTGCTTTTTTTTATCACAATTAAACCTGTATCTTATCGAACCTAACTAGCGTAAATTCTATGCTTTGATACCTACATCTTATACCTCTTCTCTCTCTCTCTCAATATTATTTCTCTATGTTTTATATATTTTTATAGGTACATTTTTTTTATAAACTATTATTCCGTATGTTGCTGATGTTAAAGCGGAAAACTAAAGACTACATCGTGAAAAACATCTAAACTTCTTAATCTAAATTTCTAACAATATTTTTCACACATTTCATCCACCTATTTCTACTTCTATTTACTACTATCTACTTTCATATTCATAAATCTTTTAGTCTCAATATCACGATAATATTATGATCCAATCTTTTTTTTTTACTTCTATTTACTATTATCTACTTTCATATTCATAAATCTTTTAGTCTCAATATCACGATAATATTATGATTCAATATTTTTCTACTTCTATTTACTACTATCTACTTTCATATTCATAACTCTTTTAGTCTCAATTCCATGATAATATTATAATCTAAGCGAGTCTGACCAACAATCCAACGCCGATACGGCCTCACGGTGAATCACACGTCCACGGTGAATCACACGTCCAATCACATTCTGGTGTGAAAAGCTCTAACAGATATACCTGAAACCAATGAAGTCCAGCACAGTAATAGATCATTTCACTTGGCCATTTCTGCCTACATTTGCGAGCCAATTTAGCTATTAATCGATTTAGTTTGATCATTTTTCTAACGCTTACTCATATTAACCAGAGATCTAGAGTTAATTCCTACTTATCATCTTTATGAAGGGAAAATCTCGTTAATTCAAAGTAAACTAAGTACTAATTGTGTGTTGCTTTTTGAGTGCATAGTGTTCAGATCATATAGCAGATTTTATTTCGAATGACGATGTTTCATTCAGTTCACTTGTGTGTGTGCCTCCCCCTGTCTACTTTATTTTTGCTACTTATTCTTATATCTGTGGAAACTTTTAATTAGCTTTCAATATCTATGTAATTATAACTTTGTTAATTAAGAACCTAGCTGTTAGTTTCCATAAGCAAATAAAATAAAATAAAATAAATCTCAGGCAGGAAGTACAGTTAAGAAACCCAAATGTAAACTTTACTAAGATCAACTGTGTGTATACTTGGTGCTCCTGAGAAAATTCGTTAAAACTATATCTAAACTGTACTTTTACGTGTCAAAGCTATTGCTAAGTAACCTATTAGGTGTGTTGTGATTGTGTGAACGTTATCTCCTAGTGGAATTTCGTTAACTTACCTAGAAACACGAAAAGTGATAATCTCGACGAAGTGGCATTTCCATAGCAGGGCAATCGCGAAGTGCCTTATATGTCCCGCATTCAAGACTCGATAATCCAACACAGGTACCTAATACTCATGAATGTTTATTTGGCGAAATATTCCAAGAGTATTCAATAACGAAAAAGTGAAATACTAACGTGACGGATAAGTTTCAATAAAAATATTCACCTACCGTCAAAGTTACTGATATTTATATCAAAGTGTTGCCATTGATAGAAAATAAAGCCGGCCACTCACGCAAGACGTACTTAGTGTCTACGTTACTACTCTATACAATGGCTTCGAAGCAGAAATCGTGTGCCGGATGTTGTAATGTCATAGTAGACAAAGAGTGCCTGAAATGTGTGACCTGCAGTAATTATTATGATTTGATATGCGCCAATATATCCGAAAAACGATATCGGGTTACTATGACCCGGGAAAATAAACTGACCTGGGTGTGTCAGGGATGCAAGAATAAAAAACCGAAAGTTGATAATTCGAATACTCCGATCCAGTCTACTCATACGCGTACAGCTAATTCTCCAGACAGCGAGGACTCTGTGCGCGATAATATTACAATGCGTAGGAAGGATAGCTCCAGTATTCCTAATAATGAGCTAATTCAACTTATCAAAACTGAGATTCGCTCGTGCTTACGCGATGAGATGAAAACTATGATTCGACCTTTGCTGGAATCTGAGCTAGCACCTATTAAAGAGAAACTGCAAGATCTCCAAAATTCTATACAGTTTGTGAGTAATCAGTATGATGACCTCAATAAAACTATTCTGAATGTATGTAAAGATACCAAGATCATACAAACTGAATGTGATCAACTAAGGTCTACAGTATCGCATTTGACAGATAGTTTAAATAAAATCGAACAACAACTCAGAGATTCTAATGTAGAAATACAAGGAGTGCCCGAGCAGAAATCAGAAAATGTTGTCAGCATTGTCAAAAAAATTGCACACGTGGTTTCGTGCAATATGATAGATACCGATATTTTAAAGTGTACCAGAGTTGCCAGTATGAATAAAACCAATAATAGACCAAGAGCAATCGTCGTGAAATTACGCAGCACCCGCTGTCGGGATGAACTCTACTCGGCTGTAATGCGATACAACAAATCGCATCCAGACAATAAATTGAACTCAGGTCTTCTCGGCATCAATGGTGATAATGTACCAGTATATGTATCTGAGCACTTGTCCCCGACCAATAAAGCTTTACATGCTGCTGCCCGACTTAAAGCTAAGGAAATAAATTATAAATTCGTATGGGTCAGAAATGGACATGTATACATGCGCAAGAATGAAACCTCACGCTACATTCAAATAAATAATCTGCAGTCATTGGACTCCTTACAGTAGTTTACCCTGTCCTTTATGGGTGAAATTTGTACAATTAAATAGGACTAATTATTTATAAAAATGGCTAACTGTACGCTCTCAATTTATTATCAGAACATAAGAGGTATGAAATCAAAAACTGTTAATGTATTTCAATCAATCTTAAATAACAATTATGATATAATCTGTTTATGTGAAACATGGCTTGATGAGTCCGTTTTGTCCGCGGAATTATTTGATAAAAGATATATCGTTTATCGTAAAGATCGGCCTGATGAGTTTCGTTTAAAATATAATAAAGCTCATGGTGGGGGAGTACTTATTGCTGTTAATAGGAATATCTCCTCGGAACATATGCAAAATTGGGAGACATCATTAGAGGATATATGGGTAAGAATTAAGCTCAAAAATTATTACCTCAATATTTGCACTGTATATTTACCCTCGTATATCTCAGTAACTCAATTTTCTGAATACTTAGATAATTGTGAAAAAATTACACTTTCGTCTACAAATGATCAAACGTTGATTGTAGGTGATTTTAATTTACCTGAAATGGTCTGGTGTACGGATATTTCTTCAAAATCACTTGGTGACAAATCGTTGCTGTTGCGTGACTTTATATCTACAACTAATCTTGTTCAATATAACTCAGTGTATAACTGTAATAGTAACATTCTCGATTTAATACTTGGTCCTCTGAGTCTGAGTTGTAATGTCACAGGCACAGTAGCTATGAGTCGTGTGGATAAGTATCATCCACCACTAGAAATCATTGTTAAATGCATCAAACCGCGCTTGTTAAAGGAGAATAACCCATATAGGCTACAGTTCCATAAAACAAACATTGAGGCATGCGTAGCTGATATCTCTCGGATAGAGTGGAATCATTATATCCATCTCAATTGTAACGATTTCCTCCAAGTGTTTTACAATAAACTTTGGGAAGCTATAGAAGAGCATACTCCTAAAATAAAACCTAAGAGTACTAAATACCCGTCATGGTTTACAAAATCTTTGATAAAAATTCTTAAAGAAAAAGACAAATACCATAATAAGTACAAAAAGTTGGAAATCCGCGTGACTTCGATACTTTTTCTCTCCTGAGACATAGAGCCAAGATAGCAACTGAGATGTGTTTTAAGTTATATATATCTCAAATTGAGGAAAGTCTTAAGTCTAATATTAAGACTTTTTGGAGATATACTAAGTCTAAAAAAAATACCAACGATCTACCAAGTCAAATGTATTATCAAAATGAAAATGCCAGCAGTGGAATAGATATCGCCAATTTATTTGCAAAATACTTTTCTTCAGTATTTAACCATAATTGTTCCAAACATTACGTTCCACAATTTTCCCCACCAAATCACAGCATATCCAAAATTGAAATTTCTGATACAGATATAAACACAGCTCTTAAAAGTCTTGACCCCAATAAGGGAGCTGGCCCAGACAGTATTCCTCCTTTTTTTATTCGTAGGTGTGCTCCAGCTTTAGTGAAGCCGTTGGGGATTCTGTACAATAAGTCGCTGTCATCTGGCTGTTTTCCGGATCTTTGGAAGATAGCTAAAATAGTTCCTATTTATAAATCTGGCAACAAAAAGGATATTTCGAATTACAGACCTATCAGTATTCTTAGCTGTTTTGCGAAGATCTTTGAGAGTCTCGTGTATGTCCACATCTACTCCCATCTGAAACATGTCATTAGTACCAAACAACACGGTTTTGTAAAAAACCGCTCCACAGCATCAAATTTACTCACATACACAAATTATATATGCATGGCATTCAACGATAAAATCCAAGTAGACTCGATATACACGGATTTTGCAAAGGCGTTTGACCGAGTCGATCACTTTGTCCTGTGTCAGAAAGCTTATCATTTGGGCATACATGGTTCACTTATACGCTGGCTTCAATCATATTTATCGAATAGAAACCAGCTCGTAACTGTCTATGGACATGAATCTATTCCATTCGAGTCTGTATCCGGGGTACCTCAGGGCTCAAATTTGGGTCCACTGCTCTTTTTGATGTTTATAGATGACCTTATTCAATCAATATCAAGCGAATGTTTGGCATACGCTGATGATTTAAAAATTTACCGTCGTATTAGATCAATTGAAGACTGTCTGGAACTACAAAAAGATATTAATCTAGTAAGTAAATGGTGCATTGACAATAATATGACTCTTAATGAAAGTAAATGTTTCTTTATTTCCTTCACGAGAAACAGGGCACGTATTGGGTATCCTTATCACATTAATACATTAAGTTTACAGCAAATTGATGCAGCAAAAGATTTAGGGATTTGGATAGACTCAAAACTTACGTTTCGACAACACTATCAGTATTTAGTAACAAAGTCTAATCGGGCCATGGGATTTATAATTAGAACAACAACTCCATTTAAAAAACATCAGAGTATTATGATTTTGTACACCACCTTAGTTAGGAGCATTCTTGATTACTGTTCTGTAATTTGGTCACCATATTATAACAACCATATATACAGAATTGAATCCATTCAAAAGCGATTCATTCGACACTTAAGCTCTAAAATGGGTCTTAGGAGAAAGTTACCCACATATGAGAACAGGCTAGTTCATTTTAAAATAAGTACTCTCCAATCGAGGCGTATAGTTTGTGACCTAACAATGCTTTATAAAATTATGAACTCCCAAATTGACATTCCTTCTATGTTAAGCTGTGTTTCCTTAAAAATTGGTAGTAAACGTACGCAACAATTGTTTTACTTACCAAAAACCTCAAATAATGTATCTTTTCATAACCCTCTGTTTCGCATGTGTAGGTTTTTCAACGAGAATAGTAAAAGTTTGGATATTTTCTACCAAAACTTTAATAATTATTTAACTATAATTAAGAGTTTTTACGATATAATATAACTTCGATATACCTATGGATTGTTTTGTTTATTCAGTAAAATTGTTAGTTAACATGTTATATTTATTGTGTAATTTAATTTGTATTTAGCATGCACGTATATATTTTTTAATAAAATCTTTATTATCTATGTACATTATTATCTTGCAAATGTTGTACACAGTTATAATAGGGATACAAATTTATAACTGTATTTTTAAATAATGTTTGAAATTGTAAGATCTGGTTTGTATCTTGTTACTGTGTCTTTAAATAAATAAATAAAATAAATAAAAATCAACCAATCATAACAGCTACACCAAACACTTTGTTACACACACACTACCCTAAGGGAGAAATCCTCAGCTTTATAGTTTTAACTTCTATAAAAGTACACCACACAAAGCTTTTGCTAACAGACTCAGACTACTCGGGCGCCAACGCTCATTTTTAACGAGCTGCGACTACTAATCTTCTGCGCAGTTAACGTCAAGAAAACGAATTTGAACTCTACATTGAACTCTACATGGACCTCTACATTGACCTCTACATGGACCTCTACATGGACCTCTAGATGGACCTCTACATGGACCTCTACATGGACCTCTACATGGACCTCGTAACTTGAACTCGTAACTTGAACTTGAACTCGTAACTTGAACTCGTAACTCGTAACTTGAACTCGTAACTCGTAACTTGAACTCGTAACTCGTAACTTGAACTCGTAACACGTAAGTTGAACTCGTAACTTGAACTCGTAACTTGAACTCGTAACTTGAACTCGTAACTTGAACTCGTAACTTGAACTCGTAACTTGAACTCGTAACTTGAACTCGTAACTTGAACTCGTAACTTGAACTCGTAACTTGAACTCGTAACTTGAACTCGTAACTTGAACTCGTAACTTGAACTCGTAACTTGAACTCGTAACTTGAACTCGTAACTTGAACTCGTAACTGGTACTCTTAAGACAACTCGTAACTTCAACTCGTAACTTCAACTCGTAACTTCAACTCGTAACTTCAACTCGTAACTTCAACTCGTAACTTCAACTCGTAACTTCAACTCGTAACTTCAACTCGTAACTTCAACTCGTAACTTCAACTCGTAACTTCAACTCGTAACTTCAACTCGTAACTTCAACTCGTAACTTCAACTCGTAACTTCAACTCGTAACTTCAACTCGTAACTTCAACTCGTAACTTCAACTCGTAACTTCAACTCGTAACTTGAACTCGTAACTTGAACTCGTAACTTGAACTCGTAACTTGAACTCGTAACTTGAACTCGTAACTTGAACTCGTAACTGGTACTCTTAAGACAACTCGTAACTTCAACTCGTAACTTCAACTCGTAACTTCAACTCGTAACTTCAACTCGTAACTTCAACTCGTAACTTCAACTCGTAACTTCAACTCGTAACTTCAACTCGTAACTTCAACTCGTAACTTCAACTCGTAACTTCAACTCGTAACTTCAACTCGTAACTTCAACTCGTAACTTCAACTCGTAACTTCAACTCGTAACTTCAACTCGTAACTTCAACTCGTAACTTCAACTCGTAACTTCAACTCGTAACTTCAACTCGTAACTTCAACTCGTAACTTCAACTCGTAACTTCAACTCTAACTTCAACTCTAACTTCAACTCTAACTTCAACTCTAACTTCAACTCTAACTTCAACTCTAACTTCAACTCTAACTTCAACTCTAACTTCAACTCTAACTTCAACTCTAACTTCAACTCTAACTTCAACTCTAACTTCAACTCTAACTTCAACTCTAACTTGAACGCTTACTTGAACTCTTATTTGAACTCCAACTTGAACTCTGAAGTGAACTCGAAATTGAACTCTTAATTGAACTCCGTATTAAACTCTAAATTGAACTCCGTATTAAACTCTAAATTGAACTCTAACTCTAAAGTGAATTCTAAAATGAACTGTAAATTGAACCCTTAATAGATCTAAATTGAACTGTAAGTTGAACCCTTATTTGAACTCTAAATTAACTGTAAACTAAACCCTTAATTCAACTCTAAATTGGAACTCATTGAACTGTAAATTGAACTCTTAATTGAACTCCGTATTAAATTCTAAATTGAACTCTTAACTCTAAAGTGAATTCTAAAATGAACTGTAAATTGAACCCTTAATTTAACTGTACATTGAAAATGATACAAGTCTTTAGAACCTTGAATTAAATTGGGAATAGTGTGAATACTGGAACCGCTTCATACGCCCAGAAGAACTGAACTATTAAAATAACTCATAAATCTATTTTTTTTTTCTAAATTAAGTACCTTTTTCTTGTGAATTTAATATTAATATCTCTAAATAAATTAAGTACGATTTTAGATTTTTAGTTGTATTTGAGATTCTTCATGGCAAACCCTTACCAGCAAGTTCTAAATTATTCAAATGAATCATGATATCTGTTCTATTATTTTTGTATAAGCTGTAAGTTTCTTTTAAATATGTTAAAATAAAATCACTAATATTTACTAAAAAATTAACAGTGTTATTTTCGTTAATTAGAAATTGTTTCTCAGGAGAAACATGTTGATCAGGTACTTTAGACTATACGTTTGTCGAATGAGCTACCTATTACCACCATTATAGTCATGTATATATCTAGCAGTCAGCTATGTATTCAATTTAAAAATAATTATCAAAATACTTTACAATTAAAACCAGAAACACAGTTTTAATAGTTCGGGAGCCTATGGATTCAAAAATAAGCTGTAATGTTGTATGCCAATAAATTATATTTTTTGCAAAATGAAGAAACTAATCGGAGTCATATATAACTTTTTATAACATACTAGCTTTATAGCCCGCGACTTCGTCCGCGTAGATTATTTCTTTTTTCAAGATATGAATCATTGTAACAATATAGAGCTTTGTTCATGGCTATTGTCCGCCACTACGTGTGATATTGATAAAAGTTCAGCTAGATTGAGAACTCACATGCGAGGATGCCACATAAAACTGAACCAGTCCTGCCGCAAATCAACTCTAGTAAATTTCAGAGTTTTCCCTGTTATTTATTATTAGCCATCGCGAAACAAACCATAATTAGGAACTGTTATCTTTTAAATTCAAACGGAAGGTGATTTGGGATCAATGGTATACGCGGCAAGAATACTGTTTCTCGTCTGACAGAACCAGTAAATATTTTGGCCTCAATAACATTGCGGCGGAGAGCTGTTACTTGTAGTCTAGTTCCACAGCACAATTTTGGAGGCCTTATCTCTCTTTCTCTCTATAGTCTTTCCCTCATGTCTGAGGATCGTGGTCAGCATCGGGTTTGCTTCTAGAGCGGATGATCTGCCTCCACCGGTTTCTGTCCAACCCGTCCCTTACGACGGTGTAAAACTTGGAGGACGATGAGTCTTTTACTTGATCGGACCATCTAGTTGGTGAACGACCACGTAGTCGTTTTCCTTCCGTGTTCCCAACT
The DNA here is from genome assembly GCA_951394255.1 of Polyploca ridens. NCBI lineage: Eukaryota > Metazoa > Arthropoda > Insecta > Lepidoptera > Drepanidae > Polyploca > Polyploca ridens. The sequence goes on along the minus strand of OX596248.1, from coordinate 1,346,141 downwards.
ATGATCAGTTTTTCCAAACTTTCATCGCCTTTGCGCACCATGTGGCCGAAATACGAAAGAATACGTTGGTGACATATGGTGGACAATCGAGTTTTAATTTACAGTTGTGATAGGATTGATGCATTGTTGCGTTTAGCGGTCCAAGGTATTTCCAACATCCGTCTCCAGCACCACATCTCGGATGCATCAATCCTTTTTCTTTCTCCAGTACCTATAGTCCACGCTTCCACTCCATACATGAAAATGAGGAATACCAATGCTCGTATTAATCGGATCTTTGTTTTAATACCAATTCCTCTCTTTTTTTTTTTTTTTTTTATAATATATTTATTTACCATAATATTTTTTTACATTATTACATTTTTATAGCCTTCACGGAAGCCTCGAGGGCTTATCTGTGTCGGCGGTCGCTGCACACAGTGATCATAATAGGTTTACAATTCCTATTTTATTTATATATATATCTAACATAGTAAGTATAAGATTTAAGAGTAAAAGTTTTAGAAGCATGAGTATATATTCTATTTTGTGATTTGACATTTAAATGATTTTAAAAAGTATTTCTTTATTTTCCCTTTATAGTAGGCTGACTTCATGTACCTTATTCTAATGTTCTCTGGTAGCTCATTAACTATGACTTTCCTGATGTTGTTTACGTGAGTCATTGCATCCTATGCTATTTCAATACGCCAATACCATAAGCCAAAATAATAAAATTTGTAATTTTCACTCAAAAAATAAAGAACTTCATATACTAAATTTACTCCCCCTTTTCACTCCTTAAGGGTTCAAATTCCAACAACACCGATATTCGTTGCGTTAGTTTATAACCATAAGCTTAAATAATAAATTGAGTGTATTTCCATACACAAATTCATCCCCCTTTTTACCCTTTCGGCATCGGAATTATCAAAAACGTTGAAGCACATATAAATTAAATTTCAATCATCAGCCTAAACAAAAATTTGAAGGTCCTAACTTCGAAACTGATGGACTTTCATATAAACTTGCATCCCCTATTTTACCCCATTAAGGATGGAATATCCAAAAATCCTTAGTGGTTGCCTACACTGTGTAATAATATATTAAGTGACGTTTACTTTGAAACTGAATGACTTACATACATCCCATACCTTTTCACCCTGTCGGGGGTGGAATGGTCAAATAAGCTGAAACATGTATAAATTAATTTTCAATCGTCAGCCTAAATACAAAATTTGAAGATCCTAACTTCAAAACCGACGGACTTTCATACAAACTTTCATCCCTTATTTTACCCCCTTAGGGGTGGAATTTCTAAAAATCCTTCCTTAGTGGATGCCTACACCGTATAATAATATATTTAGTGAAGTTTACTTTGAAATTGAAGGACTTGCATACACAACTTCATCCCCCTTTTCCTCCCTTCGGTGGTGGAATTATCACAAACGCTGAGATAACTATATATTAATTTTCAATGGTCAGCCTAAACACAAAATTTGAAGATCCTAACTTCATAACTGACGAACTTGCATACAAACTTTCATCCCTTATTTTACCCCCTTAGGGGTGGAATTTCCAAAAATCCTTCCTTAGTGGATGCCTACACCGTATAATAATACATTTAGTGAAGTTTACTTTGAAATTGAAGGACTTGCATACCCAACTTCATCCCCCTTTTCCTCCCTTCGGTGGTGGAATTATCACAAACGCTGAGATAACTACACATTAATTTTCAATCGTCAGCCTAAACACGAAATTTGAAGATCCTAACTTCAAAACTGACGGACTTGCATACAAACTGTCATCCCCTATTTTACCCTCTTAGGGGTGGAATTTCCAAAAATCCTTCCTTAGTGGATGCCTCCACTATATAAGGTATCTTTGTGCAAAATTTCAAATCTCTAGGTCCAGCGGTTTGGGCTGTGGGCTGATATATCAACAATCAGTTTATCATTTTAAGATATTCTATTATCACTTTGTTACAATTTTATTATGAGTCGAATGTTACTTGAAATAAATGTATTTTATTATTTTATTTATTATTATTATAACACACTCAAATAAAATTTACCACTAACTTCATTCCACGTTTGCTACTTCAGATTAACTCAGCACGGTAGTACTTATTCAAAGTTAATTAATTCAATACAAAACACTAAAAAATAACAAAATATTTTTGTTATCCGGGTTGTAGTCCGGTACATGAACCGACTCAAGTCTCAACCTTAAAACATTGTCTTTTGAACGTCCTATAAATATTTCATATCTATCACTGTGTCAATAGATCTGGGGGAATTCTTTCAACAAAATACACTTATGGAGCAACCGGCAAAATAAGGAGAATCACCCAACTAGTTAGATAGCTAATGAATTAATTTATCGCACAATTAGTGAATAGTAATTCATTTTAAAACTTATGTTTTTACAAAGTATCTTCCTTCCTTCCTTTCTAGGATATATATCATATTAAATTGCTACACCCTATTATAGGGTCATATGTATAGAATTTTAAATAGGTACCCGACGTACCTATACATATTGTAATAAATAATTGAGCTTAAACTATACTTTTAACCAATAAAATCTAGCTAACTTGACTATATTTTCAACAATAATTAAATTATTTAACCGTTCCCCAGATATTTTCACAATCTATTAACAATCAACATGAAATCGACTCACTAGATAAGTGTTCAGGCAATTTGTATACACCAACATTCAGGCACCACTATATGTACATCAGATAGCCACTCGCATGGCACACCCGGCGCCAACTTGTGTCACTGGTCGCTACCAGCATGAACTATACTGCAAGCGTGCCGCCCGCGCCGTCATCGGTCTATTATTCCGTTTAACATTCGTGTATTGGCACGCGCATTTCACAACCACCCACAAATGCACTTATTTTAAGGTATCAAATCACTTGATTAGACTTTATTCTTTCGTTCCTTACTTGTTCAAAGTTCTCAGGAACGTAGTCTTTTCAAACTATGTGGAAACAATCCAAGTACGGTTTTCATTGCCTCTCTTTATCCCAATTTCTGATAATAGCGTCAGCGACTGCCAAGCGATACAAACACCATGATTAAGGTTCTGTGGTATCAGGATTCGGTGGGCGTAGTGCAGGCAATGAAACAACGTAATACTATCGCTTCGGAAAACTCCCGTATGAGGAGAAGAAGCGACGCAACAAACTCCTCATGGGCCCCGATAGGTTTACTGTTATAATATTACAATTAATTAGGTAATCACTTCACTTCACAATCTTAGTCTTAACTTATAATAAGTTACAGAACCGGGTAAAACAATGATCGTACTGATCTGTGTCTAGCTCGAGAGCTTGTGAAAAACTAACCCTTATAAATACAAATACCCTCACTTTTATATGCTTTGCTATTTGCGTTATGGTCAGTGTTGCCACATCACTCAATCCTTCTACCATAATAATATTATCCAACCAATATGAATAAATATCTAGTAAATATCTAACAATAGTTGACTAACACTAACAAACTCGTAGCAACAGAGTGACAAGATCTGTGCAAAACCAGTTATCCAACAGTCGGGTCTTTTTCTAGAGTATTTATGCACGAACGGACGATGACATCCCATACTATTTCAATTAAGTTTACACTTCAATGTGTCAAGAATTCATAGTTTTAAACAAGTTTTAAAACAATCTTCTGCACAGCATAGCTGAGCAGAATAAATGAATAAATTTTGTTATAAGTAATCTATATATATAAAATTCAAAGTCCTGACTGACTGACTGGTATGTGGTGGTGGTACGCACAGTCTAAACCACTGGTCCTAGAGACATGAAATTTAGTGGGTATATTCTTTGTGAAGAGTAGGTATCCACTACGAAAGGGTTTTTCGAAATTCCACCCCTAAGGGGGTAAAATAGGGGATGAAAGTTTGTTTGAAAGTCCGTCAGTTTCGAAGTAAGGATTTTCAAATTTTCTGTTTAGGCTGAAGATTGAAAATAAATTTATACGTGTCTCAGCGTTTTTAATGATTCCACTCTCGAAGCTGGATGAAGTTGTTTTGTTTATTGTTGTAGAAAAATATGTCATTTGTTTCCTGTAGGCCACGCGCAGAAGCTAGTTTAAAAATATAGCCACTCACTCTTTTGATAATTCCCTCAGATAATACAAGATGAAGCGTGGATGAAGCACATAGTCTAAAAGGAAATTGAACTTCGCGTGCACCTGCCGGAATTTATGTAGTTACAAAGTTCACAACCACCGTGCTATGGTTTCCTCGTTGTGTTTTCCTTTTCCGAAAGCTCAAGGTTTTTGTTAAGCATACGGCCAAGAGATTATGTAGCGTAAAGACCTGGGGCTCTACCGCGTAAGTTTGGTGGTAATCGTAACGAACACCATTAATAAATTTCATCCAATCAGGGCCCACGAATGGTCATTGTAGCGTCATAACGCGTACGCGTCATTGGATGAAATAATTAATGGTGTTCGTTACGATTACCACCAAAGATACGCAATACTACCCAGCTGATCTATTTAAAGCACTCTCAAAATTACGCACACTTTCGACAACCGTTTCCGCAGAATATTTGAGTACTTTGGTCACATTGCAAGAAGGTGAGACAACCTTGAGAAGTTGCTCATTATTAGCAAGGTGGAGAGAATAAGGCCGAGGGGTCGGACTCCGATGCGTTGGTCCGACCAAACGGTCCACACTGGACACTATAGTGTATGTGCTGCTATCCACACAGCAGAAGACAGAACCAGATGGCGCGCAATAGTTTGCGAGAAGATAGTCCATAAAGGTCACGTCCCTCAGCAATGAGGCATACTATGAAAGAACGGAGGAGCGTAAAGACCCTTACAACATCAATCAGGCGTTATGGACACTGCATACATTCTGAAAGGGAGGCACAAAGCGTATTATCATTGTCTAATACATCTCTGGTCCCCAGTGTCAGCTCATTGTAGGATGCCAACATATTAAAAGTCATCACAGGGAGTCCATCCTGACACATTGAAACCAAAATTGTTTCGAACTGTGCGGGCTCAACGGAGCTTCCTTCCGCGGACGCTCATACTGTGGAATGAGCTCTCTGCCGTGGTTTTCCTAATGGAGTACAGCATGGGGTTCTTCAAAAAGGGTGTGAAGAGATTTCTGCTGGGATGGCAACGCGCGAGTGATACCCCTGGTGTTGCAAGTATCCATAGGTAACCACTTACAACTTAATATTAATTATTGATGATGCATTAATTATTTAATGTTATCAGTATTTAATGTTGTCAGACAGCTGAGTAAGCGATGAACTGTGTACCCTGACCACGAAGTGTGGTCAGTCTGTTGCTATGATACTGTATGTACGATTTTATTATAAACAACATTATTAATAGCTGATATATGTCTAAGCATTTTTAGATAAACATGATCATGTAGTAGGTACCTAAAGTCTATTTCAAATAGGACTATAGGTAAGAGAAAAGTAAAGATAAAACCACCGTTATACTTAGGTATGACGTCATTAATATACAGTGAGAAGCATTTGTTTATTTCTACAGGTGTCCCTGAAAAATGGATCAAATCTAACAGTTGCGCGGGGCGGTGAATCTAATGAAAATGTAGATTTGTTTCATAAGTCAAGTTTACGATAGCGCCACAAGTTACGTTCTATGCGCGGGATACGTTACAACTGTGAAGAGATTTTGCAGTCAGCCAGTAACGCGAGACTGATATCTCTAGTATTGCAAGCGTCTATTGGCTCCCTATTGTAACACACATATTATTGAACATTGTACCTCCTTATTCATAATCGCTTTATAACTAAATCAGTGTCATAGTGTCCTCCGCCTGACCCTGTCTAGAAAGTACGAAATCGCCGCGCATTCATTCAATCCACAAGCATCGTGCGAATTTAAAATTATTATTAGGTGCATTTAAATTTAAATAATTTAAATTAATTTTTTAGTGTCACTTAAAGACTTTGGAATTTTAACTATTCAACATTTCATAACTTTATTATGAGTTAGTTTTTTACGATTGAATTTGCAATCATTTCCTTTAGCGATATCCCAAGTTCATTTATGGATTCGGGTCCATATGACCACATATTTTCCATGTCAGCAATAACATCCCATGAGGGAATGTAACACAAGTAGCATAACCGATCGTTAATTATTCTGACTGGTTTCTTTCTTACCATCAGGACCACCTGTCTGCTTTTCAGCCTTAATAAAAGAGGATGGGATGACGCTTGTAATTCTTTTGATTTGTGGTAATGCCCCTTGGGTAAGGAAAATAAGCTTTAAACCAACCATTCCAATAAAAAACTCACGGAAGGTTGGAAAGGACGGAAAACAATTTGGTGTTTCATCAAAGAGTCATCGGGAAAAAATCCCTGAGCAATACAATTCCGCAACTAGTCAGTGATTTTGAACAGTAAGGACCAATCACTGCATCTAAATCTTTAGTGTTTCCTTGACTTAGCTAATCAGAGCGCATTTTCGGTAGTGGGGAATTAGAGGAATAGATTTGAAACAAAATGAACGTGATTGCGCTGCTTTGGGTTAATTGTGCGATAAAGAGTGTAGCGCGAGCAAGCGTTTTGATTTTTTTTTATGTAAAGCATTTTTATTTACAACAAATATGTACAAAATACAATCTATATATAGAAAATTTCCTCAAGCCTGCCGCTGCTTCCGATTAACGGCAGGGTTCCCAGAAGGCTGGCAGCGTTTCCTTTTTGGATAGCCAAGCTGACGCGTTGGCGGAAAAAGCTCCCCGCCCGTTGGTCTCCGGAGGTCTCGATCAATTTTGATGACAAGGTGCGAGCAAAATGGCCAGCTTCGGACCCCCACGGTCCCATGGTCTCGACCGCAAAAGGCACAAAAATATAATTGGGTCCAATCGATGCGTATTTTCCGCACTGGCCGCAGTTGCCCCTGCAGCTTTACAAGTCGCTGGTAAGTGAGATGGCGCGAGTGTATCGACACATTCATCCCACAACAGCGACTTACCGACACTCCAAGGGATCAAAGACATACCATCCAGTCTTGCTATCTCAGTTTACGTATGAAGCTGTCTAAGCTTTTACCGGTGATCACTGCGATATTTTACCTCCACATCTCCATGTTCCTCAAGGGAAAATAGCATGAATATCGCGATTGGATTTGAGTTAATATTATCGTCAATTTATCATAATATGCATATGTCCTTGGTCAGTGAGAGATCTTGAGACTTCAAAACCGTGTCAGATTAGCTTTCTTACATCTTTTTTAGTACAGTATGTAATCTAGTTTGAAAGATTTTTTTTGGTAGAAGTAATTTAGTTTTGAAATTATTAGAAAGACAAATATCTGACTATCCAAAATTTATGTAATATTATCAATGGTGCCGATTCTGTTGTAAATCGCACTAAACTAATTTTAGTCACATCTCATCTCTTTCTTACGAACATTATTGAAAAAGGATAGAACATATTTTAAGTTGTCAAATTAATCTTTGCCGTCTTATTTTGCGTGTATTTAGGCGTAGCCGCGATAGATGGCGACTAAAATTATATTGAAAACAAGCATTGGACTAATTTGACAGGACTACATTTCTTACATCCTTTTCTTATGTTCTTTGTTAGAAAGAGACATAGTGAGATTAAAATTAGTTTAGTTGTCAACAACAGAATCAAGGCCAATATCTCCGAAAGGTCACCTTTCCGAATTATTTGCCAGTTCTTCTCAATCGACTCCTAGGGCCTGCCCTAACTGAATATTTACTTGGACTATACTTAATTGGCGACTTGTAGAATTGCAAAGCTGCTACCAAGCCTCCCCAGTCTATAACTATCTATCAAGCACTCTTCTTCTACTTTCACACACTTTTCAGGCCCATAACAAGTCATCATCATCATCTGCCTGTCCTGTCCCAATCATTTGTGGTCGGTGCAATATATACGCTTCTTCCATTCGTCTCTCCGTCTATCCGGCATACTAGCATTCACTCCTTTCTTACCCATGTCAACTTTCACACAATCCACAAGTATTTTTCCTAATGTTTGACCTACATTGACGCACCTGTCGAGTGTTCGAGACCCAATTTGTCTGTTATCGTGACGATTGCTGTTATCTACCCGAGTCAAGGAGAAGTTAAATGACAAGATAGTGACTTCACGACATGTCGATTGACGTTTTAATAATGTGAAATTGGGACGAATTACAGTACCTAGTTGCTATATGGTTGCTGTATGATATGAAAGTCGTACAACTGAACTTGGTATCTATAAGTACCTTGGTCACGATGACGAGGAAAAATTCGAAGATATTGTTGCAGAATTACACGATATTGTATAAGATAACGTAACTAGGTACAGTAGTACCCAATTAATATGGCTTACCGATGTACCTGCGCAGAAGATACATTTTCAAAGTGCGGGAAACGCTATTGGTCGGCAGCTGCCGGCATGTTAGCGCGCGCCGTGCGGAGGGGCGTGACTTGCGAGTGAGACGGAACTAACAGCTGCAGTGTATTATGAACTTTATAGTAGTGATCTAAGGTTGATTGTAAGTTTTAAGCATTCTTTCGTTATCTTCGGGGCCATACTTTCTTTTCTGTGAGAACGAAGATTCGCGACGCGCCATATCAGTAGGGTAATACAAGTAATCATTTGTTTTTTTATTTATTTTGACAATGGTATTCCACTGCACAATTCTTCCCAAAGAAGAAGATGGTATTTAATCGCATTACGTTGCATTATCCATCAGATAAATAAGAAAGACAAAGAGAGAAATTAACAGGATTCGTGAAACAACGCGGACTTTTGTTTTTTGTTGCTTTTTTTTTCTTCATTATGTTTCAATGTTTGTGATGTGTGTTTGCCATATAAAGCTTTGTCTGTTGAATTTATGTTAACGATATAAAATGCCCCACTCTGCTATAATTCTCCCCACCGAAAACACTTTTTCATTGTGCAGCCTTCGCCACCGCATCTGCATTCAAAATCTACTACAGAGCTTTCATTGAAATTCCTCTGAAACGCAGTTGGAACCGCAGAGTAATCTATAATTACTACAATACACATGCTGACTTACCGTAAAGTTCAGGGGGCAAATGGCAATCAGCAATCGTATAATGAGGCATTCATGATACGAGCTCACCTTCCCTGACCTTTAGGACAGTATCTTGTGTCCCAGATGCTTGATAGATATATCATTGGTTACTCATATAGGTTGTTTTTATATTACGGACTAGGTTTCGCCTGCGGTTTCTCTCGCGATCCTCTAAAATCCTTTCTAAGTGGATGCCAGTGTTTGAACACAATCTAACCATGGTCAGTGACGATGTGGCCGAAGGTGGTAAGCACTAAAAAATCTAGAAAGAACTGGTTCTCAATACAGCTGTCGGAATTCACCGTTTTGTGATAGGTTTTCAACTTTAGGGTGCTACAGCGCGTACTACTAAGAACCCTACCACCGTGCTATGATTTCCTCGCGATACACCGAAAGCTTTTTTTTTAATTAAATGAGCTTGCGTTTGGCCACTGACCCGCCCATAAGGGACGATGACGAAGCCTTTTTTTTTTTTTTTTTTTTTTTATACCACTAAGGTGGCAAACAAGCATACGGCCCGCCTGATGGTAAGCGGTTACCGTAGCCTATGGACGCTTGCAACACCAGGGGTATCACTCGCGCGTTGCCGACCCTAAGATGAAACACGCTTACCCAGAAGCAACCTATTCACTCTGGCCTTGAAAGTTCCTAGATTGTAAGCGTCAGGAAACATAGACGCCGGAAGCAAGTTCCACTCCCTTGCTGTCCGCATTATAAATGAGGATGCAAAACGCTGTGTCCGTATTTTCGGTATGTCAACAACGTACCTACGGGGAAAAAAATTCCCGGCGTCTTGTGGTTCGGTGTAAAAATGGGGATGGTGCACGTTGTAAGATCGAACCGTAACTACTAACTAGATTTCTTAATACAAGCTTTTATGGTGACTGTAATTGAATTGTCATCCAATATACTACTACTAATCCAATATAATAATACAATATACAATATACCAAATATCAAGTCAATCCGATTACTGGAAGTGGGTGAAATTCGACTTGCAAGATTCCACCCGTACAAACATAGTTACATACATACATTGCAAGTTAAATAAAAGCTTGTAATAAAAAAGGATACGGCAAACCTGATGGTAAGCGGTTACCGTAGCCTATGGACGCTTGCACCACCAGGACATCACACCTTTCTTGAAGAGCTCTGGTACTCCCGTAGGAAGTTCTTTTGAAAGCGCACAGTGCGAAGAAGCGAAGACAAAAAAAAGTAATTTAAAAAAATTTTATTCGACTTCAACATACACTAAAAAGTTCGAAATAACTCTAATCTGACACTGATTTGAAGTCAGCGAAAGAGCACGACGTATTCCATTGAAATATTTCGCTGACTTGAAATCAGTGTCAGATTAGAGTTATTTCATACTTTTTAGTGTAATGTTGAAGTCGATTTAATTTTTTTAAATTACTTTTTTGTTTCGTAATTTTTAGAAAAACTAAAAATGACGACTAGAATTTGACCAAGGTTTTGAGATGTTTTTCCTTTGACACTACACCCGTAGCTCGTATCAATAAGCCAGGCCGTCACACATATTTGTCCATATCTTGAAAACTACTGAACCGATTTCGATGAAACTTGCACTGTTCCCTAAGTTGAAGTAAATGTAAACCAATAAAAAAAGAATGGTTACAATCTGATTAATATCTTCGGAGATATGCGTGGACAAACATACATACATACAAACATACATACAAACATACATATAAACATATATACAAACATACATACAAACATACATACAAACATACATACATACAAACACCAAAGGAAAGTATTTTTTTTTTTGAAGCCCTAATAGATCATCATATGTGAATATAATTCAGTTCCAATAATATTACATACATACGTGTCGAATTGATAATCTCCTTTTTTTGAAGTCGATTAATTAAAAATACATAAGTAATAGTGAACTGTTAATAAATAAATGGCGAGAAACAAGATTCAATAGACTTGTTTACTCAATCCAATCGGTATGTAGAACAGATTATTGAAGCCCAGATGCGGTTTATGAGTTCACAACATTCACAAACACAAACAATTGTCATATGTTTGTTATGACGTAATTTTACTAATTAGGTAAGTTGTTGACGTTTGTGTTCGCGTATCAGTACCTCTAGACAAAGTACTTTGACTAGTGGTACTGTTTGCATAAATGGGTAATACCATTTTATGTAAGATTATTAATACTTATTACCTTATGCTTTTAATAGTTATTGTTCTCATTATCGGTGTATGTAGGTACCTATTTTACTTACGGTTAGTTACGGAAGGAACATTGCCATACATTATTACATAGCAGTTTATATGTATTTACTAATATTACTCGCTGTTCGTGCCCGGCGTCGCCCGGGTGATGGTTACATTATTGGAGTTTAGGGAATCCTATTTTTTTTGGAAATAATATATATTATTATGTTACTCAGTACTCATCACTCGCACGCGTCACACCCTTGATTGTGTTGTCAATAGGTTCTGTGGTCACATGAGTAATGAAAATGTGATTGACATGGTTTTCAGTATGATTTTTTCACGCTGCGCGGCCCCTCTTTTCTCTAGGACGTAATCACTAGAACTAATGGACCGATTTTGAAAATTCTTACTTTGAAACTTCTTTCTGCGGGTAACAGCTATAGTATTGTATATTTTGAAAACCCATCCAAGCTCCCCTGACCTGAATCCCTTGCTTTATTATTAGTGTAGATTTGGATATCTATCACTGAATTTTAAAAAACCGATATACGTACATACTACTTGTACGTAGTATTTATATACTCTGAGGTACTACCTATATAGACATTCAAATAATGAATTGTTCGCTTCATACGGTACTTTATTATAATTCTAGTTGCGGTTTCATCCGTGTACCCGAAAATTAGACTCCCGTCTAATTTTCTACGCAACTTTCTTAATTTTTAACCAACTGCAAAAAAAGAGAAGGTTCTCAATTCGGTTGGTTTTTTTTTAATACCTCATAGTCATAACTCAATCATTTATTAACCGATTTGGAAAAATATTTTTTGTTTGGAAGGGTACACTTCCCGTTTGGTCCCATTGTCATCAGATCAGGATTTAATTACTTCTTAGTGTACTTTGAAGTCAGTTTAAGGTTTTTGTAAAACGGTTTTCAATTATTTTTCCATAAGAAGTTTTCCAAAGTATTAGACTACTTTAAAAAAAAGATGGATGAAATCGGTAAAGTCATTCTAAGTTTGGGCGTGACCAAGGGAAATAGGGATTTATTTTAATATAGTTACTGGCTGCCCGGCGCAACTTCGCGTTCGCGAGGTGCTACCCTACCCTACCCTATCTAAACCATCCAGGGAGTTAATTTTACTGTACGTGTGTACAGTAAAATTAATTCGGAGGAGTTCAGTGACATCTGCCGGGCTGATTTGTGAATCTATACCATCCAGGGCGCCACCCAAACACATACAAAAAAAATCATTCAAATCGGTCCAGCCGTTTACGAGAAGTTCAGTGACATACACACGTGCAGTAGAATTTTATATATAAAGATAGGGATTTGTAGAACTATTTCAAGATACGGAAAAAAACCTTTGTGGTTTTTTGCCCGGAGTCAGTGTTTAATCCGAACCGGTGCACGGTGGCAACCTATATGAGATTTGAGTTGAGTTTGACTAGTCCCAGGATATTATAGGTCCCAGGATATTCTGCGCATGTACTGTTAATGCAGATAAGTCTTGATGGACGCATGCCCTAATCTAAATAACACAAAAACAGTAACATGATAAATTACGTGACCAATAAAATACCAAAAAATCTACCATTATAATATATACCGTTTTAGGAAAGCATCGACAACCGTTACCGATACATATAGTTTTAAAACATGTTTGTAATCCGAAGCTGACCGCGCTGTTCCAATATGGCGCTGGAATTAATGGAATGCGAGTTGCGCAAGCGGAGCGTACGGAGTAATGCGATTGATTGGACGATTGACAGTTGTTTAGGAAGCGTTTAGAAGGTACTTGTTTGTATGTTGATCTAATGATAGACGACTTGCTTGTTTGGAACTTTTAATAGTTAGATATTGGTGCCGATTCTGTTGTAAATCGCACTAAACTAATTTTAGTCACATCTCATCTCTTTCTTACGAACATGATTGAAAAAGGATAGAACATATTTTAAGTTGTCAAATTCATCTTTGCCGTCTTATTTTGCGTGTATTTAGGCGTAACCGCGATAGATGGCGACTAAAATTATATTGAAAACAAGCATTGGACTAATTTGACAGGACTAAATTTCTTACATCCTTTTTTTATGTTCTTTGTTAGAAAGAGACATAGAGAATTAGTTTAGTTGTGAACAACAGAATCAGGGCCATTGTATGCAATGCCGGATTTAGAGGTGTGGAGGCCCTGGGGCGACAAGGGAGTGGAGGCCCCTGATTATTTTTCAAATAGGTTAAATAATATTATTCTTGCGTTTCAATAACTTATTGATATAATCGTATGGCACAAAAAGATCCCACCAAAAGCATGTTCATGTAAAATGTTGCCAAGACAAGATCATATGGCTCGCACTCTCAAAAAGTTATCAGATCTCATGTAGAGCCAAGCTTATAATTCTACACTCCCTAACTCTACAAGCCCTAAGGTCACAAACTCTACACCTCAGTCAAAATATGTGGTTTGGCCGTTTTGTTTTCGTTTATCTTATTAAATTATGTGGGGGGCCCTCTCTTGTGGAGGCCCCGGGCAGTTGCCCCGATTGCCCTCCCTTAAATCCGGCCCTGATTATATGGAAAGCTGGAAGTTTTCATTGTTGATAAAACAAATAATAAAAAATAATTGTAAAAACTGGTAGGGCTTAAAGAGTTCTTCCCACTGGAAAAGTACCTCCACCTTACAGAAGTCCGCAGCCGAATATCATTACTTTAATTTCGTGTTTCTTTCTAAGTCAGGTCACCTGAGCTCATGACTGTGCTGACAGTGTGCGGTAACAAATGACGCTACAATTTGTCCCTAGCGCTGCCTGCCCAGCGACTCATCTCAACACCTTTTGGGTGTGAAGATTTGAACAAGTCTACATACTAGACTGACCATTGGGCAGTCACTCACATAAAGAAAGTGTTGAAAGCTTATTTCAAGGTAGTCATTATTTTGAAGATAAATATGTCGTCTGCTTGACTCACAAGTAGGGTTGCCATCTCTAAAACTTAGCAACTAGGATAAGAAGCGTGAAATCCCCGGATTTTGGAACCCAGAACCCGGATATGTCAACAGGTTTTTTTTAAACTTAGTCAGTATAATAAAAAACAGTTAAAATGTCATAGTAAATCAACTAACTTATTATTTATTTTCAAAGCCTTTAAAATTAAATTTAGTCATCTTTTATCATCATTTTAAATGTTGTAACAGAAACTTCAGACTTGGAATTTTAAACCCGGAATACAAATGAATAAAACCCCGCCCGGACGCTCCTCGGACGCCCTCTAAACTAGGACAAATCCGGGGAAACCCGGACGGATGGCAACCCTACTCACAAGTGCACATTATAGAAAAGCCAGTAGATTACCAACATAATTATGAACTTGTTTAGGTTATTACTTTTTATTTGTTTTGTAAGTTGTTTGTTTTTTTTTTATATTTTTATGCTTGCGTATTTTCTTTATAAAACACTTGGAAAAAACATGTGGTGACTTCAGTAGCTTTGACCATCATAAGTGCAGTTTACAAGCGACAGGATTCACCTACATTGTTGATACTATTATTGTAATCATATAATAATCTTACCAAGTACATCTAGCAAATTACTAATGCTACACAGGAACCTGCGCAGTAGCAGTACCCAGTCCAGTGGTCATGTAACAGTACACTAGTAATTGTGCTGTTCCCTCGGGACCTCAGGGGCTCGCCAATTACTTTGGCCTTGCCCGCCCACTCGCCATCAGCTCATCTCACGTGTTATCTGCTGATTGATTTATTTATAGAAAACAGTATTGACTCAGGTCCTGGAAGATTTATTGTTTGTTGTTATGATTATTTACATCAAGATGGATGCGTTGTCCCGCGGTTTTGTCCCCATTTTTATTATCCAATATGTATATCATGAAAGAATATTAACAGTGCGTACAAAGCCAGAAAAATATGGCAATGTCAGATGAAACTTATGTCTAATCTTCGCGTGGCGTGAGACAGAGATATCGTGTTTCGCGGAACAAAAATGAACTAAGCGCTTTTTATCTAAATAACTCGTAAAGTATAGAATATTTTAAAAAATCGTTAGAAGCAGCCCTAGGTCATATGTTAGTGATATTATTTTTGTCTTAATTAGATGAACCATGAACGAATATGTTTTTGCTCAGATAGAACCCTCGCGTATATAATGAAAATACCCATATATATTTTTTTTTTAATTCTATATACTTGGGTAAATTTCAATTCTAAGATATGTTATTTTGCTAGAGAGACTGTACTAGAGTACGTGCCGCGAGCTCGTGTAAGTGCAACGCTGCTTTGAAACGAACTGCGCTTTCATCTAACATCCACCCATTATTCTATGGATCAAAAATGCCAATTATCGTCTTATTTGCATTATAATAATGCCCTCTCGCAAATACTCCAGCGACATTTTAATTGTGTTTAGGGAATGTTTGGCTGCTACGATTAGTCTGGCTGCTTGCAAAAAGTGTTGACATAGTTCCCTGAGTAACATATATAAAATCAGCTCGCAAAATTTAAGAAATGTACGTTATGTGCATAACATACCTTTCATGCGTGGTCCCTGAAAATTGGCCGACGGGACAAGTTAGCAGGTATTCATACGTTTGAAGTACGAACACTACTCAATTCTATACATTTGGTACGTCAGAAATAAGTAATGTCTGGCGGCCTTGGGATCTCGGTCTATAATGGATATGTCAGATATATGATTGTCATTAATTTGGTTCTTTTATTTATCAAAAATTTTAATTTTGTGCCACACCTACCTTCATTTAATTTTATCATGTCTCTAATTCTGGTAGATATTTGCTGTAGCGATAAGATAGGAAACAAAACGATTAATTTTTTTTATTGTTCGTGTATTTTTTGCCGTATAGTTTCCCCTTTTGGTAATTAAATACCAGTGCATTATCACACTAATATAAATGGGAATGTAACTCTGTCGGACTATTTATTACCTCAACAATATAAAACCTCTGGAACCAATCGCTTTGTGGCACTTATTCGTGCCAAAGAGTCCTCTAGTATGAAGACGGATATAGGCAGATATAGGCTAGAATTGGGGGATAAAAATCCAGGAAATCTTTACATTACTCGAAGGAAAGCTATTGTATTTTATTATAAATCTAGGTCTTCAAACTTCATCAAAAACTCATTGCGGCCGCCGAAATAATGCGTTTCTGACACCAATAGAATTTCTAAGCATTATCATTATCATGAAGTAATATCGTAAATAAATACAGTTTAAAAAAACTAAAAAAACACGCATTAAAAAGCCCTGCACTAAAAAGTGTTAAATAATTATAAATTTGAACCTAAGTATATTCTCCTATCTCCTACTATCCCCTAAGTCTATCCCGCAAGGGCCTAACTGTAAGCAATTTTTGTAATTAAGTTCAATATTTGAATGAAAAAGCGTGGGGCGCTTTTCATTTTGTAATTTACGATATTCCTTCATGATAAAGATAATGCTTAGAAATTCTATTGTGTTTCAAGGAAAAGCGCCCCACGCTTTTCTTTCAAATATTGAACTTAATTACAAAAATTGCTTACATTTAACCCTGAAAACCATACATGGTTCATCTCACGAAAATTCCAACAAGCCCAAACACGGCTAGGAAACGTTGCTCCGTTATGGAGTTCCAGTGCCTACCTTCCGGATCCATCATCAAATCAGCTCGATGGTACCAAATTATTGTCTTGTCATCGGTACTTCATAAGTGTGCAAAATGCCAGTTTAATCTGACGATTGGAAGTCGATGAAAATTACGTTTGAAGATTCCATTACATGCATACATACATGCACAAGTGAAGCTAATAAAAGCGTGTTAAAAAATGAAAAGCGCTTACACTTTTTTATTCAAATATTAGACCGCACAGTAACTTCTTTCAAATAGCAAGCTTGTACCTAACGCAATAAAGGAAAAATGAAAAATGCATTAGGAATTTCCAATAAAATAACAGTTAAACCAGCGAACGTGACTTGTGCCCTACCACAATGACTAGCATTAGGGTAAGAAGTATTTATGATTAATATTATAGGTTTTGCCTGTTTACCTTAGGACTATTTTTTTCC
Organism: Polyploca ridens; assembly: GCA_951394255.1. Taxonomy (NCBI): domain Eukaryota; kingdom Metazoa; phylum Arthropoda; class Insecta; order Lepidoptera; family Drepanidae; genus Polyploca; species Polyploca ridens. The sequence goes on along the minus strand of OX596248.1, from coordinate 1,328,814 downwards.
TCAACAGGATTTTATTTTAATTATAATGCAATGAATGCTTTATGGTATGTACCTAATCATAGTTATATAGTACATAATATATAAGGTGGGGTCATCGCCGCGTCGGAAAAAACGCTATGCCCTCCAGCAGGGCTATTTTAAAACGCTCGGATTCGTTATCGGAAACGGATTCAAAAACGACCGAGGCGATTTTCCGCAATTGCTATTTTAATTTCCGAATTCGAATATTTTTGATGTTTCTTTACGGAAATATCAATTCTAGTCATCAAAAAGTTTTCGGAAATTAAAATAGCAATTGCTTAAATTCGCCTCAGAAATTTTTGAATCCGCTTCCGATATCGAATCCGACGTTTTAAAATACCCCTGCAGGTCAGGTGTAAGTACAAATCACAGACACTTCGCAGATTCATCGTTTTTGATGAGAACTCGTATATATGGAAAGTGCTGAGAACCTTGATAGCGCGATGTAGGTTTGTGGTATTATGTTGCATTTCATTCACTGTTATGATGACGCGCTTTTTCGCTGACTCGATTCAAATGAAGCGCTGTTATTACCCGTGAAGACCACGACAGTTCAACCCCGACATTTCGTCCTCGTGACAACTGAACCCTATAACATCTCAACCCCGACAAATTGACTTAGAGTTGAGTTGTCGTGGTCGAATTGTCCGGGACAAATTGTCGGGCGGAGCAAGATTTCGGGGTCGAGTTTTCGGGGTTATGTTGTCTTGGGGTCAAATTGAGATATTGTGGCAAACAAGCATACGGCCCGCCTGATGGTAAGCAGTTACCGTAGCCTATGGACGCTCGCAACACCAGGGGTATCACTCGCGCGTTGCCGACCCTGAAGAAATCTCTTCACACTCTTTTTGAAGAACCTCATGCTCTACTCCATTGGGAAAACCACGGCAGGGAGCTCATTCCACAGTCTGAGCGTCCGCGGAAGAAAACTCCTTTGAGCCCGCACAGTTCGAAACAATTCTGGTTTCAATGATTCTCCATGATTCCCCATCATCTAAGAGGTATTGCCGTCGAATACCATGAAGAACATAGGATGGGGGCAGTACCCGCCTGCCTGGCTTCCATAGTCACATTGAAATCGTGAACAAATTGCAACCTGTATGTACCAGCCTTGCAGTAGCATTTATGAGACTGTTGCCATCTAGGCTCGGCAACCGTTGTCCTCCACAGTACCTATTTTACGCTTATCGTCTTCAGTCATGCTAAAAGGAATCATCTTACTATATACTTTAGGAATATACTTGGTAAATTAAGACGAAGCAACAGACGAAACTAACAAGTATGTTATGTAGCCACGCCCCCTGTTTAATTTTAAACTACACAAACAAATTAAAATACAAGTTTTTGTACAACGCGTAAGTCTGTGTGTACAGGCCATAATAGACTAGTTTTCTGAAATCGTCTATTTAGTCCGTATTTACATTATCAAAAAATATTAGTATATTTATTTATTAGACACGTATTTTCAATTGAAAAAAAAATATCCGAAGGTATGGTTTATTGAAGTACCGCATGACGTCAATGTAAGTTCCCGAACTTTTAAATTTTTTAATAATTCGGTAAAGAAAAAAATACGTGTCCAATCTGACGGACTAATTAGGTAGAATTAGATTTTGACTGGTCTTGAAGTAACAAACAAACTCACTATCGCATTTATAATATTAGTTAGGAATTTAGGATACTATATTATGCCATAACTCATCCGTCGTGTAACAAGACCTGATGCCATTTGTGCAGGTCAAATTATATGAACCTGTGTAATTAGTCACGAGCTCTCTCTACCAGCTTACATAGTATATGAGTAACACACAATGAGACAACGCCCGGCGCTACACGCAACTTAAATTGTTAAATCAATAATAAAGAAATCACCACAATGTTTTGTTTTGTATTAGGTACAAATTAAAAATTATGCTTGTTTTTCTCATTATTTATTATAGATAGGATTGTGTGTGTGTGGGTTAAATTAATAATAAAGAAATCACCACAATGTTTTGTTTGTAGTAGGTACAAATTAAAAATTATGCTTGTTTTTCTCATTATTTATTATAGATAGGATTGTGTGTGACCACAATATCACTGGTATGGTGATGTCACATGAGTAATGAAACCATTACTCTGTGGTGATGTGGCCGAAGTAGGTAAGCTGGAGTGTTGAAATTACACCGTATTTCTAACCAAATTTAAATGCATGGGGTTCTTCAAAAGGGGTGTGAAGAGATTTCTTCAGGGTCGGCAACGCGCGAGTGAGACCCCTGTTGTTGTAAGCGTCCATAGGCTACGGCAGGTAAGGACGCCAAAGCCAAGATCCAGCTCAAGGACCTTGGCATCCCTTGCGTCCGATTGAAACGTTCGGTTACCGGGGGCATTCTCATGGAGGTGGATGGCCCTGATTGCGGTGCCAAGGCTGACGCCTTAGCCGCAAAACTAAGGGTGGTCCTCGTAGACCTTGGAGTACGCATCGCCCGTCCTGTAAAGATGGGTGAGATAAGACTACGGGACCTCGATGATGCCATAACTCCTCCAGAAGTGGCAGCAGCAGTTGCGGAGGCAGGTGGATGTTCGGCGGACGACGTAAAGGTGGGCGAAGTCCGTCGATCACCTACCACGATGGGAACATGCTGGGTGCGTTGTCCCTTGGCAGTAGTTAAGAAACTGACTGTTGCTAAGGGCATACAAGTAGGTTGGGGGACAGCGAGGGTTAAGGCATTGGAAGCCAGGCCCTTACACTGCTTCCGATGCCTCGAAAAGGGACACGTAGGATGCAGGTGCAGCACAGGCGTAGACCGAAGCAATCGCTGCTACGCCTGTAGCGAGGTGGGCCACAGAGCCCGCGACTGCACCGCAAAGTCGCTCAAGTGTCCCTTGTGCGCTGATCTGGGGCTTCCCTCAGATCATCGCCTGGGAAGAAGGTGTCCCCCACCCAAGAAGAAAAAGAGCAAGCAGGCTCCCAGCAAAGAGACGGTCGCGGCATCTTCCGCAGAGCCGGGTTCTGGCCCGGAAATGGAGGTTGTAGTTGAGGCCTAACATTCTCGCCCCCACACAAGATCCTCCAGGGCAATCTGAACCACTGCCGCAATGCTCAGCATCTGCTTATGCAGACTATTGTGGAGCGGCAGATTGCCCTGACAGTAGTAGCAGAGCCCCACAGCGTCCCGGACCATCCTCGCTGGTTTGGTGATGACTTGGGCTCTGTTGCCATATACTGGGGGGGCGGAGAGGGTGCTCCACCCTGTGCTCTATTGAGTAGAGGACAGGGCTTCGTTGCAGTGCAATGGGGCACCCTGGCCATAGTGGGCTGCTACGTCTCTCCCAATAGGTCCCTCGCCGACTACGAGGAGTACCTGGATGAGGTGGCTGACTGCGTCCGCAGATGCCCATCTCGTCCAGTGATTGTTCTGGGGGACTTCAATGCCCACGCAAGGGCATGGGGGAACCCCAGAAACAGTCCAAGGGGAGAGACCATACAGGAGTGGGCGGCTGGTCTGGACCTCCATTTAGTTAATCGGGGGTCCGTTAGCACATGCGTACGTTGGCAGGGGGAGTCGATCTTCGACCTTACATGGGCGACTCCTGCTGCCATGCGGATGCTATCGGGATGGCGAGTTGCAGAAGAGGTGGTCACTCTTTCAGACCACCGCCATATCCTCATGGATGTGGCATTCCGCCGTCCCGTCAGCAATACCAGCCGCCACGAAGGCAGCCCTCCGCAACGTTGGTGTCTCAAGCGGCTAGATCGAGATATGCTCGAAGCCGCCGCCAATGTTGCGGCATGGCCAGAAAGCGCCGAAGAGATTCCGTCCGATCCGGAAAGAGAAGCAAACTGGTTCCACGGCACGATGACGCAAATTTGCGATGCATCAATGCCACGGTCCAGTCGCCCCAAGCACCGGGCGGTGTACTGGTGGTCGGCAGAAATCGCGCAAATTCGCACGGTTTGCTTGCGGAGCCGCCGCCTGTACACCAGAGCCCGGAGGCGCAGGTGGACTCCTGCCGAGGAGACAGCCAGTCTTTATAGGGCATATCGAGCGGCTACAGTTGCGATGCAGATCGCCATCTCAGACGCCAAAAAACGGTGCTGGGATGAGCTCCTGGAGGGACTCAACGAGGATCCGTGGGGGCGCCCATATAAGATGGTCTTGGGTAAACTCAGGCCATGGGTGCCCCCCCTGACGGAGACCCTAGATCCGGGTCTGCTGGATCGAGTGGTGAACACGCTCTTCCCGGCGGGCCGGTCAAGTCCCTTAGTCCACCCCCTGACGTCGTGGGAGTGGCATGACGAGATGGGGGTGACCGTACAGGAGCTAGATCGAGCCGTTGGCCGCTTGAAAGCCCGAAACACCGCACCAGGACCCGACGGTGTACCGGGTCGGGTGTGGGTGTTGAGTCTGGCTGCCCTGGGGGACAGGCTGAGGCAATTGTTTAACAGCTGCCTCCGTTATGCCAAGTTCCCCACGGCCTGGAAGGAGGCAAGTTTGGTCCTCTTGAAGAAGGAAGGCAGATCCGCAGATTCTCCCTCTGCTTACCGTCCCATATGTCTGTTGAACGAGGTGGGCAAGTTGTTCGAACGAATAGTTGCCGCTCGTCTCAACGGGCATCTGTCGTGCGTTGGTCCCGACCTGGCTGATAGCCAGTTCGGCTTCCGACGGGGGCGTTCGACCGTAGATGCGGTCTTGCGCGTCCGCTCTCTGTCGGAGCAGGCTGTGTCCCGGGGTGAAGTGGCGTTGGCGATAAGTCTCGATATCGTCAATGCCTTTAACACTCTGCCTTGGGACGCAATCAGGGGGGCTCTGGCACACCATCAGGTGCCCTCCTACCTGCAAGATATAGTCAGGGACTACTTGCACGACAGGTACATCTTGTACATGGACCAAGACGGTAGGAGAATCCGGAGGGAGATCACGTGTGGGGTTCCACAGGGGTCGGTGTTAGGCCCGTTGCTGTGGAACCTAGCGTACGATGCGGTTCTGCGTGTCAATCTCCCCGCTGGCATAAATGTCGTTTGCTATGCAGACGACACGTTGGTGGTCGCCAGTGGGGATTCCTTCGAGGGGACCAAACAGCTCGCCGAGCTTGGGGTGGAGGTCGTCGTTGCCAAAATCCATGAGTTGGGTCTGAAAATAGCGCCTCACAAGACCGAGGCGCTATGGTTCCACAAACTGCCAAGAAGCAGGGAACCACCCGACTCGTGCGTCCGAGTGGGTGAGTCGGAAGTCAGGGTGGGGCGGTACATGAAGTACCTGGGCCTCACCCTAGACAGTCGCTGGGGCTTTGAAGAGCATTTTGATCGCCTTGTCCCCCGAATCGAGAGGGTAGCGGGTGCGATGCACAGACTGCTGCCTAATCTCGGGGGACCGAGGGAGGAAGTTCGCCGCCTCTATGCAGGGGTCATACGATCCGTAGCCCTTTACGGGGCGCCCGTATGGGCGAAAAGGCTGGCCATCCGTCGCTGTAGAGCGAAAATCTACAGCGTCCAGCGTAGGATGGCCCTACGGATCGTACGGGGATACCGTACCGTATCCTTTGAGGCGGCAACTATTCTGGCTCGCTTTCTGCCACTGGATATTCTGGCGGACATGGATGCGAGGGTCTATGACCGAATCCGCATCGTCCGCCAGAGCGGTGGAGGCGACCCAGAAGAGGCGATCAAACGGCAAGAGCGACTTATCGCATTCGCGACGTGGCGCGCAAGGCTTCATCAGGAGCGGTTTGCGCACAAACGCGTCGTCGAAGCAGTCCTGCCGGTCTTCGAGGCCTGGATGCAGCGAGAAGGTGGACGACTCACCTACAGACTTACACAGATAATCACCGGGCATGGGTGCTTCGGTGATTATCTGTATAGGATCGGACGTGAGGCGACGGCGGCCTGCTTCCACTGCGGTGGGAGCGACCAGGACTCCGCATCGCACACGCTCGCGGTGTGCCCTGCGTGGGAATCCGAGCGGCGGATCCTGGTCCAAGAGATCGGACGAAATCTCTCCCTGCCAGCAGTCGTGTCGGCGATGCTGAGCGGGGATACGGCGTGGAGGGCCGTAGCCTCCTTCTGTGAGACCGTAATGGTCCAGAAGGAGGCTGCTGAGCGGGATTGGGAGAGGGCCGATCCCACCCGGAGGCGAAGCCGCCGGGGCGCAAACGTGCCTCGTCGCGGCCCCCCTGCCCTGTAGCTCGGGCTTAGAATAACAGCTACGGTGTTCCCCTGCCTGTCGTAAAAGGCGACTAAACGGGGCCTTTGGGTCGTGGGCAATCAGAGCGGGGGCTCTGCGCGCCCAGAAGCGACACCAAGGAGGACGATGAGTCGACGTGGTCACGACTCATCGTGCGATAGCACAGCGAGGGTGCTGGGGGGAGGTGTCAGACCTCCCCCGGGACGAGCTATCTAAGCGCCGCGCTTGGAGGGGTGAGCAGGTACGCGTTCGACACGAGAGCCCGCCCCCCTCTCTATAGCGCAGGTGGCGACCACCGTGGGGTTTTAGCCGGTAAAAGTCCGGCATAACCTGACCGCTCCCCCCCTAGGGCGGTCGGGTATCCTATGAGGATTTCCCCACGCAAAAAAAAAAAAAAAAAAAAAAAAAAGGCTACGGCAGGTAGTGTTTTAGAATCTGTGGGTCGCGACCGCTAGGGGGTCACGAAACCTTAGTCGGGGGGTCGCCGGCAGAAGGAAAAAGGCAAGGTAGACTTCGCGCAAGCGGGCGTCCAACTTACCTCTTACTTAGTTGCAAACCTCTCGCGGCTTCTTGCAGACTAATAAGTAAAGGTATCAAAATAAAGAAAATCATTATCGTAGTCTTTTAATTTATAAATTCTGTCTGTCTGACAAGGGGTCGCCAGAATCATTCAACCTGAAAGTCGCGAAATCAATAAGATTGAAAAACACTGGGCTACGGTAACTGCTTATCATCAGGCAGGCCGTATGCTTGTTTGCCATCATAGTGGAATAAAAAAAAAATTAGGTTCAGAGAGTTTTATGACATTTGTCACACACAAATGTTAATTAATAAGAAAATGTTGTTGATATGAATTGTTAATTAACTGTTTTTTTTTTGTTAAATCGAATAGAATAAGGCAAGTGTTGGGAGGGTACTGTCTTCTGACACACAGCTCGCGCTAGTTTAGAAGACTTTGATTGATCAATAAAAACATTTATTATTAATATTATTATTATTTCATTTCACTTTTTTATGCATTTACAGGTCAGTGAAATACAGCTTCCCCATAACCTTCCATATTAAAAAAACGTAACGTATATCTGTCTGCTTTTGCTTATAACTCTAGAACTACTACACAGATTTTGATGCGGTTTTCACAGTTACCTTGAGGGTACTTTGAGGAAGATTATAGGCTATGTATCATTGAGCTGTGACTACAGGGCGTTGCGCAGTGACCGTTTTAGTGTAGCGACTCAGAGACAAAAATAACCACGAGAGAGCCGGGCATTGGCAATTTTTACCCGGCTGCGCGACGGCAAAGATAGGAGAAAAGCATAGAAGAAAAGCTCAGTTGATAGGTCCTTGAGAGCAAAGCTTTAAAGTGCTTATGAGATAAAAATATAATGATTAATTAAAAAGTACCACCGAATCGCTCGCTCTCACAATACGGTGTAAAAAATCGGTCCACGCGCAGGTAGTGTGTGAAGGAAGCCAGTAGAAATGTGATTAATGAGGACACAGCTTACGAACAGCGTGTTCATTCCCTTGTAATTATTATTTATTTTGATGAGCAAGGTAACGGGATACAATTAGCGATTTTTTTTTATCTGATAGGCCGGTGGCGTTGAATATTCTGACTCTCATCAGATTCCCACTCCCCTTTTAGAAGTAGTATTATGTGTATGTGTTTGTTGTATGATTAATAAAATAAATAAATATCAGGTATCTGGTTACTTGGTATAAACATAAAACCAAACAGTCGTACTTTCGCATATTTAATATAGGTAGGTAAGTAGGAAGTAGGATTTACTATCCCCCGCGGATTCACCTGCATATCCGGGATAAAAAAATAGCCTGTTATATCCCTCTCCATATCATATGCCCGTATCAATTTTCAAATCGGTTCACTGCTTTAGTCGTAAAATAACAAACAGACAAACTTTTGCATTCTTCATAATTGATGAATGTGATACTTAAATATAGGTACTAGAATTAATAGGATAGGATGGGAAAATATCTAAAAAAAACATGCTTAATCCTACTTCGCTCTATTCACGGTCTAAATACAAGGATTTAGAGCAGCGTAAAATATACCTCTTTTTACAAGCTTTTATTTAACTTAAATTTTACTTAGCTTTTACTTAACTAAAATAAAATAAATAAAATAACTTGCAATGTACTATGTGTGTACTATGTTTGTTCGGGTGGAATCTTGCAAGTCGAATTTCACCCACTTCCAGTGACTTGATATTTGGTATACATTAGTGTATTGGATGACAATGCAAGTACAGCCAACAAAAAGTACAGTCACTCAAAAAAAGCTTGATGAAATTTTTAACAAAGAACTTATTTCAACGACAACTGTCAACCTCAGATGGCTTTAATACCCACAAAAGCAGCTTTCTATAAGTCCTGATAAGGCTGTGTTCTCTATGATATGGTTTGCCCATTCGTCTGGCCATCCGGAATCCGTGAGTCATCAGACCCATCCTGCGGGCAGGTATAGCCGGCTTAATTCTCTCACTTCACCTTTATTTGTCTAGGGAGGAGCTTCACACTATCGATAATTATATTAATAAATTGTTTCGGTATTTTTTATCCGGTTTTTATGAGCAGCAAGGCTTTACCTTCCCACAGTCCGCGAAACTAACTTCGTGAAATGCGGGATTTTTCGAGCCTAGCATAGAAGAGTTAACCGATTAATTTACTTTTATCCAGTTTTTTAATGATTTATCAAAAATAATATAATTAAATTCAAATATATCTTATATTTTCTGCTGCCCTTGTGAAAATACTGTCTCTAATACCGGTTCAGTATGTTGCATTTGCTAAGCAACTCCGGCAAAATTCTTATCTAAATATAGTAAGTAAAGACCAAACAGAAAAATAGTATACTTAGCCATGTTGCAGCAAAATTAAGAATAAAACTATTGGTGACTTAACAATGAGCTGTTTTCTACAAGTGGCACCCTCATTTCGGGTATCATATTGTGTTGGTTGGTTTTAAATAGCAGACTCAAGAAGCACCTATTCACAAGTATGGCGCGAGTTGAATGGGTATCGGGCTATCAATAACAAGCGGCGTTTTGCTATGCCTTGTGGTTTCCAATATGGAGTTTTGGTGACGCATGAACTCTTGCATTTTATTTAAATAAGATAAAAGACCGGTTTTCCGCAATGATAAAAAAATATCGGTTTTCCTCCTAATTAAATGGAATTGAAACATGTAATTATAAAAAAATACAGAAAAGAATAATTTCATGTAACAGACTTTAAAATATTGTATATGAAATTTCGATATACAACTATGCAAATAGTATAGTTGTTTATCGACATTTCTTCATTTATAAATCTATCTATCGACTATCCAGTATTGTCGACGCCCATCACTATTCACGCGTAAATGTAGTAGTCGAAACTAGTTTCCTAACGGATCATTTCACATCTCCCTCTAACAACCCACAAACCACTGTCCATCTTTGTCTAGTGTAGGTGTACCCCAAATAACTGGGTAGCAAGGTGGGAACGGGCATGATAAGGGCTCTTAATTGTGTATTCTTGAAGAGATTTCAATAGGTTGTTAGAAGCGTAGTCGCGTAATCAAAATTACTTTCAAATTGTATGTGGTCGTATTGTATATAACAGGTCATTTTCAATACTTGAAAATATAAGCTGATTATTACGTGCTTTGAAGCGCTCGTGGTGTAGCATGATTAGCCGTTCTTAATCGATCGGCAAAGTTAAGCTATGCCTGTCGTGGTCGGTACCTGGATGGGTGACCGCCTAGTGGTATTTCAAATCGAGCGTTTCCGTGCTTCGGAAGGCACGTAAAGCCGTTGGTCCCGGTTATCACTTAATTGTGATAGTCGTTAAGCTAGTTGGATGCCTCCTAGGCGGCTTGAAAAACTCCAACAGTAGGTTGACCACTAGCCTACCTCCACCGATCCGCAGTGGGCACGCGTGGTGGAGTATTGCCCATTCCCTTTCACCTTCATTTGTGAAGGGAGGCCTGTGCTCAGCAGTGGGACATTATAGGCTGATGATGATGATTACGTGCTTTTAGTACGTGAATCAGTCAAGTACATATATACATGTAAAATCGTGGGAAAACCTTCATGCTCCCAGTAGGTATTCTACTAAAATGATTAACGAGAACTTTATAGGAACTTGGCTTGTGCCCGTTACAATATTAAGGGCAATCGCATTAAAAAAACTAATGAGTACCAAACGAGAATGCATCAAAAATAACCGTGTTCTAGAATATACATTCAAAAAAATTCAAATACCTAACTTAATCTTTTTTTAAATGGCTCGACCATGTACATATATCGATATGAAAAGACACCTCGTTACTGGCCGGTAACAACGTCGCACCAAAAAGGTCACTAAACTAAACAGGTTTTTTGGTTCTTTGGCAAAAAATATGTTTCTCCTTGTCATAAAAGCTTTGCATGATAAAACTATATTATCTGCATTCATGAATAATTCAGGATACCTAAAAGAATTCATAGTTTCAAATTATTTTTAGTAAGTATACCTACTGAGAAACCAATACACAAAATACCAACAACATATTTTAAGAAAAACACGCTGTTTTACAGGTATATTAAATTGTATTTTGAAATTTTGAGTTTCATCGTTATCCCAGACAACCGACGCGTCTTCATTCTGTTGCGCGTGAGTTGATTTAACGTACATACATAACGTGTCAGACTTTAAATGAGATAGGTGGCCCCATAAGCGATCTAGATATTTGATCGGACTCTGCATATTTTCAAGCAAATACTTCAAACTTTTCCCATGAATCGTAAAGATCGTATAGTCAATACGTATCATCCCTACTCTACCAATTTTTTTCAGATGCCGAGAGGTATACAGTCTATTTAGTTGAAATTCAACTAGGCCCTAGCAGAATTTCAATTCGAGCGTTTCGGTACTTCAGAAGGCACGTAAAGCTTTAGGTCCCAGCTATCACTTAGTTAAGTTAGTTGCCTCCTAGGCGGCTTGAATCTCCCAACAGTAGGTTGACCACTAGCCTAACTCCACCAATCCACAGTGGGCATGCATGGTGGAAGGAGGCCTGTGCTCAGCAGTGGGATATTATAGGCTGATGATGGATGATGTGCGAAACTACTCTAGCTGCTATTTACGGGGGAGATTGGCATCAATAGCCAACGTACTTTAAAAAACTAAAAAAGGCTCTCTAAAACGGACAAACCGTATGTTTGTATGTGCGCCAGTTTTACTGACTCTACATTTTTAGAAGAAATATTTTGAATTATCACTCTTAAATAAGACATGACGGTGAGTCGCAAAATTCAATATTTATTCAAACATATAACACTATATCTACAAAATGACTAAGTGAGATAAGAATTCGTAGGATAACATATTTTTTGTCGATTTAGGAATCGCGTGTCTGAGCTCCTCAAAATAATTATATCTGACCCGTAATTTTATCTCGAGATGTAGACAAAGTTAGAAATAAAAACAGACTACGGCAAAGAGAACGTTTATGAGCTTAGTTGACAAAGAGGTTGGTTAACATAAAAAAAAGTTTTATCGCAATAAGTAGGAGTTGATGGTACGGGCACAGAGCATTGTATAAGGATCTTCATAGAAAATTTTAATACGATTACTCCATAAGATAAAAAAGGAAAGGAAAGGATATATTTGCATGTTTCTGTTTTTACCGCCTGTACCATAGAGAATTGTAAAGGGGGCAGGCCCGGGAAGCTGTCAGACATTAAAAAGAGGCGTTGCAATGTACCCAGAGTAAAAGATGATACTAATACTTTATACCGTGCCTTGGTTTCCTCATGTTTTCCTTAAGCTAATACCTACTTACAGAAAATGTTATCCAAAGCAATTAACCTGTCATAAGTTTATGTTTAATTAAATTAAAATAGGAGGTTATTATAAAGGTTGCCTGGAAGAGATCGCTAAAGGTTGCCTGGAAGAGATCGCTTAAGCGATAAGGCCGCCTATGTTGTATAACTTCCTAAATTTCTGTTACTTTTATCGTGTTCTATGTTAGTCTATACAATAAAGAATATTTCATTCATTCATTCATAGGAGACAGGGGAAGATAAAATATGAAAATGATTAAATGTTTAGAACCTTCTCCATCGGAGTCGTGTTCAGGAATGCAGTCTGGCTGGATACGAGACGTGCACACACGCACACAAACACAACCAGTTAACACAGGACTGTTGGGAATATCGAGCGTTACTATTGTGTTGAAACTCACTTATTCTTTTTGGTACACAGTGAGTTATTAATGAGTTATAACTCGTAATTTTTTAGATTTAGTTAACTTTGGATTATTAAGGTCTTTTTAGGATTTGACACAATAGTTATATACGTATAAGTGATAACCAAGGAAGTCATATTAAAATTTGGTATAAAATTATCGCTATCTTCATAAATCATTCATAACTGGTTTTTGGAGCTATGGAACAGTTTCATAATATTTAAGACTTGCTTGCTTTTTGATTTTGATTTTGATTTTGTTAATAATATTTAATTTAAAAATAACCAGTAGGTTAATTATTATTTGTGTTAATGCTTTCGTGTTTAGAAATTGATAAAGTAAAAAACAAATAAGTAATAGGGTCATCCAGTATCCGAAAAGTTTTACCTTGCTGATTTTTTAGCCTGTTCTTAATAGTAGACAGACTTCCGATCTACTGGAACTTGAGCAGCTGCAACCTTCATGAGTTCTTAGGGCCAACATTCACACCCACATCGGGAAACGAGACCGTATAAGTCTTCATGCGCCACAGATATATGGTAGACGTGTGTTTATGGAAACTTCATGTTCGAAAAACGACCGATTGAAATCACATAATTATTACTCTTGACTCGAATATAAAGCTATATGTTATCAGATTTCATCAATACTGCAGGATTTATTATGAAAAAAAAAAAGTTATTCGTATGATATACCTGCTAATTTCAGTTTCAAATCTTGTGTTTTAATAATAATAACTAATATTTACGCGAAGTTCGATCCTACATTATGTGCACAGATTAAAAAAATAACTTGGTTTTTATTTTCGTGTTCCAATCGAGATGATGTGAGTTACGGACAAATGGTAACGCATCGTACCTATGTGTTAGTGCGGAGACCTACACAGTTGCAATTTTTTATTGTTACTTTGAACAAAATGTCTATGTAGCAACTGGTTTTGTTACATAATGTTATGATATTGCGTTGTCTAATAATTGACTCTATTTAAATACATTTAACGATTTAGAAAGGTTCACTGACACGTAGTAAGTTTTAAAATAACCGTAGATGCATCATTGATTTTTCGGTCAAGGAAGGAATATTTTGCGAGGAAACCTATATAGGTATATATCCATACAATTGTACAAAAAAATAATATTTTCGAGAGTTTTGAATCACTGAAGTGAGAGTTTGAATTGATTATTATTACCAGCAACATAACGCCGGAATGGCATAGATTGTCGTATTTTTATCCATTATAAAAAATATTTTTAAATGCCTCAAGTTATTCCTTACGCACTAAGGTTCAATAATAACGTCATTTCAACGTCTCTAAAAATCTTCATTTTTTTATACCAATCTCGCCATGATTCATTTAATATTATTTGTTCCATGAACAATTTTGGCGTACTATACAAGAAATGGCACAGTAAATTGAATTGAAGTTTCCAAATGCTGACTTTTCTACTTGATACCGAATAGAGTGCCTTAAATCAAAATTTATGTAGAGAATATCTTTGCTAAAAACACCTCTTTTTTTATAAAATTTAGAACTTAGACCTAATTCAATGCCTGTGAATGTATCTAAATACCAATTCAAAGGCCGGTGTGGTGGTTTTTTTTTACCACTATGGTGGCAAACAAGCATATGTATGATGGTAAGCAGTTACCGTAGCCTATGGACGCTTGCAACACCAGAGCCAGCCAGCAGAAATCTCTTCACACCCATTTTGAAGAACCCCATGCTGTACTCCATTGGGAAAACCACGACGGGGAGCTCAATCCCATTCATTGACTTCTAAGCCAATGACGATGGCCATTTTTATACCCAAATGGGTTAGCACTGAAAACCTAATGTTGTAGGAACCCTAATCTGTCTAATTAGGTACTGTTCAAAACCATTTGTGGTTCATACATTTGATAGAAATTGAGATTTTCTATATAACACGTGATACTCGCTGACTTTAAATATAGTACCTAATTAGATAGTTAGATTAAAGTTTCCATATAATTATTTTGCAAACCGTCAAATCTATAGGCGGCAGCACCTGGATACCAGCCTTTAGACTCGGTTCAGCGTCGTGCCATCAGAATTGTTGACGATCCCGAACTCACAAGCGGCTTAGAGCCCCTCAGTCTGAGGAGAGAATTTGCCTCCTTATGTGTGTTCTACCGCTTGTACAACGGAGAGTGTTCTAAAGAATTGTTCGACTTGATGCCCATGGCTTCCTTCCACCGTCGCAACTCTCGCCATCGACAGGGAGTCCATCTTCACACATTGAAACCAGAATTGTTTCGTACTGTGCGGACTCAACGGAGCTTCCTTCCGCGGACGCTCAGACTGTGGAATGAGCTCCCTGCCGTGGTTTTCCCAATGGAGTACAGCATGGGGTTCTTCAAAAGCGGTGTGAAGAGATTTCTGCAGGGTCGGCAACCCCTGGTGTTGCAAGTGTCCATAGGCTACGGTAACCGGTTACCATCAAGCGGGCTGTATGCTTGTTTGCCACATTAATGGTATAAAAAAAAAGTGTTTTACAATTTGTATTTGCTTTTTTGGCCTCACTCCCGTGTTCCGGGCGCTCCATCTGCCTTATTCTGTAATCTGTGAAAATCGGATTGAGTTTTCAAATATGTGTCAAAATAAAATGTAATTTAAATCAAAACTACTAAGGAGTATTGATATCAACTTCGATGCAAATCACTCCTAAAATAACTTTCTACCCCTTTTTGACCCCGTTAGGTGATAAGTTTCAATAAAATACGAAACACATCTTCCATCAATTCTGTTAAGGAATGTTTATGCAAAATTTGAAGTAGATCGGACCAAGGAATCACGTTGTCCCATACAAACTTTGTCCCCGTTTTTCACCCCCTTAGGGGTAGAATTTTGAAAAATCCTTTCTTATCGGATGCCTACGACATACAAAGAATACACCCTCCAAGTTTCAGGTCTCTACGATTAGCAGTTTAGGCTGTGCGTTGATTGTCAGTCAGTCATTCAGGACAAAGCATTTTATATGTATAGATTAGGTTTACTAACAGAATGTACATTAATCATTGAGCTATTTTGACTTCGTATAGAGAAGCTATGATAAGCAAAGGTTATGTCCCATTTTTTTTGAGTCAACTAAAGTTCTCTTTAGCTTTGAAACAATAATTAGTCGTCTAAGCAGACAGTAGAAACACGTAGCAATATCAGAAGACTTTTATGAGTATTTTTCTCGCAAACAGCGTGATTTTCACGGCGCTTACGAGTTTCGTTCATCGTTCTAAAACAACAAGTGTGGCCGGATAACCTCACTTGAATGGAACATAGCTGTGATGTGTGGCGTCTTCTCTATACGTAGTAATAATAGCTCAATGACATTAATACAAGTTAAAAATAAAATAAAGTTTTAAATATAATCAAAAATCTTAAATCTAATGCACTAAACATTGAATTATTACGCTGCACTAAACTAATAAAAGGCAAACACACACACATACACAATACACTATTAGATTAATCAATAGGAAAACTGTAAATTGCTGTTCCTACAATCATTAACTAATTCTGTTCCTAAAAATAGCGTTATCTTATAGAAAGTGTTTTATGTATCTCATGAGTCATTTGTAATTACTGAGAACTCATGTCCTAGGTGACGAATGAATTTATCATTATTTGTTCATAAGTTTCCTGTTTTTAGAATTACATCAGGTGCAATGTATTGTATGTAAATGTGGTGGGGTTGTAACCACAAAGGAGTACAGTCGGTCTTAAATCTTAAGATGCTAGTGAAATAAAAAAATTTGCATTTTTGTTGATTTTATTGTTCGTTCACACAACGATTCAGTCGAGTCGAGTCAGATAAATAAATAAATATCCTTGGACATTCCTCACACACGGTCATCTGATCCCAAACTAAGCAGAGCTTGTACTATGGAAACCAGATAACTGATATAATACATATACTACTTTTTGTTTGTAAATACATACTTAATATACATAAATTAATTACACCCAGACTCAGGACATACAAACAAGTTCATGCACACAAATGTATGTCCTGTGTGGGAATCGTACCCACGACCTGCGGCGGGCTGATACTGCGGACCATTATGATGTGGAATGAGCTCCCCATTACGGTTTTCCCTCAGCGCTACGATATGATAAGAGCTCTTGAAGGTCGGCAACACATCGGCACCCCCCTGGTATTGCAAATGTTCATAGGCGGCGGTGACCACTGACCATCAGGTGGATCTCTAGGTGGTGGAAACTATTCCAGGAACTTTTACTACTTTCTATCTAGCTGCAGTTTTTTTAGGTTTTATTTTTATTCTGCTCAGGGTCTACCATTTTTCGAATATATCTGCTACATTTCTCTCAGAATGTATGAACTTCTACTTTACATGTAAGTTGAAGAGAAGACTGCGGGCTCCTTATCCTACCCACAGTGGACATGTCCCGAGGCCTAGGGAGGGGCCCGCGCAGTCTAGGGCCCGGCTGGCAAACGCCACCCCGACTATAATGGCTAGTTCAACCCTGGTCCAGAAGTCGCCCATAAAAATATGGTAAAAGCCAGCTCAATTAGGTAACCGTTCTGAGAATGGAACAACACTCAACAAGGTTCACTAGGTCCAATAGAAGATTGCGATTTACCTTATGGTTTTAATATTTGAACACGTTTTAAGGCGATGATAGCTCAGTAGTGACGTCAGATGCCAAGACGAAGGTCCCGGGATCGAATCCCACATAGAGCTGAGCTTTCGGTGAAGGGAAACATCATGGGGAAACCATAGCACGATGGTGCGGTACT
Source organism: Polyploca ridens (assembly GCA_951394255.1). Taxonomy (NCBI): domain Eukaryota; kingdom Metazoa; phylum Arthropoda; class Insecta; order Lepidoptera; family Drepanidae; genus Polyploca; species Polyploca ridens. The sequence goes on along the minus strand of OX596248.1, from coordinate 1,311,619 downwards.
TTGTAGTACCCACCTGGCTGGCGACCATCCTTAAGTTGTAAATCTGTCGCCAAGCACCTATCGTATGTGTTGCACTTGAGAGGCAAGTTACTTTTAGGTTTTGTGTGCTTACCACCTTCGGCCGCATCATCACTTACCATGGTGAGATTGCGGTCAAACCACCAAAAACCTTGTTAAAAATTGTACAAAAAGTGCGCTCCGATACACCACGTTGCTGAGGTGTGTGTGGCACAGACGTCTGGTGTAAAATACCATTCGCTTTCAAAAAACCATTAAATGGTTTGTTTAAATATTCAGTACCATTTTCACTGCGTAAACATTTTAATTTATGACCACTCTGATTTTCAGCACAGCTTTTAAATTCCTTGAACTTACCGAATACTTCAGGTACCCAAACACTCGACGACTAAAATCATCAACGAAAATTAAAGCATACTTAGCTCCACCCCACGATTCTTCAATGGGTCCTGCTAAATCAGTATGAACCAACTCCAATAACTGCTTAGCTCTCCTGAATTTTCTGCGTGGAAACTTTTGTACACATTGTTTTCCTTTACAGCAAACAGCGCATGGATCCCTATTGATGGTATCAAATGAAAGGCCTTTTACCAAAATACTTTAAAAGTTGCATCTTCATTTTCTTTCCTCTGTGGGTCAAACACAGGCCTATACACAGTATAAAAATACTCGTAAGGAAAGATTCACATGATACATACTACTTGTGAAGCGCTCGTGGTGTAGGAAGCGCTCGGTGTAGCATGATTAGCCGTTCTTAATCGATCGGCAAAGTTAAGATACGCCTGTCGTGGTCGGTACCTGGATGGGTGACCGCCTAGTGGTATTTCAAATCGAGCGTTTCCGTGCTTCGGAAGGCACGTAAAGCCGTTGGTCCCGGTTATCACTCAATTGTGATAGTCGTTAAGCTAGTTGGATGCCTCCTAGGCGGCTTGAACAATTCCAACAGTAGGTTGACCACTAGCCTACCTCCACCGATCCGCAGTGGGCACGCGTGGTGGAATATTGCCCATTCCCTTTCACCTTCATTTGTGAAAGGAGGCCTGTGCTCAGCAGTGGGACATTATAGGCTGATGATGATGATGATGATTCATTTTAATAATCATTATCCTTCGGCGTATTTCGACACTCGATAAGTGACACAGCTATGTCGTCATCTATAAATTATCAGGTAACTTTAGATTTATGTTTACATCTAGTTGTTTTGCTGTTTAAGTGTTTTATTGTTTTCTATTAATAGCTATTACGTTATTATAGTTATTATTAATGTGTTTGAGGTTGCACGTACACAAATTGCAACTAAAACCGCATCCTTTATTTCTTTTAACTCTGAATACTCGAGAAAATAAGGTAACCAGAGTTGAGTATTAAATTGCATTTATTTACTGCACCTAATTAATATATAATCGAACTCGTCTACAGTTTAGCTAGACGTAGACCCTACCACATACATCAACAAGCTCAACCACCGCAGGTTCTAAAAACCGTAAATTTTGTACAGTTTCCTTATACGAAAGCATCCAAATAGAAAATAGAGATCCCGGGTGGAAAGCTAGTATCTCTATATGGCTTACCGTACCTGCGTAGAAGATACATTCACAAAGCGGGAAACGCTATTAGTCGGTAGCTGCCACCATGTTAGCGCGCGCCGTGCGGAGGGGCGCGACTTGCGCTTGAGACGGAACTAACAGCTGCAGTGTATTAAGAACCTTATTGTAGTGATCTAAGGTTGATTGTAAGTTTTAAGCATTCTTTCGTTAATCTTCGGGGCCATACTTTCTTATCTGTGCGAACGAAGATTCACGACGCGCCATATATGTTGGGTAATACTGTACACAGAGTATTATTTCATAAGTCCGAGGATGACAGGAAAATATGGTAACTTATTACAACAAATAGGTCAAGGAATGATTCCACTGTTCACGGAACCGTTTTCTGTAATACATTCCGAGTTCCGAAGACAATTCGTAGCACTTGTAGCACCGTTCTACATGCGTAGCCAATTACTACAACGTTGTAGTCAACAAAATCAACTACAGCCGATCCGCGGTAATCCGACAAATATTTTACAAGGCAGTGTAGGACTATCGAATTTGTCGGATTTATTGTTGTGTTGAGTGCTGTTGCCACCGACACACCTAGTAGTACCTTATCGAAAAATCGTGAAAATACCGTGAGATAAAATCGAAACCATACGATATGCAATTAGGTAAATTAAGCTACTAACAACATAAACAAGTATTCTTGGCTTTATGTGCTTACCACAGTCTGCCACATTACTTACCCTTAACATAATGAGATTGTGGTTAAACACAAGTCTGTGCAAATGAAAATATTCTGAGAAAATTTGAGTCAACTGAATTCTAATAAAAAAGGTAGGCCACAAACTTACAACTTGTACGTTACCTTCGCGATAAGAGCCATTTACCGATAAACGTGATAGCCTAAATAAGAATTATTCTTAGAAATAATTGTGCTGTAAAAACTACTAGAGACCGTGAAATCTGATAACAATAAAGGTGTGGAAACATTACGTATCAATTAATTATTTTGATAGCTGATTTTCCACATGTTTTTGTTCAGCGTCAATGAGGAAAACCGAAACGTCTCAGTTATTTTAATATAGGTATTTGCTGCTTATTGTTATTCTTGTGTTAGATAATAGACGGGCCAGTTGGCGCAGTTGGTTAAGGTTCGCCTTACGCGCCGCAGGTCGTGGGTTCGATTCCCACATAGGACATGCATTTGTGTGCATGAACATGTCTGTATGTCCTGAGTCTGGGTGTAATTATGTATATTAAGTATGTATTTACAAACAAAAAGTAGTATATGTATTGTATCAGTTGTCTGGTTTCCATAGTACAAGCTCTGCTTAGTTTGGGATCAGATGACCGTGTGTGAGGAATGTCCCAGGATATTTATTTATTTATAACACTAAAAATGCACGTGGTAACTGTTTATGCCGATCACATAAAAATTTACGTGGTGATTGGCACGTCCACAAAACTGAATAACTGATAATGTAGTAGGTAACGGTAGTTTTCAAGAACACCAATTTTGGCCAATTATAGTTTTTTTTTGTAAACGAGCTTCCGGCCCGCCTGATGGAAAGCGGTTATCGTAGCCATATGAACGCTTGCAAAACACGGGGCATCGCGCGGTACCGATCCTTTCACTGTTCCTCAATGAGCTCTGGCGACCTTACACACGCGCAGGAACACAACATTGTTATTTGACTGCGGTATTCTGTAACGTGGAGGTACTGCTGTTCAGCACTAGTGTGCTTGGTCACAGATTTTCTGCTTGAGGGTGGTAGCTAGCCAGGTTTCTACCTGCTACAAAGTATCCAACTACCGTCCGTGTTGTGGTTTCTTTCACCGAAAGCTCAAGCTCATTGTAGGATTCGAACTTGTGACCTTCACCCCAGTTATCAACACCTTAGGACATTCTTAGGATATTTATTTATTACAAAACTAAAGGAAAATGTAATCTTATTATTATTAAGAAATAACATATATTATATATATAAAAAACACTAGACCAAAGTGTCTTCCCCAAAAGTGTTAATGGACACATTCTTAGATATAGTCAATATAGAAGTTTATAGTAAATTTAAATTACTTATTAGCCTAATATTAAGGCTAGATTGTAGTATGAATAGGGAACACTAAAGGTGTAACCTAGGATAAATAAAAAAATTAAAATTAAAAAAAATATTAAGTAATCATTTTAAAATCTGATACATATATTTTGTATCAGATTTCAGCATTGTATGAAGCTAATTAAATACTTAATCAAATGTTATCACTTATTATCTTTGATACATAAGTGATTAATAAAATCTCGAATTTAAAGTGATTTAATCTTAAAATCACTTTAAATTCGAGATTTTATTTCTATGAATTATTTTAGAGTGATTAGGCGTCGATTAAGGACAAATAAAAATTGTGATTCAAACCTACAAACACGACCTTCGTCACAGACGTCTACCATTGTTTGGATATATGTGTTTTGAATCTCAGCCACATGGATAATAAACGCGTAGATGAATCAATCATTGATAGGTACCCTGGATGTAAATCCTATGTAGCGGTACTTATCTATTCCATTATTTTATAAAAAAGGGACTACAAAATTTTATTTAACCGTAACACAAAATTTGACGACCAATAACCTAAACAGAGTGACTTGCAAACTAAAACTTACCAGTAACAAAACTAGTTTTGGTTCATTACAAAATTATTTGATTAAACATGTAACTAAAGTTAGTTTCCCGACAACAAAACGTCAACTTACATAACTAGTTTTGTAGATCCTTTTTTCAGTGTACCCATCGAACAGCAGCCCAAAGAAGTGCAATGATTTAAATTTTGGTTTAATTCTATTCGGCTAATTACCTACCCCCTAATGTGATCTGATTGACTAAGTCAAGGAGACACTTAAGAGGCCGTATGCTAAATTTTGCCGATTTCGCTGATTTACGTGATTTTACGGTTAAAATACTGTATTTTATAAGTTTTAATACACAACATGAAATATCATATTGTTATGAAAGTCATCTATAAAATAAACGGAGCACTTTTTACCACTTTAATATAATAATATTGAGTAAAAAAATATTTAACTTAGTCAATTTTTAGAGAAAAAGGGCGAAGAATTGCTTTTGATTTCGGCTACTTAGAACTCTCTATCATTAAAATTATAACAACATAAATAAACTTCAGTTAATAAACAATCGATTTGCTGAAAAAAAATTAAAAAAAGTTCAATAGTTTGGCAATAAAAAATCTTTTAAAACAACCTAAATCTCGCATTAAATAAAATAATAAAAATAAAATGGTAGCTCATCCATTAGATCATTATTAAAATGATATTTTAGGTTGTGAATTAAAACTTGTAGATATAGCGAAATCGGCAAAATTTGGCATACGGTCTCTTAATATTTAGATTCAGTGATTGGTCGGTACTGTTATGAAGCAGTGCAAAAACACTTACTAGTAGCGGATTTGGATTGGTTGGTAATACGTCCAAAGGGATTTTTTATGTTCATTTCCTCTGTAATGTGGACACTACGAGCCGAAATCTGGTATCTTAATCACTCTTATAACTTAATCTAAAACTAAATGTTTGTGTAAATAATTCCATGGATTAGGTTTGAATAGCTTATTTGGTTAAAATCTAATTGGATTATCGCTAGTCTCTGTGGATTATTGTAGATAAATAAAAAACTAGTCTATGCTACTAATCGTGACTCGTAGACTATTATTTACTTCTGGACAAGGGTCCAAAAAGAAACTTTCAAGATTTCGTTGTTCCACATTTCAATTAAATAAAGGATGCAAATCAGTGCACACCGACTGCCATCTAGTGATTAAAAGTGGGATTAATAAAATTTGTGATAATAGATGGTTGAATAATTTGGTTTCAAGTCCTATTACTATTTTATTCAGAAGGTTTTGTATATTGTTCCCTATTTTCTCCCCATGTGGGTTTAGTTTTGAAAAGTTACGTTATAACTTATAAGGAACCAATATTGCAGACCCTGCGGCTTGAGATGTGCGTGCATCTGTCAATTAGACAGTTTCTATTTTACTATTTTACACTAATTTTGTTTGTATATGGCAAATGGGTCTCGTGTAGTTTTCGAAGTAATTTACACGTCTCTTCAGCAACATTTTATATATATCTTCGCTTAAAACACGTGAAACAACATGGATTTTGATGCAGGTTTCACAGGCGATGATATATTTTTATTTGTTACTGTGTATATGCCTGTTTTTACCATAATCTCGCCATGGTAAGTGAAGTGATTATGTGGCCGAAGGTGTTAAGAACACAGCCTAGAAGGAACTGGCTCTCAAGTGCAGCTGTCGGAACTCACTGATAGGTGCTTAGCGACAGATTTTTAATTTGAGGTTGGTAGCCAGCCGGGTGGGTACTACAAAGTACCCTACCACCGTGCTATGGTTTCCTCACGATGTTTTCCTTCACCGAAAGCTTAAGCTCATTGTAGGATTCGAAACCGGGACCTTCTTCACATTAATTCAATCCTTTGTCAACTCTCCGAAACCTGGGAGCCAATTCTCAGCCATTCGAAATCGATTGCTCGATCGAAAACGGTACGACTTCGAAATTTTATCAAGTGTAAATAACGTTACGTTATTCTAGAAATTTCGAGGCCGGCATATTTAGAATGAAAGCCAGTCAACTCGAGCTATGATTGGTCAGGCATTGACTTCGCCCCTCGACATTTTACAGTCGAATAGAACTCGAACCGTAAGTTCGATTCAAAGGCTAGTTCGAAGGAAGTGAGAATTGGGTCCCTGATTACCACCATATTGTTCATACTCGTATCTTATCCTTATCATTTATTTATCATGATAGAATGACATATTCGATGCTGACACAAGTGCGAGCCGCTCGTCACTCAGTGCAAACACGATGCCAGTTTAACGTAAATCATTTTTGTGGCAGTTTAGTGATATCTACGGTACTTACGACTAGAGTTTAGGTTCGCGGTGTTTCTCAAGTGCTGGTGTTGGATGAGGACTGTTGGTTAATGCAGTTTTAAGGTATGATTGTAGTTTTATAGATTAGTAATCAGCCATCGCATTAGTTTGGCTATACAAAGAGGAATCGCTGTCAGCATGCTGGAAACCTACTTGCTGTAGCAGCGGCAGACTCGAGGGAATTTTGTATTTTACACGTATTTGTTGTAAATATATACATATACCCTTATCCATATACCCTTAATCCTTGTTTATATACCCTTAATCTTTACCGTGTGGTAAATCTGTACTTTTACCGTCTTATATACCCTTGTATACTAAAAGAAGGTTTGATTAGTAGGTTATACTTATTTATGGATGAGCCAAATTGTGACTGGATATTTTCTAAATGGATTATGATTTATAGGCTGTGTTGCCAGATTATAATCGTGAGGACTATGGTGGAGAACTTTTTAATACTCACCTGCCTGGCTACCCTCAAGGTGAAACTCTGTCAAGATAGTTCTTAGTTTTATGTATTTACCACTTTCGGCGACGTTATCACCACAATGGTCAAAAACAGGCCTAATCGGCTATCGACACCTACAATAAAGGCATGGTTACATAAAAAAACTGCATGGTAGTATGACTTCGCTGATTATGACTTAGATAAGAACTTTCTCAGTGCTTTTTAGACAGTTATAACCTTCAAAGCTTATCAACATCATCGTACAGGGGCTCTACCGCGTATCTTTGGTGGTAATCGTAACGAACACCATTAATGAATATCATCCAATCAGGGGCCCACCAATGGTCTACGTCGTACCGCGTCATTTACCGATTACTACCAAAGATACGCGATATCCTGGTTCCAAACCTGATAAGTCTTTTTCGACTCTATTATTTTACTACTAGTAAATATATTTGAAGCGCTCGTGGAGTAGCATGATTAGCCGTTCTTAATCGATCGGCAAAGTTAAGCTACCACCGTCGTGGTCGGTATCTGGATGGGTGACCGCCTAGTGGTATTTCAAATCGAGCGATTCCGTGCTTCGGAAGGCACGTAAAGCCGTTGGTCCCGGTTATCACTTAATTGTGATAGTCGTTAAGCTAGTTGGATGCCTCCTAGGTGGCTTGAAAAATTCCAACAGTAGGTTGACCACTAGCCTACCTCCACCGATCCGCAGTGGGCGCGCGTGGTGGAGTATTGTCCATTCCCTTTCACCCTCATTCGTGAAAGGATTTTGCTCAGCAGTGGGACATTATAGGCTGATGATGATGACTCTTTTTTACACTTTTTTACTACCAGTTTACACCCAGACTCATAACAAACGATAGGGCGGGAATCGAACCTACCGTGGCAGTCTGTGTATTTATTCTGCGTGCCAACTGTCCAGTCAATATCCCGAGCGATGCCGACGTCGACTTATAAGTTTAAAATGTACTTTAGGGCAAATACAAAGAAGGCCGCCAAGATATTACTCAAGTTTTGTTGCTCGTAAAACGTAACGACACTTGATTGCCTGAGGTTGTTGTTATCAAAATTATTTTAATGCTATTTGTTTAAAATGTGAGTCATGGTCGAAAGTGCGGTTGCCCAACTATACTCTTTTATAAAACAACTCAAGATTGGTTGATATCTTCCTGCCCGAAAGCGGTCACGGCTAGATTTTGGGCCTTACGTAATTGAACACCGTAGTGGTAGCTTGATTCCAGTAGATTCCGGTCATATTCCAGATGATCTTCAGCCTTGAAATGTACACGGTTTCCTTTAGAAACAAAGGAAAGAACAAGAAATATCCTGCGACAAATATCCTGCGACATTCCTCACACACGGTCATCTGATCCCAAACTAAGCAGAGCTTGTACTATGGAAACCAGATAACTGATATAATACATATACTACTTTTTGTTTGTAAATACATACTTAATATACATAATTACACCCAGACTCTGGACAAACAGACATGTTCATGCACACAAATGCATGTCCTGTGTGGGAATCGAACCCACGACCTGCGGCGCGTAAGGTGAACCTTAACCAACTGCGCCAACTGGCCCGTCAAGAAAGAAACAAAAATTTAAATTGACAACCCTATGCAAACATAAACAACAAAAGAATAGGTTGTTTTCATACAGTATACAAAGCCTTAAGGATTTCTTCACCGACTAATCTTGAAAAGCTTGGATTCAGGAGCTCTCTAATTCCAGAAAACGGGAGCAAAATTCAATAAATTCCAATATCATTTCCTCAAGCTATCTGGCATTTGATGGGAGTTCGTAGTCCCATTCAGAGCTTTCCTTCACGTAGTTGCCACGTGAGGATCTTTCTTTCCCAACTGTTATAGTATCTTTGAGCAATTTGGTTAACTTTATGGTGCGCCCACGCTACGGGAAACAAACACGAGCCTCGAGTTCGTTCGTTGCTCGCAATGTCAAGTGTGGACGTAAAAAGAGTTGACAACGAGCCTATAGCACGAGCGTGATGCAAATCCCTGTGTTCGTCAAAAAACTGGCAATTGGCGGAGCGCAGACGAGCGCGAGCCAAACGCTCTAGCGAGGAGGGTACTATAAAGTTTCTGATTTTGTAGATGACAAGAATGCATTTGAATGAATTGTTCGCTTTGCAGGCTATTGTTATGTATATCTTGTAATTGTAATACTTCTAAGTACATATAAAAAAAAAGACTTGCTGAGTTTCTTGCCGGAGTCTTCTCAGTCCAAGTTGTATTTGGAACCGGTGTAGAGCCATTTGTTAACGTTCATAAGTGCCTTATCAGGGCCTAAATTGAATAAATGCTTTTTGAATTTGAATTTGCTCGCAAGCCCATCCACGCTACACGAATCTGTGCTCCACTTGTGTTCGGCTCGTGCTCAGTGCGCGTAGCGTGTACGCACCATGGTATTGCCCACCACATTCAACTCAAACTCCTAGAGAAGTATCTTTCCCTTTGTCTCACTATGATTATCTCTTTTTGGTACATTAATGTGCGGATATAAGCTGTTAAAAATGGCTTGTCAATCTTGAGAAGTTTATACGAATAGCAAATAAAGAATTTCATAACTTCCTTGAAACTTCAAATACAAAGTGTAAATGTATCGTTCAAACAATGATATAAATGAGACAACCAACGCTTTTGTATTAAAATAAACAGTATTTATAAACCGGTATTCATTAACCAAAGCTTGTTAAAAGTTTATGCCAACATAAGAGCATTTTAGGCAAACGTGACCTAAAGAAGAATTTACGGAAGGCTCGATGTGGTTGCAAAAGATTCAGGGTTAGAAAAGGTTACGATGGAAACAGAACAAGGGGTTATTTTTGGTTTTTGTAGTAAACAGCATTTTATATATTGAAATACGAGCGGCCGAGCGTGCTTTGAAACGCCTCTTTCTTCGTAACAGAAATCTTCCCCGGCTTGCGCATAATAAATTGCCAAAGTTTCATCGCAATCAGGTGAATGATATACGAACACATACGTTGCAAACTGACAAACATAATAATAGAGATAAAGTAGCTAATAAGCTCTTCTTTTTTACAGGGGAGAAAAAGAACAAGCCGATAAAAAAGAAGACGACAAAAAAGAACAAAAATGTTAACGGCAACTCTTTCGGCGCTGTCGCCGCGGCTTCGCTTCAACTTTACGAAGCCTATCATAGACAACATGGTGTTCAAGCTGCACTACAAACTGACTGTGACCATGCTGCTGGCGTTCGTGATCCTCGTGTGCGCGAGGGAGTACTTCGGAGAGCATATCAAGTGTCTCTCTGACCAGGGTGTGCCGGATCATGTCATACAGACCTACTGCTTCTTTATGGCTACGTTTACCATTGTAAGTTTCATTTAGAATTTTAGATGTCTTAATTTATACCTCAATCGTTAGGAAACTCGCTGAGATTACAAACAACTATGATACATCTATATTGTATAGGATTTAGTACTGTTACTTCAATCAGAAGCTCTCTTGACAAAGCATCTGGTGGGTTTTTGCGTACAAATATCAATATGGAAAACGAGGAGCCTCCTAGGATAAAGGTAAGGACTTACCAGGAACTCCTATGGCAATCCACTGCACACAGCAACTATCACCACTATCTCACATCAAATCACAAGTCACTGAGTTTCACTGAGTTCAATTTACAAATCAACGCCTCCCGGTCGGCAGCGGTTTTCGTACTGTTTATTTATAAATCACAAAGTTTGATGTTTCCCGTTCGGTAGCGGATCTCGTACTGCCTTTTTGCGGCGTTGCGGGGCGCGCGCCTTACGTTTTGTGATGCGTCGCCGAAGTATGTAGAATATTCCCGAAGCTCTTGTCTCGCTTACACATATGAGGTGGGAAAAGGAGAGGAATCGGGAAGTAGAGGCTCGTCATTGATACTCAATATGAGTAGGTTTTACTATAGATATTATTATAGGTATTTTGGCCTAAACATCCTCCGCCGCCTTGAGAATACGTAGTGTTCTCAAAAGAAAGAAAAAATAATTAATTATAAGAACTAATTACAGATTATAATAATTACTAAAATACTGAATATAAGATGCGGTATGATTAATTTTTATTGTGAGGGTAATGGACATAACTTGACAATGGGTCTTTTGAATGATCCATTTGAAGTTTTTACTAAAGCGACGCGGATATTTCCATCCTTGCCAGGATAAACTTGTGATATTATGCCCAACGGCCAACGTAAAGGGGGAATATCATCTTGGTGTATAAGAACCACAGTACCAATCTTAATGTTATCTTTATCAATGAGCCATTTCTGTCTAACTTGAAGATTATGTAAATATTCTATACGCCATCTTTTCCAATAGCTACACACCATCTGATCTAATAATTGTTTCCGACAACGTAAAAATATGGTTTCCTCGGACACATTCTGAAGCGGCAATGAAGTCAATGGTGAAGCCATTATAAAGTGAGCGGGAGTAAGAGGCTCCGGGTAGGGATCCTCAGATAAAATGCAAAGCGGTCTAGAATTTAAGACTGTTTCAATTTGGGTAAGAACAGTGAGGAGCTCTTCATATGTGAGGAGCTGCGAACCGATAACACGGTATAAATGAGTTTTAATCGATTTTATATTAGATTCCCACAATCCTCCGAAATGTGGGGCGCGGGGTGGAATCATTTTCCATTCAATGCGGTACTGATCGGTAAGTAGTTCTTGTAATTGAGCTTTAGCTCCGACAAAGTTAGTTCCGTTATCGGAGTAAAGAAAAGAAACAGGTCCTCGACGGGAAATGAATCGCTTAAAAGCGGAAATAAAAGTATCTGATGACACATCAGTTGCCAATTCGATGTGTACAGCTTTGGTTACTAAGCATATAAACAAACAAATATATGCCTTTTGGCTCTTTTGACCTCTGCGTCTACATAATGTTACTTTAATGGGTCCAGCATAGTCAACGCCCGTATGCACAAACGCTTTGGTCTCCTGAACGCGGCAAGAGGGTAAATCAGCCATTTTTGGGCTGAGAAATGAAGGGGAATTTTTAAAACAAAAGTTACATGAATGTACTCTGTGTCTAATGACACTTCTAGCGGACAGTATCCAATATTTCTGGCGCAACAGTGAGCTCAGAAGATTGGCACCAGTATGGCAATGAGCACGGTGAAAATAGTCTATAATAAGATGAGTAACGTGGTCATGTTTAGGTAAAAGAGCGGGATGCTGAGCTTCATACGGAAGATTTGCATTTGAAAGTCTACCTCCAATTCTAATAATTTTATCTTGATCTATAAAGAGGTCAAGTTTTTTAAGAGGGGAAGATAATTTAACTTTTTGAATATTATTAAATAAATTTTGAAAATGAACTTGTTGTACAGAGCGTATTAAATATACTTCAGCTTTATTTAGCTCAGAAGCTGTGATGCGGCTGTGACCTTGATCACGAGAAATTATGCGAGAAAATCTAAGTATGTATACTATTATGCGTAATATTTTATTCCATGATGAGTATTTCAGAGCAAGCTCGTAAATTAAATTAGGCTCAACAGAAGCGGACGCGGTACAAGTAACAAGCGTTTTACTATTAAATTCAGGTAGGTCCTCACAGCATTCGGGACTAAATGGAGTGATAGGCCATTCTGAAACTGGATCTTTTAACCATTTCGGGCCGTGCCACCATAAGTGATGTGACACTAGCTGCTCAGGTAAAATACCTCTAGAGAGACAGTCGCTAGGATTTTCTATACCACTAACGTGGTAGAAATGTTTTGGGTCAAGATTTTCTTGACATTTAGCAATGCGGTTACTAACGAAAACATTCCATCTATGTGGAGATGAATGTATCCATGACAGAGTAATTTTAGAATCGGAGAATGCGAATATATTATCAATAGCGGTTCGAGCACTATAAGTCTCATTATAACTAGCGCGTAGCTGTGGATCGCGTAGCTTGGTACGCTCCAAAGCAAGTAAACGGCGGTGAGCAACGGAACGGGAATCACCTAACACGTCAGGATCCTCACGAAAAGGTAACGCGGTGCAATATCTGCCTGCGGAGTCCCGTGAGAAGTTACGAGAGAACAGCTGTTCACACTCCTTTTCGGCTGAGGTCATAAATTTTTGCGCGGGAATTTCTTCGAGCTCCCAAAACTTAAGTAGGGAATCATCTAAAGAAATAGTAAGGTCATTGGGACCAGAAATGAAAAAAGTCGCGGTATTAAAATAAGTGGATGCATTTTTATTAATATTAGAGTTAGCGGGAACGTCGCCCATAAGAATATAACCGAACACGGTTTCAAGGGCAGAAGGAGCGGGAGGTGCAATAATTTTTTGACCTAATAATAAAAATGGGAACAATTGCGCCCCGAGAACTACTTCGACCTCTCCGGGGATGTGCCACAGAGGGTCAGCGAGCGGTAAGTTACCTAAATGTTGCACTATAGAAGTCTCAACATATTCAGTCGGTAACCTGTCAGTAATGCAATCAACGACAAGAGCGGTAATATTATAAAAATATTTTTTATTTTTCGCGGTTATTTTAAATTGAACGTAGCCGTGAATAGGACGCGAAGTGGATCCTACACCCTTTATAAAAGAATTGCCAAGCGGTACCATATCTAAATCTAGTTGTTTACAACAGGCAGTTGTAATTATGTTGTTTTGAGACGCGTTATCTATTAAACATCTAACTGAAATATATTTTTATTAAAAGAATCGCGTTCGTTATCATTATTCTTATCAACTCGCGCTCGGGTGCATAGCGACACCGGTTGAGGAGCGTCCGTAGCGTTAGAAGGAGACGCGGTCAGATGCGCGGGCGAGGCTGCGCACGGGAGCGGTCGCGGCGCGGCGCGGGCGGCGGCGGACGTCTGCGCGCAAAGCTGCGCGATGCAGTTATCGCTCTTATCAAGACGCGTCGAGTGAGAGGGACGCGAGTCGGAAACTATTTGTTGCGATTGTGAATTACTATCCAAATGCAAAAGAGAATGATGGTGTTTATTACAAGTTTTACAACTATACGACGACTTACACTGAGAAGCAGTATGCGTAAGGCTGAGGCAGTTTACACAGCCTTTTTTAGATTTAACAAAATCTAAACGATCTTTAGTATTAAGTGCTTTAAAAGATGAACAATTAAAAATCTGATAGTGATCAGATTTATTACAAAATAAGCAAGTGCTTTTATTATTATTATCGCGTGCAAGGAAAGCATGGTGGACTGTATGTGAATTACGCGGTTGAGAACGAGAAGCGGGCGGATTATTAAGGTTGCTACCGACTGGGGCGGTTCGCGCGGAGCCAGCAATTGGCGTAGAAGTGCGGTCTAATATTTTTACTTGCGATTTAATAAAATCAACAAAATCCTTATAAGAAGGAATTTCTTTATTCCTCATAAACATTTCAAAGGAATTAGCGGTTGCGGGATCTAACTTCTTTAAAGCTAAAGAAAGTAAGATAAAATCTTTCATATCTTCAATACCTAACTGTTCCAAAGCAGATACAGAAGCGTGGAAAGTTTCAATGAACGTATTTAAAGACGCGGAATTATTTAATGCGGGTTTAATATTGAATAAATTAGACATGTAGTGTGAGCCTAATGCTCTTTTATCTTGATATTTTTGAACTAAGCTGTCCCAAATAGAATTATAATTATCACCGGACGGTATAATACCTGCCGTGATTTTTAAAGCATTTCCTGTTAATTTACCTACAAGATATTGTACTCTTTGAGAATTCGAAAGATCAGGATTTGAATGTATATTAGATTTAAAAGATTCAAAGAAGACGGGCCAATTTTCTATTTTTCCATCAAATGACGGAATTTGAATTGGTGGTAGTTTGATACGACCTTTATATTGGGACGGAATAGTATTCTGCGCAGACACATTCGACGTAGTATTTGTCTTATTGACGATAAGAGAACGAACCCTTTCTATTCGGGTGTACACTGTATCAAAGGAAATCATTTTTTTATAATCAATCTTATATTCTGGATCAAGTTGCATATTTAACGCGTTAATTGTATCTAAATTGGCACTAAATTCATGACGAATTGTACTAATAATTTCAGTGTCCGCCATGAATGTTTCTGAGGAACGAAGGTCTGCACTCGCGGACGTGGAAATATTCTTAGAAGAATCATATAAGAACGATAATTGTTCAAAAATAGCTTCATTTTTAGCTTCCAATATTTTAATTTTAGTTTCAATAGCTTCCATTGTGAAAGATTGCGTAATAATAAATTGCAAAATTACCTAATTAAAGTAAAATGACGTAGGTAAGTAGGTAGGTATATCCAACAGTTTAGGCACCTACCTATATAGGTATGAAAGTTTATTTCAAGTCGACAGACAAGGCTCATAGAATGCAATTATATGCGTAGTAATAGTACAAATAGTAAGTACGTATTGCGGTTATTAGTACACCATATGATTTCGTATAATAAGATACGAATCGGTACCTATAAAATCTAAGTCCTAAAAATATGGAGGAGCGGCGGCGGTATTGAATACCTAACTACTTTTTATCACGATTGGCGTGGTAAAAATGGCGGGAGTACGAAATATCGTATTTATATAGTCTAAAACCTATTTATGAGGTATAAGACTTGCGTATTATGAGGTATATACCTATTTAGAGGCATAAAACCTATAGAAAGCGGGAAATTATACGTGATTTGATATGAAATTAAATTACTGTAATGGCTGACTCAAAATGAATCCGCTCGAAGGCGTACCAGAAAAAATGGTGGGTTTTTGCGTACAAATATCAATATGGAAAACGAGGAGCCTCCTAGGATAAAGGTAAGGACTTACCAGGAACTCCTATGGCAATCCACTGCACACAGCAACTATCACCACTATCTCACATCAAATCACAAGTCACTGAGTTTCACTGAGTTCAATTTACAAATCAACGCCTCCCGGTCGGCAGCGGTTTTCGTACTGTTTATTTATAAATCACAAAGTTTGATGTTTCCCGTTCGGTAGCGGATCTCGTACTGCCTTTTTGCGGCGTTGCGGGGCGCGCGCCTTACGTTTTGTGATGCGTCGCCGAAGTATGTAGAATATTCCCGAAGCTCTTGTCTCGCTTACACATATGAGGTGGGAAAAGGAGAGGAATCGGGAAGTAGAGGCTCGTCATTGATACTCAATATGAGTAGGTTTTACTATAGATATTATTATAGGTATTTTGGCCTAAACAATATTGTATAGGATTTAGTACTGTTACTTCAATCAGAAGCTCTCTTGGCAAAGCATCAGAAAGCAGTGACTTTTTTTAATACTATTGAGGTAGTAAACAAATGGACCACCTGATGGTAAGCAGTTACCAAAGCCTATAGAAACAACACCAGGTGTTTTCTGTCTTCACAATTAAAAAGGATGTTGCAGAGGCTTTGAGAAGACGCTGTGTTGGCAAGTCTGGTTCCCGCACACTGCCAGTACTGCACCTCCTTGTGAACCGCAGGAACACGACATAACATTAAAGTAATGTTATCTTCTAGCCTGCGATCTTCTATACGGTGTGGAGGTACTTTCCCAGTTGAGTTGCTCTGAATTTAAACGGGAAACCCCATGCCCTACCTCTCTTAAAGACTTACCTAGCAAAAAAGAAGGCTTTTTTAAAATGAGTATCATCATCGTCGCCACTCGAGAACCTTTCTTCCCCAGCGGTTATCAGCTCTTCGAGCGATGTGGCCTGCCCATTGCCACTTCAGCTTACTAACTCTACGAGCTATGTCCGTCGTTTTCGTTCTCCTACGAATGTCCTCATTGCGGACCCTGTCACGTAGAGAAATTCCGAGCATAGCTCGCTGAGTGACTTTGAGCTGATTTATGCGGCCAGCAGTAAAAGACCACGCAGCAAAAAGAGCATAAACTCGACTAATCACTTCCGAATCTAATTTGCAGGTGCGTCATTATAACGAGAGCTTACTTCAAAGCGGTTTCCTGCCACATCCAGGAGTGGGTCCGCTGAGCGAATCCGACGAGACCCTGCATCACACATACTACCAGTGGGTGCCCTTCGTGCTCTTCATACAGTCGATATGTTTCTACATGCCGCATTATATTTGGAAAAGTAAAGAAGGTACGTTTCCATATCTAGAATTACATTTACTTTGAACCTTGTATGATCACATCTCCAAGTTAGTTAATGTAAAGGTGACTGATCATCTTCTGGTGTAAGTAAATCTCGGAATTGGTTAGTCATCTGAAATTCAGAGAGTTGTGGAAATTTCCGAAAATCGGGTATTTGGATTAGATTCAATTCGGTTATTTTTTATAACATGACAAATAAATGATTTACCACACGTCGATTCGTAATGTTGTTTGTAAATATGTACAGAACTCTAACAGAGCGAGGCCCGACTAGTAGAGTATCTCATTCATCTTATCAATGATTTCATCAATCAATCTTCTCCACATTTTCCCTTTCATAACTCTTTGAACTTCATTTTTTCTTGCTTTGTCCAGATCACTTCTTCTAATAACGTTGGTCAAATTTGGTTATTTCCATATCCAGATAGCTTTTGCTGTCTTGGGCACTTCTCATATCGATGTTGGTAAAACTGTAAATCTAAAACATACATAATATAATTTTGATGCCTGCAAACACCTGCGTGCAAAGTGCATGTACCTGAAATATCTGATAACAGTTTGATAGAGCTCACAATTATCTTATCACAATAATTCAGGTTACTATCCACCATCGTTATTCGTCTGAATTACCGGCAGTGCCTCGTGTTTTGTTTGCTTACCTACTTTATGTTTCAGGCCTTGTTAATATTTACTTTTATATAAATACTGGATGTTTGCAAACAGACTCGCTTTCATTTTGTTTATGTGTATTTCTAACAATGATGTGTGTTGGCTTTGTTTTACTGTTCAACGATTAGAAGTGATTGATGCACTAGTTTCTGAATATACTGTTATAATAAACAGCTGTAGATAGATCATCATTAAGATTAATAATGCAAAAGGTTTAACATTTATATTTTCACCAGCTTTCCTGGGATATAAAAATTAGTCTATATTCTCCACACATTTAATCCAACACACCATGATTTCTTCCTGCGGTAAAACCACAGCGATAATAATTCTTATGCAGCTGTGAAATCTGAGGTTCCATTCTACCTCTAACTATCCCATGTTTCGTTCCCTCAGGTGGTAGAATTAGAGCTCTAGTAGATGGTCTTCAGTACGCTGGCTTGGCGTTGCATAACGATGACATGAACGTCCAGGGTATGGACGTACCTTCAAAGCAGACCCTGGAAAGTAAACTTGACATTATCAAAAAAGACATTATACTAAGGTAATTATGAAGATGATGAAGAAATATAAATTTAACATATCAAAATAATGTAAAGGCCTGTATTTAATCACAATCTCATGGTTAGTGAAGATGTGGCCGTAGGTGGAAAGCACAAAAAACCTAGAAGGGAACTCTTATGTACTCTGTCGGAACACATCAGTAGATGCTTGGCGATCGATTTTATAATCATCAGCTACATTATAAAGACCAACAACGGCAAGATTGTTAGATCAGTAAAATTTTCGAACTTGCACCTTTGTAGGTACCATACAAAGATCTGTAACCTCTAATCATGTTTTTCCTCAGGTTAAAGATAACCAGGACGTGGTCAACATGGCTAGTCGCTATGGAGGTGACCAACCTCCTGCACGTAATGTTCCAAGTGTGGGTCATCGACTGTTTCTTGAATGGGCAATTTATGAACCTCGGCGTGAGGGTGATGAATTATGGTGATTGGAACCAGATCGCTGATCCTCTTGAGACGGTGTTCCCTAAGGTTAGTAGCGTAAAGTAAGTAGAAGTGATAAAGTGTGATACGCGAAATTCGAGTTTCAATATTACACAGTACTATGAAAGAATGTTACGAGGCCATCAGGTGCCAAGTGAAGTTTTACTTTACATGTATCCTAACCAGCGTTGCCAGACGTCCCGATTTTGGCGGGACGTCCAGATTTTTAGGCCAAAATTAAATGACCCGCGCGGGACAGGCCCAGTCCCGCTTTTTGAGGATTACTCGACGATGAAATTAAAATCATCGTTGGACGTAGAAGTGGGTAATTGTAAAGACACCACTGCTCAGAAATGGAACTTACCTGCGACGCGTCTGAAACACCGCAGTGGTGTCGCGCCAAAGTGCGCTAAATGTCACTGAAAAGTACAAAAATCAAACTTCTAATTCTAGTCAACACAATCAAAAGATACGGTCGTATATGCCGCATATTTTGACGCCCGCAAGGGAATCAAAACCTATAGGTTCTTTTCCCGTTGACCTATAGAACCATGAAATTTGGCAAGAAGCAATTTTATGTAGCACAAGTATAGGAAGGAATCCGAAAAGCGTTTTGTAGTTAGTCCTTACATCATAAAAAGAAACGCCATAATCGGAAGATAAGGGAAAAATCTTCGTGACTCTACTCCCGTGATGAACGAACTATTTACATACCTACTTAGTTTCTCCGGAACCCTCGGTACGTGAGTCCGACTCGCACTTTGCCGGTTTTTTTTAGTATGTCCCGCTTTCGACGATAGAATCCCGCTTTTTTACTCTAGATTGCTCAAAATCCCGCTTTGCCCGAAAATGAATCTGGCAACGCTGAATTCCTAACTGTCTAAAATTATTCCTTCTTCTCTTCTCTTAATTTGTAACGTTATTACAGGTAACAAAGTGTATATTCCACAAGTTTGGTCCTAGTGGGTCCATCCAGCAGCACGACGCGCTCTGCGTAATGGCCCTGAACATCATCCATGAGAAGATCTACACAGTACTGTGGTTCTGGCTCCTGATACTGTTTATTGTGTCTTTGTGTGGTGAGTATAGCCAATGAGATTCTCTTCCATTTTGAACAAATCGTAATTTCTTATTTGACCGTCAGTTGCCCTAACAGCTGTATTTATGAACTGAAAGAACATTGGTGTGATGATTGTTTTAATAGATTAGAATGATAGATTTTTATCTATACTTACAATTGTACTGATTGATTCATACTGATGCAGATTATAATTTTGTGCAATCTAAGGCTCTGCTTAGAGCTACATATAAGTTTTTTTCTTTCAGCTAAAAGCAGTTTACTGACTATATTATCTTTTATAATGCTTTTATATTATCACTTAAGCCAACATTATCTTTTATATTTCCTTGATCTTCCTTATTCCATGGCTTTTATCCCTCCTCATAACATAAACTTTTATTCACAGCTGTAATCTGGCGATTGATATCTTTCATCATCTACCGTCGCTCGCTGCGCTTCAACGAGCTAATGTTCCGCCATGTTTCATCGGGCAAGTTCAACCCTCACAACGTCATCAGCGTGGTGAATGGGTGCGAGTATGGGGACTGGCTGTTCCTGTACTACCTCGCGAAGAATATGCAGAGCGTTGTGTTCAAGTGAGTATTCTGCTTTATCTTCTTAAAAAAACAGGTTATTAATCTCCTGCTTCATCTAGATATTATCATAAGATTGTAAGAGGTTGTATCTGCCCATTTTCAGCTTTCCAACTATGTTTTTTAACGTTCTGTCTTACATCTTCATATGCCGCTGCGTCGGGGCACGCAATTGTTGTCAGTGCGATTAGAATGTAAATATTACGTAATGAATCTAAACTTGTTTTGAAAAGAGTAATTGCTGAGTTTATTGCCGGTTCTTCTCAGCAAATGCAACCTTCAGAACCGGTATTAGAGAGTATTAGAGTCAGACTTTTCATAAGTGCCTGCGAAGGTCTATTTAAATAAATGATTTTGAATTTGAATTTCTTCTCAGCTGTAGGTTATTTTCCGAACTTTATTTAAATAAAGATTATTTCACCAACAGGGCGTTATTCGTTCGCCTATCTGAAGAGCTGGAGAAGCGAGAAATTGCTAGTGAAGAAAACCAGGACAATGAACAAAAGGGAGCAGAACCCGTATTTTTAGGAAGAGTAGACTATGATGACGAGACTCTTCCACTAAAAGATGACAAGAAGTCCTCGTGAGGGATGACATACTTATATTATAAAAGAGCTCAAAAGACGTATTTGATGGTGATTGTATTGTTTGAAAGGAATATAATTTATAGGAACTTAACATGAGTTTGTATGTACTTAAATTATGAAGAAATAAACATTACAGGTAAAGAAGTGATAAATTACTTTGTAACCTTAATTTTAAGTAAGTCATTCATTAGAGTTGAGAATAAAATTGGACTGAATGAAATGGAAGGCAGAACTTTACACCTACGCTATCTTATTTAACCTTTTTTTTATCGCAACCTTTGACTTTTAAATTATACTTTGGGAGTATGCATAGTAACATCGCTCAGAAGATGGTAACTATACGAACCAGCGAAAAAAATCATCAAAATGTTTCTTTCTCGGACACTGAGTTGATTCCACAGTAAAACTAGTTCAACATGACAACCCCACCGTAGATTTGAAAATATGACTGTATTTCTCAATATTTATCTGTTTTTTAGATAGTATCTTACAAAAGTTGGTCAATAAAATAAAATAAAAAAAATGTTTAAAAATCAATTTGTAACAATGACAAATTGTGTCGAATATCTTATAAGGAATGTTATTTTTGTCTAGTCCTAATTAATATCTTTAGTTGTAAGTATTATTGTGAATAAAATTCTATGATCGTTTTATAATAGACTATATTTTATTTTTTACTTCTTCATTAATTTCATCACGTTATTAGGTAGGCACATATTTTGAATCTATTATTTATTAATCAGTGACGTAGCGTGGGTTTCTGCCGCCCGGGCGCAATCAAATTTTGCCGCCCCCTTATATAGATCTTAAACTCTAACGGCCTTACTCATAAACGCTATTTAACTAAATCTACTGAATAAATGGTCAAATAAATAACGTCACCTTGCTGTTATTGTTAAACAATTTGACGTTATTTAGGTGACCACTTAATCAGCTTATTAGTTAAATAACGTTTTATGAGTAAGGGGGTTAATATACAGTAATCCTAAAGATAACCTAATCAGTCCAAATTGTATTATGAAATTATACCAGTGGCAGATTTACCAGCAGGCTTGAGCCTAGGGCGGCAGATATTAGGGGCGGAAAATTTTAGCCAAAAAAGAAATGTTAATCCACTACTGTATAAAATTAATAATATTTTTATGAGATATACTTATTATTATTATTTATTGTGTTTGGCCGCCCCCTAAAATTGCTGCCCCCTAAAAGTGCCGCCCCCCCTTCATCCACTACGCTATGTCACTATGTATTATTTACTATTATCCTAAGTTTTAATCCCATGGTACCCAAGAGATCGAACGTTACCTCTAAAGAAGGCGCGGGCAGCTTACCCCTGGGCCTAAACAACTACTTCTAGGCCCTTCCTGCCAGGGCAGTAGCCAGGACCTTACTCTCAAAGAGCATGAAATTTTACCCTTTTCGCGCCCAAAGAAGTTTTACTTCTAGAGTAGCAATTTGCGGACTCTCCGTACGACACATACACAAAAATGCTCACTAATACCCGGTTTCAATAAACAAATACGATTCGTTTTGCTTACCAATGGTAGATATTTTTATTACCAAACTGGGCATATAGATCATTTCGTAAGCTAATTTTACCTCAAATTCAAATTCAAAAAGCATTTATTCAATGTAGGCCCTGATAAGGCACTTATCAATGTTAACAAATGGCTCTACACCGGTTCCAAATACAACTAGCTACTTCCATATGGGAGGGTCTGCTATGCAAAGCTTTAAGGTCTTTGCTTCATTATTAGTAAAGATATAAGAGTATTAATTTTAATAAATCTTAACCGATACCGGTCCGTAAATTATTGAAACCGGGCCTTTTACCTACTTATACTGTTACCTAATTATTTCTTCAAACAATACAAGCTAAATGTTGAGAATTGAGATGTAGGTAGGCTACTGACTTGATTAATTAGCACATGCCAAAATGTATAGTATAGGAGCTAGGGTTTAAATAAAATTACTTATACAACTTCGTGAGTTCACAAATGAGACCATAATATTACCAAAGTGGTATTGCCGCCTTTGTTATTTTATACGTCATTGAAAAGACAATCCAGGACATACATAATGTATATGTATACCTTTGTGAAATTCGACAAAGATTTTCTCGTAAACTATTGATTGAAATTATGAGATATTATGCAGACAAAATCTTTTGACATATACAATTATGATTTGTGTTATATTTCAACATTTTAATCTAAACAGTGCGAGAAAATTGCTTTTGAATTTCACAAAGTGTGTACAATCAATTATGTCCTCGAATGTTTATGCGGCTTCTATAGAGATGCAATATCATCATTATAATTTTATACTAAAAGTAAAAAATACAAACATTTCTTATTTGACAAAAATATATATTGTAGTAAGATAATATTTAGTTGGCCAATGTGAAACGCATTTTTTAAAGAAATTCTGGTACCATGTATCCTAGACTATAGCTTAATTAAACCTACTGATGTTGTAAGAGGCGGAATACTGACCTCTTTTTTTACCGTACGGGACCCTCTGTAGTAAACAGACAAGAGATCTCGATCGCTTTGAACTAGTTCGAACAGTTGCCTGCGCTAATAGGTATTAATTATCATCTCTTTTGCCGTCTCTAAAATCTGCCGCTCTAGGCAGGCTGATGCCTATTCAGTCTGTTATTAAATCCGCCACTGATTAAATTTCATATTTATGTCGCACCTACAATTCGGACCGATTAAGTTATTTTTATGATTACTGTATATTTAGAGTCCTTTGAATTTAAAGACCTAAATAAGGGGCGGCAAAATTTGTTTGGGCCACGGGCGGCTGAAAGCCATGCCACTGATTCTGCTCTATAGCAACATTTTGTACCACCTTATAACATGACGAATATTTTTGCCTTCACTTGTTTTTTTTTTGTACCACTAACTGCCAGTTTCTGATAGCCAAATCAAAGTTAATCTATAATCAAAACTGTTGCCGTCTTTGTCATTTCAGACGACATTGACAGTGACAGGTATACTTTCAACAAGAGATTAACTTTGATTTGGCTTCAAGAAACTGGCGGTAAGTTGGCAAACAAGCATACGGCCCGCCTAAGGTAAGCGGTTACCGTAGCCTATATGTATAACTATACCCTATATAACTTATTCTTGGTCTTCCCCTTCCTTGCTTTCCTTCTATTTTTATTTGATAAATTCGTCGTGTCGTATAAGATGGCCAAATATCTTTCCCCTCCTATAGTATTATCTATTGTCGCCATAATGTTTCTTTTTTCTTTTACTTGACACAACACTTCCTCATTCGTCACTCTCTCAGTCCATTTAATCCTCTCAATCCTCCTCCAACACCACATTTCGAAGGCCTTCAGTCTTCCCCTATCCCCTTGCTTACTTGACCACACTTCATACCCATACAATGCTATGCTCAATTTTTCAGTCTTTTTAATTTGTTTTGATATTTTTGCAATGAATAAGTATAATGTTTTTTTTATTTTGAAATGCCTGCTTGGCTCTGGCTATCCTGCTTTTAAGATCAGTGGCACATCTGGCGTCACTGGTTATGCTTCCTTAATATTTAAATGTTTGTACCTGTTCTAACAATGAATTACTAAACACTTAACTAGGTAGCTGTGCCTCGGCGTTTCCTGTTTAATTTGATTAAACAAAGAAATAAGGCAAGAGGCAGAATGAAACACGCCGAGGGTTCGCAATCGCAACCACTGTATGCAATATTGCGCGAATATAAATCCATTATGGTCATATATCACATCCCTCAGCAATGACCCATACAATATAAGGAGGAGGACAAAGAAATATTTTTTAAAAGCTGGTTGTTAATTTGCAACTTTTTTATTTTATCAAACATCTACAGCACACTTTAAACTTTCTAATCAGTAGTCAAAACAAACATTACTTACACAGGTGCCAAAATCATGACCTCTTTTACCTTTCCAGTCAGTTAACCGCGTCCCGATGCATTCGAGTCGGGTCAACACACTCCAGTAAACTCGTTGCTTCCTTATCGGAACAATTCTTGCTTGGATTACGTAGCTATTACGATATAATCCCTATTTACACTACTACTACTACTAATATTATAGCACTGTAATAAGGTACTACCAGACTGATTGAAAAAATATTTTAAGTTAGATATAGCTAAATAACATCACGCTAACGCGGAAGGAACGTGGGCACAGATTACTACAGCGCTACAACCACGCATTTTTATCATTTAAATATTCTTTAATATAATTTCTTGGTTTGGGCCGTAATTGTAGAAAAAAAGAACCGGACCGCATAACTAAATCTGTACATACATATTTTATGATAATATAAATAAGTGTACCGTCAACTGCCCTAACATTTAACGGATTTCAATTTTTTCTGTCTTTGTCGTAGAATAAAACCATGAATGCCTTCGACCGGGTTTTTTTCCATTTTGAGTAAGTAAATCATATAAATTATATTAATTTTACGGATTTATGCCAATATTCGTGAATTATAAGACATTTTAGGGATATTTTAAAATTCAGGCAAAGTTATGGTTCATATTCCTAACATTGCCTACTGTACTTATTCAAAAATAAATATACGCTCTGGATCCTCCGGCAATCTAAAATGTACCTAAAATACTGAAGCATATGGTTCTATTTCGAAGAATATAATTTGAAGTTATTTAGTAGGTTAAATTGCTATAGGCAATGTTTGGACACATTTTTCGTTTATCTCCATACATTGGCCAAGAAATTGTAGGGTTGTCTCCTTAGAAATAATAGTATACAAATATAAACCATTTTTAAACTATTTTATTTAATAATATTCAGTAATTAAAAGTCATATTTATTTAAAGTATTCATCAGTCTTAAGAAATTAAATAGAAAGGTAACAAGAAAAGTAATATCAATCAAAAAGCAAGAATATCCCAATTAAATTAAATAATCAACAATATCCGAATTAAATTAAATAATAAATAAAAAATTCTACGTGTAATTCAGATATTATTTTTTTACGGTGGTTTAATGGAAACTTGGCTAAAGGATGTTTATTGTAATTCTATTCGTATAAACGGGCCGTTTTTATCTAACCGGCTATTTTTTTTTCATCAACTGATGTCAATTTTGTAGGACATCCAATTTTTGGGTGTGTTTTTTTCCATCTTATTTAAAATTGTACGGCGAGGCATTCCAAATTGTTTCTCAGCTTCATATGAAGCGGACGGACAGCTATAATAGTGACGTGGGGCACAGTTAGGGCTGGGCAGTATTTGAAATACAAATACCTACTTAATAAAAATGTAATTAGTATTTCAAATACGTATCGCAACAAAATACGTTTTTACATAAATATTTTTACTAATCCTATCGTTGATAATTCATGTAACTGATGGTGAAAACCGCATCAACATTCGTTGCATGGTTTAGGAGTTAGCGGATATACAGACAGACAGAGATACGCGGTAAGCGACTTTGTTTTATACTATGTAGAGAAGAGTGATTGACTCATACCAAAGAGGATTTATAGTTATAGTACCTAATCTGTGCTCATACTGAGCAAAAACCTAGTGCAAACATAGAGCTATTATTACTACGTATAGAGAAGACGCCACACATCACAACTATGTTCTGCTCAAGTGAAAATCACGGTGTTTGCGAGAAAAATACTTCTAAAAGCGTTATGATAGCGCTACGTGTTTCTAATGTCTGCTTAGACGACTAATTACTGTTTCATCGCTAAAAAGAACTTTAGTTGACTCAAACGGGACATAACTGTGCTTATGATAGCTTCTCTATACGTAGTAATAATAGCTCAGAGTGCAAAGCAACGATTTCTAGTGGTAACATAGTAGGTACCTATACTTAGAACCTATTCAGTGCCGATACAGGCAGTGCCACTGGTGCCGTAGCATGGGTTTTAGCCGCCAGGGGCGCAGTCAAACGCCGCCCCCTTATTTAGGTCTTTTTTTTTTCTTATGTCTTGCAGAATGAGGCATATTACCCCGGCTTATTAGTCGGTTCATGATTGAACTAAGAATTATTCCGAAATAATAGTTAAATAGGTACCAAAAAAAAAACTTATGCAATTTCAACCAAATTGTTAGATTGTAAAATCTCAGTGTAAAATAATCTAGAACTGAAAATTTTACACCACTGAATGAAATGATTTTAAATGTCTACGAGAAATAAACACCTATTAATATTATTATTTATTGTGAAATTTTCCGACCCCTAAAAGTGCCACAAACCACGTGAACGTGGACTCCAACTTACATACATGAACATGAATACCTCATGTATGTGACACCGGCAGAAGTAGGGATGCAAAATCGCAAAGAAAAACATTGAGGGTTCTCGATGTATCGATAAACAAACATCGATGACAAAAACATTGGCCCTGGAAACATCGAAATATCGAAACATCAAGGATTTTAAATATTTAAAAAAAAAATACTTACGTGTAAAATGAGAGTAAAACACGCAATTGCAAAATTTTGGTACTAAAAAATGTGCTTGTGAAATGTGGAAAGGAAGTTTAGACGGAACACGGCCTGCGATAAAAGTGAAGCCAAAAATCTCTTATCCACTGCCGTATACATACCACTCACTCACACATATTATGCACAAAAACTCTGCTCAGGATAAAAATTATACCAGCGAGGGTTCGCTGAACGGATTCATAGTTAAAGTCTGTCAAATTCAATTGACAGCTTGTAAATAACTATTAATTCGACTCAAAATTGTATTGTAATCTCCGTAAAGTTAGGATTTCGCTTGTGATCTCGAAATCATTTCATTCATGTTCTCCATTTTTACTGAGAAATCAATTTTCCGATGCAAAACAACTAACAGCTGTCAATCTGACAGCAGGATAAAATTAAATTCATCCTAGTCGGCGAAAACTTATACCAGCCGACGCCCTTGAACGGGGCAGTTTAAATTTTAGTCAGTTGAATTTTTCGCCTCGCGGTGTGCTTGAACGGGGTGTTTGACGTTTAGTCAGTTTAAATTTTATACTGGATAATTGACTTAAACGCAGCCCAGCATTTCATTGCATACATGCGCATTTATCCATAGACAAATGGCTTCAGTTTGCTAATGGTAGTGATCCATCTAAACTTCTTTTACGTTTGTGAAACAAGCCTGCCAAAATAATCAAATAAATCACGATGCACATAATATCAAAGATTTATTTAGTAATTGCTCTTAGGAAACCGTAGGTAAGTACGTTCTTTTAATTCACAGTTCTAGTGACAGGTTCAGTCAACGCCGCTAAGCCACCAGTAAAGTGTAAAGAATTGACGTTAGTAAACGCTTACTAATGCGTTTGCGTTTACGACACTTCACTATAGGAATTGGCACAGCGCCTCTAGCGGAATACTCATGGTACTAATTTCTTGCATACAAATGTATAGTTAACGCAAACGCATTTCTGAACTGCCTTATACTCAGTATTACAAATTGCGTAGGTATTTTGCACGTATAATTTTTAATAAATGGTTCTGTAGCATCGCTACGGCCAAGAACATCAATGTCAAACATCGCTAGTACATAATTCGCTCATATTTAAACATTGATGGCAACTATCGATGTTTTACAAACATCGATATATGTAGTATTCGTTTGCATCCCTAGGCAAAAGTATTGCAGTTCCGTTCGGGCGTTATTTTTACAACTCTGAAGGCACACTGTGTCATTATTATTGCGTGTCCAAAGCACAAAGAAAACCTATAAATATCATATAAATTAATGTAATAAAGTTAGTTAGCAAATAAAATAATGATCTTATCCCATTCTTTATAATGAATACTATTGGCCAATAAAAGGTAAAAGAAAACTTAGTACAAAATATTTTTTATTATGATTAAGTTTGCTTTTCTGCGTAGAATGAATCGTGATTTTTTGTCATATGGCAGCACCGTCACATTGCGCGGCATTGACATCTTCAACCAATACGGAGTTTATTGACCTACCACTATCTCTTTCTAGCTTGGCTGTTCATCATATAGTGCTCTCTTTTATTGTCATAGATAATAATTTTCTTTCAAAGCATTCGACGACTGACGGGAAACAAAATTAAATTGTGAGAGCTGGATCAGCCGTGAAACGGAGTATAAGTTTTCTCTGACGTCGCATGGTTGCGTTTTGTATGTTTTGTATTGTGTTTTACGATAATTTACGTGTTGTATTGGTGTAATGTAAATATTGTTATTTTATACGAGAATTATTCGATAATATTATAAATAGCAGTTGCCTAAATTTTTGCTACGAACTTCATTTTGTCTCTTATTTTAATACAAGACCTACATCGAAATCGTCCGAAAAATTCGCGAAATAATAAGAAGAAAGTTAATCATTGGGAGTCTACAAACAACAGATAAATATTGGTAAGTTATTATTAATGTATGATTAATCATTAACTTTTCAATGATAATATTACAAGCATCATTATTTCGTGATTAATTTCGATAGCTCAGTTGAGGGCACGACCTCATTAATTTTTGAATGACCCTAAGTACTACACTACCTATTAGGATGGTACCTATCATAGGGTAGAAATACTACGTCCTAATAAAACAGACCTCAATTAATAATTTTAATATGTTCAATAAAAAAATAACAATAAATTATTAATTATATTTGACCAATAGCTGTTCCCTGCGGTTTCACAAGCATTCCCGAGGGACCTTAGGGTTTCCAGGATAAATAGTCTACTATGTGTTAATCCAGAACATACTCTATCTGTGTGCTAAATCTCATCCAAATCCGTTCAGTAGTTTTTGCATGAAAGAGTAACAAACATCATCACAAGTCACATCCATACATACTTTCAGATTTTTTACTATAGTGGATATTCTTCCACACTACATGGCTTACTCAGGCACATATTACTTATAAATGCACTTACCTATTGTTGAAGGCTCAATCATAATGATTTAAAAAAAATACTTACACTATTCCTCGGCTATATTATTATCATAGACAAAATACCTCTCAAAGAAGTAGAAGTCTCAGTAAGCACTGGTGCTTAGTGGATGTCAGCACATATATTTCCATATCGCAGTAACCTGATTACCGAGAGAGAGAGAGAGAGATTGTGAACCATTGATACTGCTTGAACCTTCTTATAATTTGTTTATTGAGTGCTTATGTTGTAACATAATACTAACTTGTTTGCCTCATCACTGCGTATCTGTGCACCCACTTTTGTCACCCATCATCATTTCTGGTTCTATTAAGTCAGTGCTTTTCATTCCACTTGCAGCGCAGATCCATATATTTTGATATGGTGCAGATTCACCTATAGGGCACGGTGGTTTCACCCATGTTAGTGTGATGTTGAAGATTATAGGGCTTACTATAATCTTCAATAAAAAATCAATAATAATTTCAAATCAGACTCCTAGTTCCTAAGATTTGTGCGGTCAAACAACATACAAATTCTTCATACTTATATTATTAACATAGTATAGATTCATGTACCATTTATTTACTTTATAACTCAACTGGTAGTTCATTGACTAGTTTCTGTGTTTCTATTAAGTAAACTACAGAAACTACCTGACTAGTTTCTGTAGTTGTACCGCTAGTTGATGAACTACTAGTTGTGTTTTAGTCTTAAGTCTATATAGGGTGACTGGTAATTAGTAAACGATACTTATACACATGACTGTACTGATAACAAACAACTTTCCCAAAGAAACAAATAGGGATAAAAAATTAAATAATAGCTTATTCTTGTTAGGTACTAAATGTGTGTGCTAAGAAAATTAAATAAAAATGTTACTTTGGGAAAGTTGATTGTTATCATGAGTACAATCATGTGTCTAAGTATCGTTTACTAATTACCAGTCACCCTATATATACCAAAGTTCTACACTAAGCATAGCTCATCTTTGCTAGCTGTCTCCCTCTCTACTTAAGGCGGCCCTCTGTGGCCGGCGCAACTTCGACGCAAGCATAGTCTAAAAGCTTGTTGGTTCATCCAACATAATGTTTGACTGCGAAAAAAGAGAGACAGCATCATAGCCGTCGATATCAGTCGGTAAATTCCGCTGATCATTCGCGCCCACTTCGCTAGGTCGTCATTCATGATTTCGCATTCATAAAACTTGTTCCAGGCGTGTACTTCTTGTGAAAAAATCTTACAAGTTTGTGAAAAAAATGTTGGTTATTTAGAATCTCCAATACATTTGCAAGCCTGGTATCTTAACGTTTTCTTTACTTTTACAATTTATAGGTACATTAGATATGGCCAAAGTACAGGCAAAAACGCTGTTTTTCGGAGGCTTTGACTGAATTTGTTTAACACTTTTTTTAAATTACGCCTAGATACACGGCTAGATATAGTGCACAAGATACTAATTTGTTCAAAACATCTAACGAAAAATGTTTAACAACGCCATAATAAGTACAGAGGTTTTGTATGAAAAGTATGACGAATTGAGTCCTCTTAATATCCATTGCTGATTGAAAGTATCTCATATATTGTCCCATAACATTGATAATGTCCATATAAATAGTCTGCAAATTGTGAGCCAGGGTGTAAACTACCTATTATTATATAAATACATTTCTTATTCATTTACATAATAGGTATAATTATGTATCAGGTATTTTAATAATTGTATAGGCAAACGCTTGTTATTGGGTTGGTAAATGGATTTGCTAATGATTTACAGTATATAGAAGGTGGATGTAATAGTATTAAATTTATCGAACGTAATTTTTTATTTTATTATTTTTACCTCTAGTAAACTGTTATTACTATTTATGTAATACATAATAATATATTTTTTTCCTGCATGACCTGCCATGGCTTTAACATTATACATTATTTAACATAATTAATAATTAATAATATGTTACTTGTATCGGTATATTATTGATTTTCCAGTTAAATACCTGTTTATAAAATTTCATAAATTCTGAGATGTAATTATCTTTGTTAACTTTTAACTGCGTTAAAAGTTTGGAATTTTGTGAATTCAATAGCGAATACACAACTTGAACGTATTTGAATATAATTGTCATAATAGATAGATTTTTTAATAAAACAATAATACTTTTATCCTGAGAAAAATATAAAAAACAAAAATGCGTATATGTATATCTATCCCTATTTCTTGTCTCATCCCTCTTCTTGATTTCATCATCAAATGAAACAAAGCTTCTTAGGAAAATTAAAATGTAGCTTGAAACTACATATCATCATCATCATCATCAGCCTATAATGTCCCACTGCTGAGCACAGGCCTCCTTTCACAAAGGTGAAAGGGAATGGGCAATACTCCACCACGCATGCCCACTGCGGATCGGTGGAGGTAGGCTAGCGGTCAACCTACTGTTGGAATTTTTCAAGTCGCCTAGGAGGCATCCAACTAGCTTAACGACTATCACAATTAAGTGATAACCGGGACCAACGGCTTGACGTGCCTTCCGAAGCACGGAAACGCTCGATTTGAAATACCACTAGGCGGTCACCCATCCAGGTACCGACCACGACAGGCGTAGCTTAACTTTGCCGATCGATTAAGAACGGCTAATCATGCTACACCACGAGCGCTTCATATACATAATAATAATAAAAATATACTTAAAAGTAGCGCCAGTGACTGAAAAATTGAGAGGGAACCGTTTATCGTGGTATGATAAGGAATGAAAGCCACGTGACTAAAAAAGTTATGAATATGAAAGGATGGATATACGGGAAGAGGAAGACCGAAAAAAAGATATGGGTAAGACGTGAATGCTGGTATGACGGACAGAAGAGCCGAATGGAAGACGCGTAGGTACATATTGCGCCGAACCCAAGTGATTGGAAACTGGAAGACGTAAAAGTTCCCACATTCCCACATAGTCAGGATAGTCATCAGGCTGAAATTAATAGGCATTCAGGTTAATTTACGAATAAATTATATTTTTTCATCTGGCAACCACTTTCTATAGCTGACCTAGACCTAGCTTAGAGGACAATGCTGCACAACTGCACGCAGTGAAAGTAAAACAACTTTGATAGTTGTTTTAATTCATAACTGTTCATGGTGCCTGTGAATTCAACAAAATACCCACCAACTTGTAAGATTAAACAACCCAGATTTTCTGTGACTGTCACTGAAATAAAAGTATCAAACACGAACTAAGAAATATCAAATTTCTCGAAAAAAAGAAACTTCAAATAACATTTGGTCCTTCAAGCATCAACTAAGATGCTTTGAAGGCATCTTTCTTTAATTTCAACATGTGTGAGTCGCCTGCGCACGTGCTCAATCGCCGCGTTTCCATCCGGGATAATGACCGAACACATTTTTGTGGTCCAAACCGCGGTCAGACCGTATAATTTGGTCCATCCTGCTCTCGTGTACTTTAATCACCATTAATGGTAGATCGCCGGGGGCGGGGCGGTTGATTTATAGCTCTGAACTAGTCAACCAACCTGAGAAGACACCCGAAAATTTTGCTTGCTCAAAATGTTAGAGTTCTAGATAAATTGGCACTTGTGACTCTTCGATTGTCCGATATATCTGATATAGATAAGTGGCTGAATTTAATAATAATATATTCTGGGATATTCCTCACACATGACAATCTGATCCCTAACTAAGCAGAGCCTACTGTGGCGCCGCGATAACTGATATATGTATCATCATCATCATATCAGCCTAGGGATGTCCACTGCTGAACATAGGCCTCCCCCATAAACTTCCACTTCGAACGGTTTTGGGCCGCTTGCATCCAGCGGCCCCCAGCGATTTTGACCAGA
The DNA here is from genome assembly GCA_951394255.1 of Polyploca ridens. Taxonomy (NCBI): domain Eukaryota; kingdom Metazoa; phylum Arthropoda; class Insecta; order Lepidoptera; family Drepanidae; genus Polyploca; species Polyploca ridens. The sequence goes on along the minus strand of OX596248.1, from coordinate 1,277,922 downwards.
TCGTCGGTATATTATGTACTATTACTTCAGTATCTTCCATTTTCCGAAACGAGGTGTTTGAATTTAATATTTATATGAAGCCAAAATAAGAGATAAGAATGAATGCAAGTATTTTTTAAGCATGCTTCAAAAGGTAGATATCATTTTTGTATTCACTTTTAAAGTCATATGGTCGACCGAAAGCATCGAACAATTAACCCAAAGAAGCGCTATGACGTTCATTTCGCTTGAAATCTATTCCGCCAATTTCCCACCACCGACAATGCACTCTGATTGGCTAAGTCAAGGACACATGCGCTCTGATTGGTCCAGTCAAGAACACACGATGCAGTGATTCAATATTAATAGTCTCGAAAGTCATGAACGTTTGCCTTGTCATTTCATTAGATTAAATCTCAAGCGTTTCACTTTCTGCATTTATGATAACTTTGCAATTTATCGTAACTGAATCCTTTGTTTAAATTAATTAACAATGAATATTTATCATGGCTAAATTTAATTCTTTGTCAACTTCAAGGTATTCCGGTAATGTTAAGTTAATTTTTATTGTGTCTGCTAACTTGAGAGCGACGGAATGCGTCCGACAGATCAGATTGACTTTTTTATTTGAAGGACCCACTTTTTTATTTCAATTGTTTTGTCGAGGAGAGTAGGTCTAAAATGAAAGCGTTTTGAGTTCATTTGAATTATAAAATTTCCAAAACAAGGCAGAAATAATATTGCTTTGCAAGTTACGATTAAATTAAAAGATAGTTCGTTTATTGAATAGGTAGCGATATACGTAAAAGGTATCGTTCCAAGCATATGTGATGCTGACAAACGCAGTAGTTTATTCAAATAGATAAACTCCTTTGCATAAGTTGATAGCCTATAAATAAGTCATGCATATAGTATTATCTTAATGCCATGTACATTTTAAATTGATTGGTTCATTATCCCCTTTATGGGTTCTTTGTCCAGCTCATCAGTAACAAAACAGCTTTTGATCGACAACCATAAGGTTTATTTCATACTGCCCTAACATCTTTTGGCACACATTTCCTAAATTTCTCATGTTATTGTTTTCTGGCCAAGCGCATCACGTCGGCTGCCTCTTTGCTAATAATTGGTCGCGCGCACGACCAGACAAGAAAGACCTGCTAGAGTTAAAATTTATATGGAACAGTAACTAAATGACAGTTAATATTAAACCTTGTGTCTTATACGTCACAGTGGCATTTCGCGCACAATGGCCGCGGTTCCCCTTAAACACAAACCCCCTTATTACAAAACATGGTTTAAAGCAAACCCAGGTTTTACTGTCGTTCGGTCACTTTCTAACGTCATACAATAAAAAGAGACGAGGCTATTTTTAAACCTGGTTTTACTTTAAACCATGTTTTGTAATAAGGGGGAAACGGTCTGTATACTGCGCCCGGAGGGATAAAGCGATAAGGAGCTTCATCGGGTTCTTGAAAGCGCTTTAAAAGAAGTACCTTAGTAATGATATTAATTAAGTCATTAAATCTATCGACTGCTACTTTGAATAGTAATTTACCTAACGCTCATATAGAAGCGTGTATTACATTAACATTCTGATGGATCAATCTGTGTGGTCGCAGTGTTGAAGGAACAATAAGTGTTAATGCGATAGCGGACACTGCGTAAATTCCCACTGAGCGACAAGTTCCAATTACTGGTATTCAAACAAGTGCAATACGATAGGCAGCTACTGCACTCCACCTTGCGCCGGGGCAGGTTCGCCTTGACCGCGAACGATACCTGTTTCGCACTACACTTGGATATTCCATCCCAGAACAGCTGTCCTAATTTAATATGTAAACAGAACACTTATTTATAGGTCCGTTTCTAGTTATTTATCCTCCATACGTAGAAATAACACATTTATGTATCGTTGAAAGATAGACTATGCTTTCTGATGATCTTATAAGTTTATAATCATCTAGGCTTTTTCCAAAAAGTTCCTTCCGCAGATTAACTACAGTTTCCATATGAAATAAAATTATAGGCGATAACACAACATTTAAATATATTTTCATACGTCCTGTCCTTGAACGATCATGATATAAAATATATTGCGGCTGCAATATGTAATTTGACGGTTCTATAAACATCAATTTGTCACACGAACACGGCATTGACGCGCTGTTTAACTCATGTTTCAGCTTATGTAATTCCACCAGTAGATATCATTTAAAAAATGTGCAATTTAGTTCTATAACGTCAAAAGAAAAAACTGAAAGCTTTGCAACAGCCTGGGCTTTCGCTACTTTATAACACTCGAGTTTAGCATTTTTTTGATTATTAATCAGCCCAGATACCTCATATCTTTTTAATGAATTACACATTTTTCATATCATAATTGAATATGTTGTTTTAAGTGTGCAGTCCACGAAATCGGAGTCACTATCTGTGTGACTGATGACCTTTACTATGACGTGAGCGTCATCACAGCATACAATCACGACCATGTGGCAATTACTGAGTGTCAATTATTTGGGTCGCATGAATTTAAATAGTGTCACCGCCTATTGTAGAATCTCTAACAAACTATTTGATCATTCAAGATACTTTGATTGAAAATCAAATAGGCTGGTTGTATAGACTTTGTTTAGAACAGGCATTCCTCACATATTGCCTGTCGATATCGAATCTACAATAGTCTCCGATTTCTGTTCAGTTATTTCTTTCGATCTCATTGCGTTAGTTGTCTAGGTTAATATAAACTTAGGAGCCTACTGTATGTCCTGAAATATTAGTAGTAGATACTTTTTAATTCAACAATCAACAAATTAATTAAGCACTGCTAAATCTTATAATCGCCTGTCATTTGTACAGCAACAACAAAATTCATCTGCTTTGTATCCCGATGTAAAGATCGTATAGAAGTACGTCGAACTCATCTATACATAAAATACACAATGCATTCTTTTTGGCATACTACCGCGAAAGAAAAATGCGATAGCTATATGTCAACATGTTCTTTCGTTGTCCATCTTCATTACGGCGCGTCGCTACGAGTTCCTATCTCACTTCTCTATCTTTTCCCTAGGAACACTTAGAGCAGATCGTGCTCTTTGTCCTAACTACCCACGTGCTACGTGGGACGATTTGGGGTCAGTGGTACCGCTACTCGGTGAGATTTAGTTCCTTTACGTTTTATAAGAGTTGGAATGTCTTTTAATATTTATGATTTTATGGTCATTATGTTATGGTTGTCGCCTTTTTCTTCTGGATTTTATGACCCATAGACCTTGTCTATTTTATTCTTAATGCTATGATGTTTATTTGCTATCACATTTTAATGAAGATTTTTTTCAATTTATTCCGTTGTTCCAGTTCTCTTTAATTTATTGTAATTGTATCTGTGTCATCGGTGTTATTCAACATTATTTGATAAATATCATATTTCGTATTAATAATAATAATAATATAATAATAATAATAATTTCTTTATTGGCATACAACATTACAGCTTATTTTTGAATCCATAGGCTCCCGAACTAGTAAAACTGTGTTTCAGGAGCCAGAAATTGTTTTATTGTTTGCAAAGTGTTAGTTATTGTTCTATTGTAATTGAACTGTCGATTAGATTTATTTGTAAACACTAATTCTGTATAATGCTTTATCGTTTTATGAATATGTCTATTGAATGTATTCGATGTAAGAAGAAGTTTGGTATTTTAATATTGTACTGCGTTTTACTTTAACACTTAAATATGAATGGAATATTGTCTGAAACATAATCTAAACGTAATCTACAATATAAATGTGTAAAAAGAAACCTTTGGATCCTTTTTTAGTTAAAGTTTATATGGATAAGAAGTGCAGAAAATATTTTTTAAACTTAGTTTTTATGAATTACTACAGTCGAATTTTGACCACTCTTTAGACCACTAGTTTAATTAAAATTGTCTATTCTGAACTTTATGTACGTTTTACTTTATGTCCTTTTTTCAACGTTATCTATAAAATATGTTTTACTGTAACCGTCGTCAATCCTGAATAAATTAGGTCTGTAGGCCATGATAACCTTCTTTATAATTTTTTCCTCATTTACTAATTAGTCTTTGTTATTTTTAGCATTTATTAATTCTACTAATGTTAAGGTATAATACTTTGAATAGGCATCGATACAAGAACACGACTTTATCTCTATTTTGTTTTGTATTGTACTAGCTGTCTTCCGCGGTTTCACCCGCGTCCTCGATGAAAAAAATCAGCGATAATGCAGCAATCAGTGATAGAATTTTAAGAATCGGATTGTTATAGAGATCTGCGCGTTCAAACAAACATACTCTTCATAACTAACATCTTAGTCTCTCTCGTCGTCTGTTTTATAATTATTTTCATTTGTGAAAGCGTCGCAAATATTACCTGTGTTATTACTAATTTTTATTGATAACCTGATTTCTTTGATTTGATTCCTTACAATAATTCCAAATACCGAAGCATCCCTTGAACTTACGTAAAATTGTCTGTACAATTTAGTAAGTGTAACTGCAAATTACTTTCAATGTCTTTATAGCTGTTCAGTTAGGTCTCCTGGCTTTACAGGAATGACGCAGTTGCTGCGTAGTCGTACCTAAGTCCCGTTCCTGCATTCATTGACCGATCTTTCCAATTGGCTGTGACACCAGCAATTGGCCAATTTGGGCCGGCCTCGGTATCATGCCACGTTCCTGTAATGGACGTTGAGTGAGGAATATGCATCGATCTTCGTTTATCGATAATATTTAAAATTAAAGGTCTAGTTGCCTTTTGAAGAGTATCTGCAGCTTTATTGGTTTTTGTAGCAAGAGCTTCTGCTTCTATAGATTTTAGAATTTCGTTCTCGATTAATTTGAATTTAAATTTTGAGTCTTTTGAGTCTTGCAAAAGTTTAAAATATGATTTAATATAATAGCTATCGGTCACACGGCAATTCCTTCCTTTCCAATTCCTTGTTCCCGTGTGACCGTTTTGGTCATTAAACGTTATTAAACAATTATGTTAGGGGTCGACATCAGTATCGCAAATTGTCAATTGGTAATTGACCTATGACAGGATGAATGATGAATTTTGCATTGATTGAATTTGCGACGTGTGTTATTTAGTGTTAAATTGGAAATAGAGCTAACCATTTGTCTTTTTTTAACGCGTGTTTATGTAGTTATGTTATCTTTTTTCTTGTGTTATAGGACTGTCAATTTGTAGAAAATTATAAGTTTTCCTTCATATTATTTTATTCTGTATTTTTTTTTATTTCTGCCTGAAAAGCGAAACGCAAGTCATTCACCAATTGGTCAGTAATTGGGTGAGTAGTCTTTCTAATACATATTTGAATTAATTCTCCTTTGTTACACTATTTCAGTTCGCATACCACCAAATACTCTTTGTTACGATTTCAGTTCGCTTACCGTAAAAAACTGTAACTAAATTTTTAACATTTTATTTGGCAATTTTTCATTATAGCTCTGCATTTGGTTAACCCCACATTAATTATAAGTATTACTTTTCCTCATAGGTAATGCAATTGTGTTATATTAACATGACCTTACAATGTCGTTTGATAAGGAAAGAGTCTTGTTGAACTTTTGTTCAAATTAAGTTTACTATTTCTTTCCGGTTAATTAAATGTATTGATTGTTATAATTTCAATGAATAGGTGCAGAATAGGAAATCAAATCGTCTAATTTATTTATTTATTTTTAGAATTGTAAAGAACCTGACCTTTCAGTTACTGATAATGTCTGGGTGGTTATACATGAATCAATCACAGTAGCAGTAGATAGCTTATTTGGAATTTAGTGCATATGTCCCTCTTTGTATCGTTCAAGGGATAATAATATTTTAACTGAATTTTAACCGGATTGGCTAATGAATAACATTTTAATAATTTCCTGTTTCCTAAAATGTTATCAAAAAATGCGACGTATTGAATTTGTTTTTTTATTCCTATGAGAATTTGTGAGGGAGATTATTTCTATGTGAGAGATAAAAATCAGTCGACGGTATCATTTCTTTGCTTTCCGTTTGAGTACCTGTCCACAAGAAAGCTGTCAGTTACTGATTGCGGATGCAGTCTGGTTTACTGCGAATCTTGCGCAGATGATTTGAATCAAATTTATGTAACTTCTTTTGGCAATATAATCGCTAATTATTCTTTGATATTGTCGGACCACAAATGTTCAGGTTGTGGAGTGATTTACCCAACATAGTGCATGGGGTTCTTCAAGAAGGGTGTGAAGAGATTTTAGCTAGTTATACTCCTGGTATGGCAACCGTCTAAAGCTACGGTAACTGCTTGTCACCAGTCGGGCCGTATGCTTGTTTGCTAACTCAGTAGTTTAAAAAAAAATCAAGATTCTGTGTTACTTACGGTTTTATGGTAGAATGAATATGTCATCCACGTACTCTTGTGATGTAATTTGCGGTGCAGACATTCCAGACATTGGACTTCGTGGTTTCACCTGTGTACCTATTTAACGGTTAATTAAATAAGCTTGTTCATAATTTTTTGAATTGATTAATTTAGTTGCCTAATGTGTTGTGGGTATTTTGCACTTAATGTATTGTGACACATGCAGATTAAAATATGCAAACATTTATTTAAATTTGCGGGTAAATGGTGTATTGTATAGGCATGACAATTCGTACAGTACTTCAGTCGGTCTTGAAGCTTGGCAGATATATTAAACAGAACGGACAACCAAAGATTTAAAACCCAACGGGACTGTAAGTAAGCATTTTTGAAAATTTTATTTCAAGAAATAGAATATTTAAATCATGAACTTATTTTGAACTGTTTACTCTTCGTAGAATCACTGTATGTACTTGACCAAGGGAGATCAGTACTCCCTTCGAATGGTACCGAAATAGCACCCATCCCTCCATAGACTTGCTTTATGTCTGCTCGTAAAACAAAGCGGTTCGGTTTGCTGTCATAATTTTAACTACACCAATACATTATGGGCTTAGAATTATGGGTTAGCTGAACTCTTTTAGGTCCTCATTTATCTAATTTTGGCGGAAACATTCAGTCGCTCACTGAAGGAATTATATGTTCATTCTTATGGACCTTGAGAGTCATTTTTATCATGTCGATTTGATATTCATTTGCACCAGGCATGTGCTGTTATTTAGTTGCTTTTTTTTCATAATAGGCCTGTCTTTGTCTACCATCTCACCATGGTCATTGATGATGTGGCCGAAGGACTGCGCCTATCGGAACACACTGATAGGTGCTTGGCGATAGATTTTCAACTTGAGGGTGGTAGCCAGGTTGGTGCTACAAAGTACCCTACCACCGTGCTATGGTTTCCAGCCGATGTTTTCCTTCACCGAAAGCTCAAGCTCATTGTAGGATTCCAACCGGCACACGACGTAACTAACACTGAGCTATCATCACCTTCATTCTATTCTTCGCTAGGCGCTGTATCTTCTATCTCATGAGAGAATCGATTTTAGATTAATTTTTTTTTAGTTGATGTGCTGAAATATCTTAATTTTAGATATTAGAAATAGCGTTCAATTCTGATTTTTAATTTGAATTTCAATCTCGTATTGAATCTTCCTGTGACTTTACAAACTGCATTTCAATTAATTGCGGATTATTTTCTTTTGATCTTCCGTCCGTGTCGGAAGTCACGTTCCGAGAGCTTTACGGGAAAAGGAGTAATCCTTGAATTTAATGATTACCTGTTCTTTAAGGCATGAATAAATAACTTATTTAACACTTCACTTACAAGTACAAGTGCACTGGCCAACACATGTTCGGGTTTTTGTAAACTTTGATCGACAGAATTTGCACAATGCGTGAGAATGGGGTGATTCAGCTGATGTATTTACTTGAGAAGCTTTAGCTTGATTATAGAGGCAGTTGGAATTAATTTGTCTCCAGTAAAGGTTGAGGTTGAAAAAATAATGATTCCGATTAATTTAAGATGTTTTTTGTATCACTCAAGGAAAGGTCTTTATCTCGAACCGTTTCTTGCTCGAAACTTGTTGTTTATTATTTGCTTTTCTTCGCTTAGAAAATATCTTTCTTTGTGTTTGTCACTAGAAAGTGTTGCTAAATGTTCAATCACGCTTTTTTACCTTTTTAGCGTCTGCGACAAATTCTGGTTGCTAAATGGACAACATTAAACGCTGCTTAGTACCAAAGTGTTAACTGAAATACTTGAGACTTATGAAAAGGCTAAATATTTTGAAATAGCTAAGTATTTAGGAATTGTCAATCTTGTTACTGATGCGTTAAATGAAAGAAAGCGGCTGCTTTCAGTAAAAAAATTAGATGATTAAATTATATAAGTGATCTGCACTGTCTCTGTGTGTCTGGATTTATTCTGTACATCTGGCTAGTATAAACCTTTTCTTTTTCGTCCCATGTCTTGCTGATCTTATAAAGTAGTTCTACCATCCTTTTAATAACGGCCACCCGTTTAAAATCGTGTAATATTTATTACAGTTTAAACTAATTTAACTGCACCATGACTGACAAGATTCATAGGATCATCTGTAACAGAAACGTCATGTACCTTGTCTTTGCTTTATTCCAAGTCTTTTTGGGCTTTACTTCGAATCATCTGTTAAATCGTCATTCATACATTCATACCATACATCTTCTGTCTCTTGTGCGGCTACCGTGAGTTTGAGCATTCTTCATTACACTGAAACACAATAATCAATCTTACAATTCAATAAGTCCAAAGCAAGTAAGTGGACACGTGACTCCAGTGAGCCGTAACGAGTCCCAGTAACCCAAAACATGGTGGGTATGAGTTTAAACAATCGGTCGTTGGGCAACAAATCGCTTTCCACAATTGTGTGCAACGCTACTGGTTGATATCGTTATCGATGAATTGCATTGGGTCGGTAGTTAGCGGGGTTCTGGATTGTGTTTTTATAGTCCTTATCGTATTTCTATTTTTGATCGTTTACTGGTAGCTTAATTTTTTTATGTTATTTTATAATCATTCAAATTCTTTATAAAACACTGACTTTGCATCCTAGATTTAGAAAATTCCTGCTATGAATAGTTGCAATTGCAATGTTTTACCATGGTTTTTTTCATCAATTCTTTCTCCAAATCATTGCATTTCTGTATGATTAATTCACCGAAATAAATGTAAATATTTTAACTCCATCGCTAAACCTGTCTAGACATACCCGACAAACTTAGCATACATGCATAATTCATTTAAAAGTAGGTTACTGTTACAACTTACTGATTAATTTGTTTCACGACACACAACATTTGGTTTAAACAAATCACATGCACTATTGTTCAGTTTATTATCGTTGGCAGTTTTATGATAATAGGTCATTGAACCGAGAGGTTTACACAGCTGTTTTACACAGGTGATACGGTTATTGTATATGAAATTTGTAACTGCATTTCATGTTCTGTTAAATGAAGCAATGTATGTAGGTACAAGTGTCGATGATAATACGCTATGTATTTACGTTTTATAAGTTATCTTATGCCATTGGTGCTGATTCTGATGTTTACAACTAAACTAATTTAGTCTCACTATGTCCCTTTCTAACAAAGAACATAGGAAAAGGATGTAAGAAATTTAGTCCAATGCTTATTTTCCATATAAATTTAGTCGCCATCTATCGCGGTTACGTCTAATTACCAGCAAATGAAGACGGCAAAGACTAATTTGACAGCTTTAAATATGTTCTATCCTTTTTCAATAATGTTTGTAACAAAGTGATGTGATGTGACTAAAATTTGTTTAGTGCGATTTACAACAGAATCGGCACCATTCTGTTCTTTTTCTTCTTAATTTTCACAATGGCTAGCAAAACCTTTTCATTAGAGCTTATTTTCTGCACTTGAGGACAGTTGCATTCTAGGCTTTTTGTGCTTGCAAAGCACGCCGAGCTAGTACACAAAAAACAACATTCCCTATTACTGTTTCTTTTGTTGTCCTTAATAACGATTACATATTTCTGCAATTTAAGTCACATCCGAATTAATGTGAAATCGTTAAATTAATCGGATTTTAATTATATACTCTAGAACTGCACGCTATTCTTACATATTCATCTAAACATGACATAACGTGAACAAAGCTCGGATTGTTATGATTATGAATCAAAACTATTGTGTGTTCACGCGATGTTACGCTCGTAGATGCATGTATATCACGGACCGTTGCGTGCCGTACACCGTTTTTGTCAACGCATTTATGTTCATAGCGGCTGAAATCGATTGAATTTATATTGTCTGTTGATAAACATGACCTATTTTTGAGTGAGCATCTCTCTGCGACTTGGTTAGTTACAGTTCGGGTCTTTTCCTTTATGTCATCTTTATCTTCAATAACTTTATTCGTGTTTATATTCTATATAATGTTATAATGTATCAGGCGTACTGTGCCTCATAGAGTTAGATTAATATTCTAACCCTATGGTGTGCCTATTGTACTGAGTGTGCCTTATGATACTGTAACTTGTCTACTCTGTTTCTCCTATACCAGTGTATATACCTATTTTTCGGTTTGCTACCTATACCAGTTTTAAAAAGTATATAAGACAGGATACATACCAGTCTAAATGAGAACGTGACATCGTCACATGCTCTGGGTTGAACTAAATGGCAAAAGATATGTATTATTCCAAGTATTAAAGTATTTCAAAGGTACCGTTTTCATATTATTATCCTTATGACACACCTGTCGTTAACAAAAGAACTTTTTGCCGGATTTGTAGCTACATATCTTCCAGTTCTAAATTATATTGCAAATACAAGCCAACTGTTTAAACCTAGACAAACATTAAAATTTCTACTTTCCAGGAATAACCAATGAATGTATAATGTGAACTTTACGACTAAACCCTAATTTAGAATTTTACGAGACCAGAAGTAACTCTTAAAGTTATTGCCCATGTATGAGCTAATAGAAATTTCTTAGACTATTTCACATTCATGACACTGGTTGTAGTTGATTTATTACCTATTTACAAACCGTTAGTATCAAAAATCAAAATGGTGACAGTTGATTCAGTCTGATCGATTAACAGTTAAATGTTTTATTCAAGTGGTTTAGTTTTACTGTCGTTTTATTTTATTGCTTTCGTCATTCTGAGTTTGATGTTGATTTTCTCTGTCATTTCTGCATTAAATGTTGACCTAACCATAAAGTTAGGAATGCCTAAATTTTACGTATTACTCCAGAGATTTATTTTACATAAATTAAAGCGCGTCGTAAAGAATTTATATCCTGATGAAACATTGATAGGTGACAATGAGTCACATAAAACTAAATATTTGGGTACGAGGATATTTACGACCTGTTGCTTGACAAATAAATTTACGAGATGCACCTTTTAGTACACATGTGGTTAATGTTATGACATGGAGCAAGCATGGAGATATCAACGAAATAAATTTTAATGTTGGATTTATTTTGTTTCAGATGACGGACTGAATGGAATCTCGACAATAATCTCACTGTATCGCCGAAACAATCCCGCGATATCTCGAATTTCAATTAAAACAAGACTGATTTTCATTAGCATTTAAGACTAACGCACATTCCCGCGCATAACGAACTGTACTTTAATACGATGCTGTAAAATACAAAGTGGAATAAACGCTCAAAATGTTTAAGTTACTGGGGGGCTTGAGTGTTTACTTCAAGTACCAGCCGATCAGGACTGACAATGCGGTCTTTAGGCTGCACAATGTTTTCACGACGGTATTGCTGCTGACCTGCTCGATAATTATCACTGCGACTCAGTATGTTGGACAACCGATCCAGTGTATCGTCAGCGGACTCCCGAACAATGTCATCAACACATTCTGTTGGATTACTTCTACATTCACCATGCCTGATGCTTTTGCTAGAGAGGTAAGCATTTTTACATTATTGTATATACGTCATGGTTATTTTATTTAGAGAGCATTTCTCCACAATTCCGTGATAATGGTTTGGTTATCTCCTTATTTAAACCTTTCACTTATATTATTAGGGCTCACATTAATTTACGACAATCATCGTGCGTTGCGTATTGTATGTTTACGTCGGTACAATATAATTTTGGCCTCCTGCCAATGTTTTGTTGACGGAAATTTTGGTGAAAATTTCAATTTCTTTGTCACCTTGTCATTGTCCTGTTATAAAGTACGATACTTAATTACTGAATGAATGAATGAATTTAATGACGATGATTCTTTTTTAAATGAGAAATTTTGCCCTAAATCCTAAACATTAAAACATTAGTACGTATTAGGTATTTGACCTAAATCAAAAACAATATTTCCAAACAATAGCATAACAATGTGTCATTAGTTACCCATATATTACGCTATTTCATACCATATTAAAATTAATTTATTATGGTTATTTATTATCATTTTATTCGTAACTGATATTTTCTCAGCCGCGTTCGTGTTCAGTTTATATAATTAGTGACATTATATTAGTAGCGGCCATCTCTTCATTATCATCATTTGGTCTGTTCAATTATTTTGTATATTCATACGTATATCCGTCGTTTCCAGCAGGTTTAGAGTCCAATTTTCGACGACTTGAACATTTCCGCAGCAGACTGCCTTATAGGTCACAGCAATTTGCAAATTTTCTCCACACAATAGTACAGAATCAGTATCTATTACATGAGTAGGTGCTGTCAATTGTAGACCCTAACTAACCACTTCCTTTTCACTGATTGCATGGTCAGCATCGGTTATTTTTGTACGCTCAACATTGACCTTAATGTCTAGCTGGTTAAAACTTGCATTGCTGTAAGCCATGCCCGTTGTAAGGATGCATGCAAGATGCATTGCATGTGATATTCGAAAGTATCTCGTTGATTTATTGATAACTTGTGATGTGATTTGGTCTTTGTAGATGATGTTCTCTTGTTATTGAACCGTCATGTTGGATTATATTTATCATTATTGATTTATTATCATCAAATATCTTCAAGGTCGACCCGTAGATCCTAACTAATATTATAAATGAGAAAGTGAGTTTGTTTGTTCGTTTGTTACGCCTTCACGAATCAACTACTCAACGGATCGTCATAAAATTTGCCATGCAGATAGTCTATGGTATGGAGAAAGACATAGGTTACTTTTTATCCCGGGAACGCGGGTGAAACAGCGGGGGAAAGCTAGTTATTAAATAATTCATATAAAAATACAGAACTATATGTAGGTATCAGATTTGCAAGAATATGCATTGTCAGTTCTGAAACCTGCTGAAATATTTAAAGAATTTGACATCTGAATTTTGCTTGCGACCATGTAATGTTAGTTTTATCAATTAAATGCCTGCTTTATTACCACATTGGTTTGGAAACTCAGACATGTCACGTCAAAAATAAATAAATTTTATCTTAAGACTACAAAATCCACGTAAAGTGTCATTGTTTTAAATCTGGGACAAGCTCCTTAGAATTTATTTATCCGACAGGCACATCATTATTTTGTTTTGTTTTGAAACTAGTCATTTGTATTCAAGGTTTGATGACATTTTAGCATAGCATTATATACATTTTTCAATGTTGTTATTTTGCTTATCTCAGTAATATGTAAAACTGAAAAATATATTCCTTTTATAGAGTGCAATGTGAAGATTATATTATGCTAAGCTAAAGGGTTCATTTTGAACATTGGTATCACTCATGATCAGCAGGGGTATTTTAAAACGTCGGATTCGATATCGGAAACGGATTCAGAAATTTCCGAGGCGAATTTCAGCAATTGCTATTTTAATTTCCGAAAACTTTTCGATGAATCGAATTGATATTTCCATAAAGAAACATCAAAAATATTTCAATTCGGAAATTAAAAAAGCATTTGCGGAATATAGCCTCGGTAGTTTTTGAATCCGTTTCCGATATCGAATCCGAGCGTTTTAAAATAGCCCTGCTGGTCGCACTGACGGTGCAACTTTGCTTTGATTGCATCTAGTTTTTAGAGTAATTCTCTCGTGAAATCTTTTCAATTGCGATTCAGTTCACGCCGAGTGTGACTCCTCAAAGACCCCAGAAGAAATTTAATAAAAGACCCCTAATAACACTAAAGTCGGTTCTATGCATATTGCTTCGAATCCAGTCTTCCAGATTTCTTTGTCAATGTCTTCTAAAGAATTAATTCTACTAATACTCAGTGTCCAAGTGACCAATTGACACGTTCTCCCCATGATATAAATATGGCCTTTGATCACCGTTTACAATCATGCTGATGTGTCGTATTATATGAAGGTCTCATCTGGAATCGATTCCATTTGATTTTCGATCGATCTGGAATCGATCCCGGCGGCCCAATTGTAATAAGTCCTTGAATTAAAACTCGATGTATTACAGTTGGCTTGAATTTCAATGGACTCTCTTTGTTGGCGTTTATTTCTTTTAGACAATCAAGTGAGAAAACTTTTAAGTTTCGCCGGAAATTTTCTGTATTTTTTTTCTGTGGATAAGGTTTTGTTTGACCCATGGTGATGGTGTGGCTAAAGGTGGCAAGTAAAGCTGCCAAATCACATCTGTAAATGCTTCATAAAATTTGGATCTTGAAAGTACTCCCAGCTAGGTGCGTACTGCAAAGTACCCTACAACTGTGCTATGGTTTTCTCACGACGTTTTACTTCTTTGAACCCTCATACTCATCGTAGGAATGCCTATTTTAGTCACGGCATACACATTTTAAGGCGATGATAGCTCAGTGGTAGTGACGTTGGATACCGAGACGAAGGTCCCGGGTTCGAATCCTACAATGAGTTTGAGCTTTCGGTGAAGGAAAACATCGTAAGGAAACCATAGCACGGTGGTAGGGTACTTCGTAGTACTCATCTGGCTGGCTACCTCTCTCAAGTTGAAAATCTGTCGCCAAGCACCTAGCGGTGTGTTCCGACAGCTGCACTTGAGAGCCAGTTCCTTCTAGGCTTTGTGTGCTTACCAACTTCGGCCATTTTTTTTCATAGTAAAAATAAGAAAAAAATCTGGTTTCTATAATGTTACTTGTTATCAAAGGAATATAGTCGACCTTATTCTAAAGAATACATTGGCAGAGAACTAAAACCATTTTGATATTCCAGGTGGGCAAAGAAGTGGCGCATCCAGGTATCATGAACGAGTACGACAGCACAAAAGAGAAGAAGTACTACACATACTACCAGTGGGTTTGCTTTGTGCTGTTCTTCCAGGTGTGTATTTTATGCCCTATGTGTTTAAGACGGGGACTAAGCTCAATTTCACAAAAATGGGTTTCTTTGAGAGGCGAGTATGACGCAACCCAATGAAAATACCTCACACAAAAAATAATGTGGACAGACAAGAGTCTGAAGAAAAATGTTAACCGAATAGAATATTGAAAAGTGCTTTGTATTCCCCACAAAAAAATCGTAAACTAGTGCATAAAAATAAACTTTGGCGTCGTAATTCTCTGTATTTTCAGCGACAACACCAATTTTTTTTTTGAGAATATATTAGATACTGCATTATATTGAAATGTTAACCGGATAATTATTAAATTTAATGAGTATTTTCTGTATAATCTAAAGAAAACGCAAAAATAAATATCCAAGCGGCAACTAGTCATATTGTCAACACAAATATGATTTACAATTTTCAACCCTATTCCACGCTGTCTAAATGTAGCAATAGCTTACGCGGTTGTTCTTTAGTCGTCGGGCAACGCTCGACCTGCATGGTTGGTACCGTACGCTTTGTGTCGATTTTTTTTATAAGCATTTGAGTATTGCTCTATACAGATAGCAATAGAACACATATTCGTATGCCCTGAGTGCAAGCGTCCTTGGTCGAACGTCTTGGCGATAGCCGCATAACCATAGTATACATACAACAAAAACAAACATGAAGATAAATCAACTAATCCCAAGAATCTTATATCTATGGATATTTCATTACCTTATTATATCTGAAGACGAAAAATTTCACCTTTTCATTACGTCACACATAAATTCTTTTTCAGTGACAACCATTGAATTATTACGCTATTCAACGTTGTTAGCTATTTCAGGACAAACTTGGGACATATACATTTTATTATGTAGTTAGTTGACTTTCTACCACCTACTACTTTTAATTATATAGTCAACACAAATATGATTTACAATCTTCAACCCGTATTTTTGCGATTTGGAGTGGACAAACCCAAAAGTTAAAATTAGAAGTCATTGAAAGGGATGACAATTTCTGGAATCATAAAATGGAACATGAGTTGGTTCGATTTTATATGAACTGCCTTCTCCCAGAGATAGTGGACCCCAGACATACACGTGGCATGCCTATACGCGATAGTATTGTATCAGTAATGCAAAGCAGTTTACCATTCGGGCAGATACAGAATAAAATTCAGTCAAGATTTCTAGATTTTTCTGAATTTTTATACATCAGTAGCACGGAATCTTTGCCAAGCGCTTATCTCCCAAAAGCAGTGTTTCTCATTAATGTTTTTAGGCTCGTTGATGCGCTTGTGGTGTACCTAACTTGATTAGCCGTTCTTAATCGATCGACAAAGTTAAGCAATTGCTGATGTGGACGGTATCCGCATGGGTGACCGTCTAGTGGTATTTCAACTCGAGCGTTTTCCGTGCACGTGTTCCGTTTAGGAGGCACGTAAAGCCGTTGGTCTCGGCTATCACTAAATTGTGTAAGTCGTTATGCTAGTTGGAGACCTCTTAGGCGGCTTGGAAACTCCAACGAAGTTGAACACTAGCCTATCTCCACCAATTTGCAGTGGCCATGCATGGTGGAATATCTGTCCATTCTTTTCAGTAGTATTCCTGTTACCTTTATTCCTATTTCACTCAGCAGTGATTATGTACTGATGATGATGATGTTTGTTATGATTACTTCTGAATAGAGATTTAATGGTACTCTACGAAATGTCAATACGCTATACACATTGATATCTCTAATATGTATGTATGTACTATCAATCTTCCCCATACCGTCATATTATGTAAAAAAAAAACATCACAGAAAATTACCAAGAACTTATTAAAATATTATATTTCCTTGCCATTTAACGTTAAATGTATCTGTTTACACCAAAATCCTAAGGTTAAATTACACCCGAAGGTGAGGATTATTTTTAACAATGATTGTCCGAAACGTGTCTTGAGACGTCGAGCACAAACCGCTGGCTGAAAGCGGCCGTGATTCTGTAAAGCTTGCTAAGATAGTACAATACAAGTTCTTCAATTACGTAAACGCGATAGTTACGTCAATTCTTTGCAAACTTTACACTCGGGGTACTGATGCCTACGTATGTGTGTATCGGCGAAGATTTGGCTGCGTTCAGTAAAAAATATATAACGGTTGTATCAATGTCCCCCTATTCCCTCTAATGGGAAATTAAATTTAAAGTCGCGGCAACTCACATACATAAAATATGGCATCTTTAAAACTTGATTATATCATGGATTATTAGTAATCCTATCTCTTCGGTAGGTATGTAAAAAGGAGAATGACCATTTTCTAAGGGGAGTTCCACTTCGAAAATGTTTGTGTCACAATGATTTATTTTTTATTTTGTAGAAAAAAATACTATATTTTCATAATCAGTAAACAGTTTTAATTTTCTGACCCGGGTTTAAGAGCTTTTTTCTTTTTTCTGATGCAGAATTTAAGGTTATAAAATGCAAAAAATGCCTATTTACATAGTTTGTTTTTGTAATTCAATGGTTTAGAATTAGTAAGTCGGTAATCTTAAGGTTTTTTAATGGAGGCCACTAAAAAAAACAATTTGTGTTTATTGTAATGTTTTGCAAAAGATTAAACGTAGGTATGCTAGACTTTTTGGCGGGATCTTGCAAAGTCACATAGCGTCTTCGTTTTATTTCCATAAATTCCTGTAATTTCAGGTTAATGCATATTATCAGCGGTGTTTTATCCAATAAAGATCAATCTATGTGCACACAAGTTCAGTGAAATGAATTATGTATATTGTGACTTTTCAAGTTGTCTCAAAAGGTCCGTGAGAAGTTTTAGTACAATGACAACTATTTTACTAAAATATATCTGTTACGGACGGTGACTGATAGTGCGGACTATATGAAAATGATTTATTTAGTGACCAGAACTAAAATATAACTTGACACTGGCAAAAATAAGTCCTCATAAAAAAGATTTGGTAGCCAAACTTACCTATTCAAAATATAACTCGACACTGGCAAAAATAAGTCCTCGTAAAAAAGATATGGTTGCCAAACTTACCTATTTATAATATAACTCGACACTGGCAAAAATGAGTCCTCATAAAAAAGATTCGGTTGCCAAGCTTACCTATTTATAATATAACATGACAGTGGCAAAAATAAGTACTCATAAAAAGGATTTGGTTGCCAAACTTAAAACTAAGAAGATTTTATTTTTCGTAAAATAAACGAATAATTTAAAACGTCCAGAAGGATAGTCGCCTTTATGGGAACGCGAATGAAACAAGCCATAATTGACAGTATTTAAAAGTAAAAAGTTTAGGTAATTAAAAGTGACGAAATCGCAATACTTACACATGGAAGGTTAGTTTTTTAGTTTTTCCTTGGTTTTTATAAGTGTTGTGACAGTATTTTAATACGCAAGTTGTCATTTTTTATTTAATCAGTACAGCGAGTATGACGCGATGACAGCCGTGCGCAGCACGAACTGATAGTGATTTGTTCAGGAGCCCCTCAAGCGGAGTGATATTAAATGTCATGCTTTAGTAAGGCCGACTATCCATCTGGGTAGAGGCACGATGCCGTATGAAAATCTTTGAAAATAAATTAATACTTTTAAGAAATTATTTTATGTTACTTGTTACTTTTTATAACTATACTATTATTGTAATAGGTTCTTACATTACATTCTGTTTGGAAAATAATCATTGTCATCATACACAATTATAAATAAAATGTGTATTTGGCATTTCTGCTACCTTTAACCGACGAATATTATCTAATATCACTCTCGTAATTTCGTTTCATCATTACTAGCGTTATTCAACAGAAAAAGCTATATAGACCGTATTTAACTACGACAAACCTAATTTAACACCTGGCAACATTTGATATTAATAAAACTGTGATTCGAATGGCGTACGGTTTCAGATATCTGTGGTGCGGAAGGCGTACCTATAGGTGTAAAGGAGTTCAAGCGAATATATTATTAATGCTGTTTTTAATCCTCGGGATAGAAAAATATTAATATTTTGTGAATGAACATAATAAAATAAGACTTGATTTTTGAATCATATTTAATTGAGACACGCGATGACACAATAGTGGGCCCAAATATGGTCAATCCCTTTGGTTTATATACCTTTTTATCTATAAAATATTTTTTTATACGTTTTGTGACAAAACGTCATTTTCAATCATATTTAACCGGGAGCACATTTCAGCGGAGGGTGCAATACGAATTGAGAGCAGTTTGCTCAGTAGTGGTGAACAGTTTATGTTACATATATTAGGTCATTACATATGAAATTGGCGCTTTGTACGGGAGGAATATAAAGTCAATTTTTATTTTGTAAAATATATTTAATTAATCAAAGTATGCACCGTTCTTATCTATGCACTTTTACCATCCCATAGGTAGTTTATTGATCCCTTTACTAAAAAACCATGGGGGCGAGAATTAATAAACTCTTTGAAGGCGGTTTGGACTGCCGCATCGGAGTTGAATTTTTTTCCTTGTAAGAAGTTTTCCAAATTCCGGAAAAAATGGTAATCTGTTGGAGCAAGGTCCGGGGAGTACGGTGGATGTCGCAAACATTCCAATTGTAGCTCATCTAACTTAGCGGTTGTTTGTTGTGCAGTGTGTGGTCTTGGGTTGTCGTGAAGCAGCAGTGGCCTAGAGCGATTGACGAATCTCGGTTGTTTAGCAGCTAGTTCTTTCGTCATGGTTTGCAGTTGCTGACAATAGATATCTGCCGTAATCGTTTGGCCAGATTTTAGAAAGCTGTAGTGAACGACAACGGCGCTAGTCCACCAAACACTCACAAGTAACTTTTTCTGAGTCAATTTTCGTTTAAGGCAGGATTTGGCTGGGTCTCCAAGGTTCAGCCATTGCGACGAGCGCTTCCGATTATCGTACAGTATCCACTTTTCATCACAAGTAATGATTCGATTTAAAATCCCTTCATTATTGAGTCGGTTGAGCAAAGTAACACAGCAGTCGACGCGTGTTTGCAAGTTCGATTCACTCAATTCATGAGGTACCCATCGTTCAAGTTTTTTTACTTTCCCGATTTGCTTCATGTGGATTAATACAGTTTTATCACTTACCCCGAAGCCTGCAGCTATCTCTGAAGTGCTTTGTAATGGATCCGCTTCCACAATAGCCTTAAATTCTTCATTTTCCACTTTGGTCTTCGGCCGTCCACGGGGTTGGTTCTGAAGGTCGACTTTTCCGGAACGAAAACGTTGAAACCGAAAACGTACCGTGCTTTCTTTTGCGACACCAGCGCCGTACACATAATTAATCTTTCGAGTTGTTTCTGCAGCACTGGTGCCACGGCAGAACTCGTACTCGTAAATATACCGATATTTCATGTTTTCCATTGTGCGGTAATAAGCGACGCCAAAGAAAAAAATAATGAGGAAAATACAAATGAATGACTGTTTTCAAAACTCAAATGTACCAGCTAAATAAATTTATAAATTTGAATTTGGAATTCTTAACCAAAGAGGAGATAATTGAGATCAAAGTGGTCAGTACGACAAAACGCTAATTTCATATGTAAGGACCTAAATAATTTATACTGTTATGAAAATAAATAGATAGATTATTATATTAGACATCAATGATATTTTTTTTGAAAATTGTTCATCGTCTCATATTATGTATCAACATGTCAATACATTAAGAAATCCGTATCTATTCTGATTTCCTTACATATACTATGCAATTTTCCAAAAGTACACACACATCAGTCATTCCACATTCTAGGTTGTGTGAGTGCATTCCTCGTTTGAAATCGTGAGCTGTCCGCGCCTTAATTTTATTTTACCATGTGCAAGATCAGAAAAGAATCATGGCGAGATTTGTACAAAAAATATATTTTTAGAGACGTTGAAATGAAGTTATTGTTGATCCTTGGTGCGTAAGGAATAACTTGAGGCATTTAAAATATTTCTAGATCCCCGGCATAAAAATGCGACATTCTATGGCATGCCGGCGAATCGCGACCAAAACCATTATGTTGTGGTTATGTTTTGCGGGGTATTTAAAATTTTTCAAGTATATTAATATGTTGCTTGCTGGTAATGTAATCTCAACATTGGAAGTGATTCAAAACTCTCTAAAAATTTTTATTTTGTACAAATCAATGTATGGATCTCGCGATGATTCTTTAAAGCTATCATAACATCAGATATCTAATTTATGTGAATTTGAAATAGTAGCTTTAAAAAAACTGATCTAAGTCCCTAAACAAATGCGAGATTTGAAGTGGTAATCTTTCTACAGGCATATTAGTCCAAAATCAAAGCCATTTATTCAATTTAGGCCCCAGGAGGGCAATTATGAAGGCCAAAGGTTCAGAAGTCGAGCTTGTACTGAAAAGTTATTGGATGGTGTTGGTAAAATATTCTAATTTTTGTTGAAATCTAAAAAAATGTACGGGCTTTGCGTGGTAATGTCCTCTTAAAGTACATGCATCACGCAATGTGATTCTGTTGCAATAAAACATTACACGTTCGTACATGTTTCCTAAAACCAGTTTTTTATTTCAATGAATTGTACATTGACCGAATATGATTAGCATATGACAAATATGTGCTCAACCTTGGTTTAAGTTAAACGTAAACTTCGGTCACATATCCTACGCATAGAATCACGCACGCGATTTGTCGTGGTGGCAGTGTGGTCATATTAATGCCACCACAATGTTTACCACTTAATATCCTGTATGGATAACAAATTGGAAGTTAAATATTTCCTTTAAGATGTTGCTTTCAATTCAGCATTGATGAACATAAAGCAGATGTTTAGAAGAAGTTTGGAATGAATTTTAGATCGAAACGGAGATGCTACTAAAACTATGAGTAGATTTATTGCTAATATCTCCGTGAAATCAGCGACATGAAGGGAATCCTGGCCTTTGAAACCATGAGATACCAATCTGTTTCTAAGTCTTCATACATACAATCTTAAAAAGATCTTCCAATTACCTCATTGCGAAATCGCGAGTCAAAAATACGTCTACGTGACTACAAGCATGGATGGACCACCTTCATATTCAAATTATCATACCAAATATTTGACTCATGTAAAACCCCAGCTTTTTACAACCGTGTTACACGCAGGTTGGTGAAAGGTAAGGTTTTTGACCCATATCTTGTGAAACGTCACTCAGAACACAAAATATTGGATTTAAACCTTATATACCGTTTACAGGATCTATTTTCGAAATATCTATAGCGTTTCGCCCCTCAACAAATCTTATGTTCACGCGGAGTTGCGTTTTCATTTCACTTATTTATATATCTCCATATAATGTTTCGTGATTTCTTGGTTAAACCAGACAGAATGTTTTGACAGAATGTTGACTAGCGAACATATTTAAAACGTCTTGTGCGAACTCGCTTTACATCAAATGTATTTTTTTCCATTTAAAAAATAAAAAATGTATTAGGTTTTCATAAATCACGTATCAGTTACTGCGGAACGATCGAATTTATCGTGAAGAAGCTACCCCACCTGTCTTTTCCTTCGAATATGTTAATTCCTTTGCGAGGTGAATGAACCATACAATAACAAACCTTTGTCCTCGATTACACCCTTGACCTACTAAAAGTTGCCAAAACAAATCCATAACAAGATCTACAATCGCCACGTGTCGAATAGTGACAAATGAGGTCCTAACTATGTAGTCACGATTGTCGAAAATATGTGGGTGCTGTCTGGTACTGTTAGTGTAGGTGCAGTTCAGTGACCAAACTCGTAATGATCTTGAAATATAGACATGGTTTGGACACGTGGAATTATTTTTCTTTGATTAATCACGAGAAATAATGACCATTAAGTATTGAACAAATTCTGCCACTGTCTTTAAGACGTTTGCCCAACAGTTAGACTACCAGTGCTTTTTTCCTTCCAAAGTCAACGACAGACACTAAAAATTTACAGATCTTTTCTTCCGGTTTCATAACTATTTGAAATGTGTTATTGAACCGAACCTATGATTCATTTGTACTGTGTATAAAATAACTGATACATATTTTACCGATGTCAACGTTTCGGTCACAATTTGGGTCGTAAACCGGCGTACACGCATAACGGTGACCATAGCTCACCAGACGGTGTTAAACAGCTGACGTATGGTGTACCGTATTTACCATTTATGGGTATGGACCAATGACCTGTTGACCTACTGACTTCTGAACCACTTTGATGTACCTATTTATTACTTGATTGATTAACTTGTTTTGGAACCGTTTTCTTAGGAATTTAGGATTAATTTATCATCAAAAAAGAGACAGACACAGTCATAGTGTATGATATAATTTGAAGGGATGATAGCGCAGTGGTTGTGTGTGACGTCGAATGCCGAGAAGAAGGTTGTAGGTTTGAATTTTACAATGAACTTGAGCTTGCATAAGGGAAACATCCTAAGAAAACCATGGTAATAGTGTTTGTCGAAAATCTGACGCCAAGCATTTAACGGTGAATTCCGTCCGATATATGCACTTGAGGGTCAAATACCTTCCAGGCTATGAAGTTTTTCAACACAGTGGCAATCTCCCGACTATTGCTACAACAGTTGGACCGCCTGCCGTCTCCTGACGGTGGTCTATAACTTTACTTCTCTTATCTTATACGCTTACTTTCTTTAAAACTCCACCTTACTTATCAATGTATTTTATTCCTACAGGCGATTATGTGCTACACGCCCAAATTCCTCTGGGACGCGTTTGAAGGTGGCCTCTTGCGCACCATAGTGATGGGCCTCAACGTCGGAGTGTGCCATCAGCAAGAGAAAGAGAAGAAGAAGGACGTGCTTATTGGGTACCTGCTCAGGCACGAAAGGGTAAGTCTCTGCCTAAGTATATTTTTCTATAGGTCAAAGTGAAATCGTCAAGGAACTGGACAAAAGAGTTGGAATAAGGGAGATAGCACAGATGAATGATATTCTGATAACTATGGCGTTTGATTGGGATACGCATTAAGAGACAACAGCATCATGTTTGAGTTTGGACTGATTCTTTCTCAGGTCATAATAATATAGGTATAAAGTACGGATCTATGTGGTAGGATGTGCTTAAACTCAGCTTTTTATAGGATTGTTCGACGATATTAGTTAAGATACGACTTAAAGTCTTTACCAAAAACATATTGGAAAATACAAAAACAAAACGACTATCTTACGCCAAGTGCATTCTTACGGAATTGTCAACGGTTTTATTGCTTAGGAGTTTGCATTTCTAAAGTTCCTTCATCACTATTCTCAACATTTCTTCGCCTCTGGGAATCCCTTCACTGTGATTCGTGCTTTGGGTCAATAATGCGCAAGTTCGTCGCTCGTATTGTCGCGTTCGGCGTATTCAAATTACCGACGATAGAATGCGCGTGAGTTGCGAATGGTATGTATTGTCCATTCGGTTTGAGAACTCATGGTTTTTTGTATCAATTGATCTGTATAATTCGGCGTATTGACGTATTACATTTGTGTAGACTTCACGCGTGAAATAGCAAAAACTAGACTAGTTTAAAATAACCCTGTTCAAGATTAGCAACAGAGAACAGTGCGGCATTGGATCAGAATATTAAGATATAGAGCTGATCCGAAAAAGGTATGGTGAAGACTAATCCTCTCTATGTAAGGTTGTCTCGGGTACCCGGGATAACATTATAATAGTCTCATATAATAAACGACAACCTAAGTAGCGTAGAGATGTCAAAGGGAATCCTATCGGTTATTTTGGGACACCTAATTTTCGCATTGGTGAATTAACAACCCCTTTGGGCTCTCGATGCGTTGCTCGGCCTAAATCGCCTTTGACTTCATTTATCACAGATTGCTTAGCTGTCCTGCTCTCTCCTATAGAATTAATTATCTATGAAAATGTATCTATGCAGTGGTATACAATTATGTTATTGACTGGGTTTGAAATAACGAAAAATAATGCATAGTTTAATAACTGAATAAGCGCGTCCCATGCGATTTAAGGCGATGATAGCTCAGTGGTAGTGACGTCGGATACCGAGACGAAGGTCCCGGGTTCGAATCCTACAATGAGCTTGAGCTTTCGGTGAAGGAAAACATCGTGAGGAAACCATAGCACGGTGGTAGGGTACTTTGTAGTACCCGTCTGGCTGGCTACCACCCTCAAGTTGAAAATCTGTCGCCAAGCACCTTTCAGTGTATTCCGACAGCTGCACTTGAGAGCCAGCTCCTTCTAGGCTTTGTGTGCTTACCACCTTCGGCCGCATCATCACTTACCATGGTGAGATTGCGGTCAAACACAGGCCTATAAACAGTAAAAAAAAAAAAAAAAAAATGCGCGAATCCACAGGTTCACCCTATAATAAGCTCGGCTTATCTTTGAGATTATCATTAAATTTAAAGCCATCAGAAACTGGTATCCTTGAAGATAATATTGAAATAGTCAATCTAGCTAGACACAAGTGCTTCATTGGAATTGCCAACATCGTATTTCAGCGGATGTGACAGAGTGCCACCATTATGCGATTATCATAATTTCCGTCAAATTTGATAATGGTGCCGATTCTGTTGTAAATCGCACTAAACTAATTTTAGTCACATCTCATCTCTTTCTTACGAACATGATTGAAAAAGGATAGAACATATTTTAAGTTGTCAAATTAATCTTTGCCGTCTTATTTTGCGTGTATTTAGGCGTAACCGCGGTAGATGGCGACTAAATTTATATTGAAAACAAGCATTGGACTAATTTGACAGGACTAAATTTCGTACATCCTTTTCTTATGTTCTTTGTTAGAAAGAGACATAGTGACATTAAAATTAGTTTAGTTGTGAACAACAGAATCAGGGCCAATATAGCAGTAGACTAAAATTGTATATCAGCTAGACTACTAGACGAACGAATGATTTTATATTGTTTTGACGGTATAAATCACAAAATTAAACCGATACTCGTGTTATTTACTTTTGAGGAATTTCGTAATTATTCCAAATCAAAGTCTGATCGAAACAAAATTTGGATTGGACCTGATAAATTAAAATATTGTTACAAGTACAAGCTTTTTTATTCTATTCGTTAAGAAATTCTAGAATATAGCATATTAATAGTAGACGCATTCCAACGCACGCACAAGTTTCTATTGTAAGCCTCCATTATTGAATTGGAACTGTTGCTGAACCACAAACCACAATGCTAAGTGAATAAGTATAATAGCGGCTTTTAACAGTTACATCCTTATATATTATATAACGTAACGTCTATATCTGTCTGTCCATGTGGTTATAACTAGAGAACCACCGCATTGATTTTGATGCGGTTTTCGCAGTTACCGAGGAGGTTTCTAGAGGTCTTCTTAGCTATGTAACATTGAGCTATGATTCAAGGGTTATAAGCAATGGCTATTTTTATGGCTATGCCATGGTATCAGTTCATGCGTATTGTAAATATTAGAACTGATTTAGTCGATGACGTTATTAACGAAGCATGTATTTGAAGTGCTCGTGGTGTAGCATGATTAGCCGTTCTTAATCGATCGGCAAAGTTAAACTACGCCTGTCGTGGTTGGTACCTAGATGGGTGACCGCCTAGTGGTATTTCAAATCGGGCGTTTCCGTGCTTCGGAAGGCACGTCAAGCCGTTAGTCCCGGTTATCAATTAATTGTAATAGTCGTTAAGCTAGCTGGATGCCTCCTAGGCGGCTTGAAAAATTCCAACAGTAGGTTGACCACTAGCCTACCTCGACCGATCCGCAGTGGGCACGCGTGGTGGAGTATTGCCCATTCCCTTTCACCTTCATTTGTGAAAGGAGGCCTGTGCTCAGCAGTGGAACAGGCTCTGTTATAGACAGATGATGATGATGTATTAACAATTACTCAAAAAAAAATTGCCATATAAAGGTTAAAAGACTAGTTGCTAGATCCTAGAATCATATCGCGTCACAAACACGAAGTTCTAAATTGTTATTATAACCCAAAACGAAATGTCATAATTGCAATAATCCATCATAGTCAGATTTTATCTAATTCATCACAATGTACATTAATTTTATCTAAAATGCATTTAATGTCTTTATCTTGATGTCAATCTGTTAAACAACGTTGAGAATTCTAAGCTGAGGTTTTGCTATCTTCAGTCTTTACTGAACTGTGAGACCATAATTTATTTGTTTCCATATTTGTTCTGGTCATCAGGTTCAAAATCATATTTTATTGCTTATCAACTGTTTGAAATAGAAAACCCAGAAATTTCCGATTTTTTAGATTGATTTCTTGGAAGATTAAAAAGTAACTACTTGTATTATAAGTACTTCAATGTTGGGCCATAATATCTAGGGGAAATTTCAACAGCCTCCAGCTTCCGTGCACTGAACCAAATCGGTGATAAAAAACCTTAGATCGTGACACTCGATCGGTGGGCGAGACAGAGGCGACGAATTGAATAAAGTAAGATTTTTTGTCCGCGGTCAATGCCCATAGGTAAGCGTTCATTGCACGCCAGTTACGCAATAGTTACCTTCACTGCGTCAAATACATCGATGGTTCACTTTCCAACTCTTAGTTGAAGGTCCACTTTAGAGAAGAAATGGACTGCAAAAATTTGGTTTTAAATAGGAAATATCGTGATGTTGCACAATTTGATTATCGTGTTACATCAGCAGTTAACTGTAGATCGTTTGTATCTGTCATTATCTCAGTAACATGTGTGTCTGTTTTTGTTTGAAACACTCAGTGGTTTTTCACAGCCTTACAACAGGGAGGATTTGAATATTATTTATCATGACTAAATTTATTGTCAGATTGTTTTCTCAGAAATTTCACTGACATGATTGGGTTTAACCCCGTTTCTGTTTATCCGTTTAATATCGGGAGTTAAGTATATGAATTAGTTTTTACATGTTATTTTATTGCCCGGAAATGCAAATGTTTTGGAATAATTAAGTTTAATTTTAAATTTAGGCTGTTAGTTGGAGACGGGTATTATTTTAATTGTTGTACTCCACCTATACTCGGGTGGTTTGTTATGTAGAGTCTGACTCATTTTCATCGGAATTTGTTTACGGACCTTTACGCAAACAAATTGCAGTGTTTTGAAAGTTTTAATTTAGGTACTTAATTTATTAACACATGTTTCCACTACATTGCATCAGCTTTGCTGTTTTAAGGGGTGTTTTTTCGAGATGTGTCGTTCAGGCGCTACGCAAATGATTTTCTGGAAAAGAGGATTCTAGTTATTTGGTTATTATTTATCTTGTATCTTTATAATATTACAAATGTTTACCAGTTTTACCTCTCCGTCTATGTTCGTAAGTAATACATAAACAATTTTCACTAAGTGTTTGTTTAAACGCATGGTTTATACTAGGTCGTCGCATAAACTGCTCGCCAATGCATCACGTTAGGACAATAAAACGTGACTGCGTAGGTGTTCAGCGGGCATTGACTGCATTTGGTTTATCCTCACGAACTGGCTTACTCGTAAATCCTTTTTAAGGAAATATTACATTATCATAATAAATGCCATTATTATCGCTACTCTTTAAATTCTCTTGAATGTAGTGCGTGCATGTGGATTGTTTGGGACCACATTTTCTCTATCTCTTTTTAGGCATTCATGTTTTATTTACTTCTATGCTTACAAAAAATCTTTTTAATTTTAGACTGATCTTTGAATATTATAAGTTTATATTTTCCGCCAAATTCTGAATAGCCAAAATCAAAAGTACCCATGGTAAATCCTTTAACAACTTCCAAGATTGGTTTACACCGGTCGTTTAGTAGAGTTTCAAGTGTGCAGTGAACACTTCCTGCCATCTGGCGGATGTTCTCACCTTCCAGGCAGGTGCGGTGATCGCTCGGAACGGTGGCCAATTGGGAATTGAATTCGCAATTTTTTATGATCCTTATCTGCTCTATTGAATTTTGTTGGAGCTGTTTTGTAGGCTTTCTCAGTCGCAATTTTAAGCGTTGTGCCTAGTTGATCCACTCATCTTCGATTTAAAATATGTCTTATGTTTTGCCTCACCGTGATTATATGATGTGAAAAAAAATGTTAAGCAAAGTTAGGAGGTTTATTGTGCAGGTTGATGACACAGTTAAACCTTATATTTGGGCTACGTAAACCAAGGTTTTAAATATATCAGTCACTTTAAAATGCTAACTTAAACCTGGGTTTTACAAGACTCCGACTTAAAGGGGGATTAAGCGTGATTATTATTTGCGCGGACCAAGATGTCCAAATTGTAAAAAAGTTAAAGAAAAAAAAAATTGTAAAACATAATCTAAAAAGAGTACGGACCACGTGTCTGTAGTAAGTAGTTTAAACCAATAAAAAAAAAGAAAAAAAAGGAATAAGGTCTAGAAGGGACTAATGAAATTGAAGAATTCTACTATTGTATTAGTCATAAAAAGCCTTGGATGCTGACTTAATCATATCCTTAGAGTTTTCAAATCCTACGCTTAATTTACGCAGAAACGTCATCATTTCCGTGTACTATGAACGTAATTGAATGAGTATTTGCATCACTCTGTAATCCATGAGTCACGTTTAACGGGACACAAATGATACAATCCCACTGCATAGGTGAGAAAACTCATTGTTTCGGTATTGACATTATACATATGGTCAAGATATAACCTTTTACTGGAGGAAAGCATAGAAATGTGGTACTGGTTACCGTTGAGTTTCGGTAGCTGCAGACAACCAGTTCCCTAGCAGGCCTTATCTGCTCATTATCTTCGGTTACATCATCACTTGATGGTCAAACGACATTACTATAAATGATCTTTGCTACCTGCAATTCGGTAAAATCCTCTCATCTGTGTTATGTCTTTAAATCTTCGGTAAAAAATCAGGTGTACTGTTCTCCTCGCTTTCCTCATTAGGAATACTTACTTATTTTGTATAGTGTGTAAAATCAGTCACAATTACCTTGCTAAAACATATTCACATTACACACATGGCTGATCTTTTCAAGGGCATTCGTTTACTTCCTTGTATTTATTATTTCAATTATGTTTTTTTTGGCTTTAGGAGCCTGCCTGGTCAAAGTCCATGAGTTTGTTGCTGTGGTTGAAGCTACTTAGTCCAAAGTTTTTTCGACGTTAGGTATTATGATTGCCTAGTCCTTTTGTCTTTTATTTGGGGTTTTCTAAATCTTAAGGTGACTGGAAAAACCAGTGCGCTTGTTCTCAATTTTGTAGTTAAATTCTCAGAGCACGAAAAATTCGATATGCATATTAGAACATGCGTTTCCTTAGTGCAATCTTACAGCAAGAAAACCCCCTCCAATTTTCAGTATGTATAAGAACTTTGGGACTTTGAGAACTGCTCTCAATAAATCCCTGCATATTATCTGATATTGGGAATTTACATGTCACAATAGCTTCCCAAACTTCCGTATGAATAAGATCAGGTAGCCGAGTCATCACTAGTAGCTAGTTTACATTTTTTGCGTGTCTTACGCGTGTGTTTACTCAAGTGTTGAGACCTTCCGCCACTTACCGTCTAACTTAGTCCCGTTTGATGTTCTATTTTTGTAAAACACTTTATAATACGGTAGTCGAGTGTTTGGACAATAATGGGTTCACGACCATGTTACTGTTCCATTCATTTAACATGAGGATGGTGTCGTCGGGAATATTAAATCTCAAGTGTTAGGTCATTAAGGAAATAAATGTATTTGAGTTTCTTGGAAGTCTTTGGTAATTTGAATAAGTATGCTTTCGGAAACGTATTGAGCAGAACGAATGGTAGAATTTTTTATATAATGTTTGCGATTTAGTAGCAGTTTTACTTGGCAAGTTATAATAGACGCTTGCAATGTTTTGATAAATATAATTCCTCGCAAATGTTGTTCGACATCTATAAAGAAAGCACTGTCTTTATCAAACTGGTTAGCACCAAAAACGACGGTCAACTTTTTGTCGCTCGCACCATTGGCGTCGGCATTTATTTGTAACGGTACTTTAGACTTGTCTCGTCGTTGGCCCCACTATGGTTGGCTACCACAGAACAGATAGAAGACCAGAAGTTCCTGTACTTTGAAATACGTACGACATAAACGCCTGTTACAGTTTTATCAAGCACGGGAGATACAGATACTTCAGAATTTAATGTAAGAAAGTCTTACAATGTTTCTGTTATGGCTCGCCTTGTAGATTACCTATTTTATGTTTTATATTTGATCCAAGATGTATCTAATAAAAATATAGATAGAAACGACTGACGTTTAAAAAATCTATAATAAGGTCATGCAAACAGAAATATGTACGTAGACGTTTTGTAGGCAGTTCTTCTATGTCTTATCTATAAAGTGCGGCTACCATGCGCAGGCGCAGCTGCACATTTGAGATTGCGCACGAGTGCCATTGGCCCGTTTTGCTTCGCTTCCCTGCATAGGTGTCAAGGGACATTAGGATCATATGTTTGCGATTTTCTCACGGTACGCCGCGCCGTAATGATTTACGTGAACGATATAACAATGATCCATTTATTAAACAACATGAAGCTAAATCATAATATCTTTTTCAGTTTTAGACTTCATCCGTAATGTACGTAGGGTTCAATTTGAAATGAGTTTGGATGAGAATTGTTGGACCGATATGGTCTAAATTCTTCATATCCATCGTATTTTGTAATTTCTCCTACATTTAGATAACGAGTATTTATAATTACAGCTTGAGTACAGCCATAGTAGTTAGTTCTACAACAGATGTTACTTATCTGAAACAGCTTCTTTGTCAGAACTTAGTCACATAATTATTATAGGTCTTATCTATACATTTAAAGCAGTACAGTGACTTACTTACGGACTGACTGACAGCCAACACACAGCCTTAATCGGTGTTCTAGGAAGTGCTCCTTGAGTACCCTAGGGAGAACAGAATTAAGCCAGTCCCATTTTCTTATACATTATGTCATACCTATAGGAGACTGACTTTTTAAGAGTGCGAATTCAAATTACGACGTGCATTAGTGGGGTGGGTTAGATAATCTGCATGGCCGCAGGTCATGGGGTCGATTCCATCCTGACATTTTTGATAGAATACCCGAGTATTCGTGGAAAAGAAACAGACTTACTTACTACGGGACTTTACGTATTTACCGAAAAAAACCAATGAAGTAGGTACAGTTTAATTAATTAAATTGTTCAAGAATGTAATAGGTAATGGTTGTGCAACACACGCTGTCATAAAGTCCAAGGGTACAGCCATAAACAAGCGTACATATTGATGCTGAAGCTCGGTGCATTCAGTTCCACGTGTTTGCCTTGACACTCACTCCGCTCCGCATTTGGGCTGTAGGTCTAGTTTAAACCACTTTCTGTCATAGAAACCACTACAGTAGTACCCAACTGATATGGCGCGTCGTGAATCTTCGTTCGCACAGAAAAGAAAGTATGGCCCCGAAGATTAACGAAAGAATGCTTAAACTTACAATCAACCATAGATCACTACTATAAGGTTCATAATACACTGCAGCTGTTAGTTCCGTCTCACTCGCAAGTCACGTTCCTCCGCACGGCGCGCGCTAACATGGCGGCAGCTGCCTGCCAATAGCGTATCCCGCGCTTTGAAAATGTATCTTCTGCGCAGGTACATCGGTAAGCCATATTAGTTGGGTACTACTGTACTTACTGAATTCGCGAGCTGTCATCTCGCGGTTTCACCCGCGTTGCCGGAATAAAACAATGATCTTTTAGATTAACAGAGACAGGTCGAAATGTGTTAGGGATTTGTATGGCAAAAATTTTAACTAGTGTTGTGTTACACCCTTATATTTTTAGATGAAGATTTTTAAGGCGATGATAGATCAGTAGCGACGTCGAATACTGTTACGGAGTTCCCGAGTTCGAATCCTACAATGAGCTTGAGCTTTCGGTGAAGGAAAACATCGTGAAGAAACCATAGCACGTTGGTAGGGTACTTTGTAGTACCTGCCTGCCTGGCTACCACCCACAAGTTGAAAATCTGTCGCCAAGCACCTACCGGTGCGTTCCGACAGCATATATTTATTGCTTATTGTCTTTTACTGCTTATTTGACAGTCTCATAGCGTCATGTTACCATTTACCAAAAACTCATCGATTGCGACCTGTATTGTGTGTAAATCGACCCTTCCAAGTTCTGCGAATAACTAATCATATTCGAAATCCAACCCTATTGAATGTAGGTTATGGCACAATATCGCTTTCTCAAACTACACGTTGCAAAAGTAGCCTTTTGTAACTGGCTGATTTCAATTTAAAATATAATTTCTGTTATGATGTTATACCACATAAACTATTCAATCGATTTTCAAATCTATTTCATCGATGATAAGACTTTATGTTTCCCACTTGTTATATGACATAACAGCGCAATCATTTTCTTTTGAATTTCGTATTTGATTAGAGAAGGGTCTTTTCAAAGAGATCTTTATTAAATGTTTTGTTAAGCTTTTTATGGTAGCAATTAATTTTAAAACTTTTAGTCGTATGCTGAAAAAAGTCTTATTACATACGTATCAGAGTTTAAATTGTACCGTTACTTATTTACAATTAGTGCGCAAAAACTCTGCTGGAGGCAAGAACATCTGGCCACCAAACTTGCTTAGACACATGGTGGTCAAGTTGCAAGCCCCGTCTAGAGATCCTTATTGAAATGAAAATCTATATCCAGCGATAATTGTTACTGTTACTTTTTCTGACCCAGGAAAAGTATTTTTTTTTAAATGTTTAAACTCTATGGACAAGACTTTAAAAGGTACTCAACAGGATAAATACCTCCTACCCAGAACTCCTGTTTTGGCTTCCACAACTTTTGGCTCGCAAATTGGTTCGCTCAAATGAAGCATTTAAAAAATAAAAAAGCTGACGAAATGAGTCCTTACTATTGCTGACCATTCGGATGATTAAAAAAGTTATGCTACAAAACAACCTACAGAATCCCGACGTAAAATTCAACCGGCCATATTAACAGTATTTTTTGCCCCACATAAATTTTTCGGAACTTGTTCTCTTGCTCCGGTTTTTTGCGGCCAGGATCGATAGTTTCAGATTAACAGACAGACAGACAAGACTGGTAACAATTACTACATACACTGGCTAATGACAGGTATTACCAGTTCAACGAACCAAAGCATTGAACATTTCTTTTGGTTTGTTTCATTCTAATGAAGCGTTATGTAATGGAATTTTTCAGGCAGCTACGTTGCTATTAAGAATTGTAAAGATTGTGAGATATAATGGACCCAACGCTTTAAAAGCCTGATGAAGTACGGCTTGGTCTTTAATTTAATGCCCATTTGGGTAGCCCATTTGAGCTTGAGTTTGGCCACTGACTCGCCCATAAGGTACGAAGACGAATTCTAGGATGGAACACGCTTATCCAGAAGGAACCAATTCACTCTGGCCTTGAGAGTCCCTAGATTGTACGAGTCAGGAAACACAGACGCCGGAAGCAAGTTCCACTCCCTTGCTGTCCGCATTATAAAAGAGGATGCAAAACACTGTGTCCGTATTTTCGGTATGTCAACAACGTACGGGTGAAACTTTTCCCGGCGTCTTGTGGTTCGCCTGTAGAAAAAAATACAGATTTTTATTTGACTTGAACAGTAACCGCTCAAAAATTTTTTCCTACTATTTTGAATCATGGTAAAAACCGACTTGTCTTTTCAAGAGCATATTTCATAGCGCTCTATCAACCGTAAGCACAGTCAACCGCAGGTAATGGTAGGATGTGCAATACAATGTTGGGTAATGACGCCTTTTCCCCACCAGTAATTGTAGGCTATATTTGTGTCATTGCAACAATAGTTGCTGGCATGGTTGCTTGGTTGATACTTTCAACTTGTATACGGCCCATGTCGAATAGATCAAAAGTTGCCATAAGTAAGTAATTTTAAACAAAACGCGTCTTGTTTCGGCACTATATCTGGGGCTTCCTTTACAATTAATAGGACCGAAGTAACGGCTGAGAAATCAGAGGATGTTTTCATTTCAAACTGTCAACTTAAATACATTTTTCTACACACTTGCTTGTAAAGTGTCATTTATTGCACCGTTTTTAGTATCATAATGCAGCTTATTACGCACTAGTGGTTTTTACTCTACATTACCGCACAGTTTTATGATAGGTATAATCCCTATTATGTTAAGATTGTACCTCAATGCAATTGATATGTGTGCAGACGAAGCATTCCTAATTTAAACGTGTAAACAAGTTTGACAGCTTATCACTGTCAAAAAAAACCTGCGCGCTATATTTAATGACTTTCTCATTGTGTGGTTGATTATTATCAAAATATCTACTTCAAAAAAAGTGTTATTTTCCTCGCAAGTGTTGAAAAATGTCGTATGACACGCGTATGCATTGATCATTACACGCTCAATACCGCCTCTTGTGTAATGACCAACTTTGCACACATGTACCATAATAGAGCCTTCTTTGAATTTGAAGCACCATTTGCGGTTCAAAAATATCTTCAAACAAATCTGCTGAGTCTGCATGTGTCTGAAGATTTTTGCATGATTATATAAAGTTCTACTTAATATCAGTTAAGGTCAGCTTTACATTGAAGTCCGCCTGATCTTTTGCTTTTGGTCCGCATAAAGCACGCATACAGAACTTCTGAGCCAGTTATGCATGTTCAGTTTGGCGGAGTTTGGCCTGCACTGGCTGGTTGGCAGTCGCCAAACGCAAGCCCATTTAATTAAAAAAAAAAAAAAAGAGTGAAGAGGGTAGGTGGGGTATGGAATAGTGCCAAGAATTCTGCTAACGAAGGATATTAAAACTGAGCAAGTTATTAAAGTTCTACATTCTAGTTTTTACATGAGAGGACATTATGCTGGAAACTTCCGGAGTGAACGAATGAATAGCAATTTAATAACTTCTGCTTGGAATTAACTTATTAGTAGACTTTGTATCAGAGTATGAAATTGCAATGTGACCCTTCGTGTCTTTATTAAAGAACCCACTTCTTTGTAGATAATATTCCTACGTTATTCATTGTTATTATTAATTTCTTTTTACTCTTGAACATGCAGTGCCATAGTACAGAAATAATAACTAAAACAGTATTGCAATCCATCGTAATTTATTGATCATGGATCTATATCTAAGTGAGAAGAGGACACACTTTTAAATTATAGTATATACAGGCTGATTTTTTTTTCAGCCAGTTAGGGCAACTTCTGAACTACAGGTCTTAATTAGAGGTAAAGTTTGATAACTTCTAGCAACTTGTGATGTGACCAAGATTGTCGTACATAATTTTGATCGTATTGTGACGTAGAAGCAGAAAAAGAAAAAAAAAATTGAAAAAAAATCATATCTACGAAAATACACATATTTTCTTTCATTTTTAATGCCACTGTTTTTTCAAAATTTAGCTCATTCCTTTCAGTGTTTTTCTTTAAGACTGTAGTTCAGATTTGCCCATACTGGCTAGGCATGCTACCTATGTTTAGAGCAGTAGGAATTAGCTTACTTCATATCTCCGCAAATGTTTATTTTACTCAAAAAAATATAAAAAATAAATGCTTTTGTGCACCCATTGCTTTCGCAGCGATACACTTCAAATGGACGGATGAAGTGACTACTTATCATAGTCTCAAAACTAAACACTTGCATAATAAAAGCACACCAATTAAAGATTTTATCGTATAAAAATCATAATTTTCATCAAACTTAGCCTAAGCTCTTCTTCGCCAAATATTTTTCCGTAAAATACGGTTTAATATCAATGTGAGTTACTGCCTCAGCTTATCTAAATACTGTGCCAATATCCACGCTACAAAAACCGCCAGGTGTTCACATCCAGTTATCAAAAGGGCACACGACATCTGCCGCCGACCCCTGCGCTTACGCACCGCAGATAATAATAACTAACTATGGAGCACGTGATCTTTTGCACTTAAAGTTTATATCAAGTTAATGAAAGTGGAACGATTCGTTTTTATCTCTAGATTTTTTTTTTTTTTTTTTTTTTTCACACACGGTCCTCTTATCCCAAACTAAGCAGAGCTTGTACTATGGAAACCAGATAACTGATATAATTACATATACTACTTTTTGTTTGTAAATACATACTTAATATACATAATTACACCCAGACTCAGGACATACAGACATGTTCATGCACACAAATGCATGTCCTGTGTGGGAATCGAACCCACGACCTGCGGCACGTAAGGTGAACCTTAACCAACTGCGCCAACTGGCCCGTCTACTAGAATACTTTTTACAAGCTTTTATTTAACTTGCAATGTATGTTTGTTCGGGTGGAATCTTGCAAAACGAATTTCACCCACTTCCAGTGGTCGG
This sequence comes from Polyploca ridens, assembly GCA_951394255.1. NCBI lineage: Eukaryota > Metazoa > Arthropoda > Insecta > Lepidoptera > Drepanidae > Polyploca > Polyploca ridens. The sequence continues at coordinate 1,240,503 of OX596248.1, read as the reverse complement.
ATTGACTTGATATTTGGTACAGTCAACAAAAAGTACAGTCACTCAAAAAAGCTTGACTTAAAAATGAATTTTTTAACAAAGAACTTCTTACTTAATAGTGCTTTCTTTTCCACATACCTAAATACCTAAATAATGAAAACCTTACGGTATGAAACCCGGGATTCGAGTGAGAATACAAGCCAATTTACGAGGTCATGGGTTCAAATCTAAAAAGAAAACGTGAGGAAACCATAGCACGATGGTAAAGAACTTTGTAAGAAAAAGCTCTGATTATAAAACACTTTTAGTTTTTTTGCTTCCAAATGCGATTTACCTTTGCTGTGTTTATCTGCATAGGTATTTTTGTAATCACATTATTTTCATGTCTTCTGCAGTTGTTCTAGCTTAACATTTTTCAACTAAAGCTCAAAGATTTTCATAGGGCATCGTGCCTCTACCCAGATGGATAGTCAGCCTTACTAAAGCATGACATTTAATATCACTCCGCTTGAGGGGCTCCTGAGCAAATCGCACTCAGTTCGTACTGCGCACGGCTGTCATCGCGTCATACTCGCTGTACTGATTAAATAAAAAATGCCAACTAGCATATTAAAATACTGTCACAACACTTATAAAAACCAAGGAAAAACTAAAAAACTAACCTTCCATGTGTAAGAATTGCGATTTAGTCACTTTTAATTACCTAAACTTATTACTTTTAAATACTGTCAATTATGGCTTGTTTATTTCGTGTTCCCATAGAGGCGACTATCCTTCTGGACGTTTTAAATTCTTTGCTAAAACTATACCTAGCGGTTTCATCTGTAATCCTGTGAGTAGACCAAAAGATTAAAAATAATTTTTTTTAATCAACTTCAAAAATAAAGTAATTTGACTTCAGAATACGCTAAAAAGTATGAAATAACTCTAATATGACACTGATTTGTAGTCAGCGAAATATTTTCAATGGAATTCGTCTTGCTCTTTCGCTGACTTCAAATCAGTGTCAGATTAAAGAAAAGAAAGAAGAAAGACAGAAAAAACATTTATTTTGAGGAAACACAACACAATTACATACACTGTTACATATGACATACACAAAAAACAGTAAGAAGGAAAAGTAATAATAAATTGTGACTCAGTTGTAGACTGCAAGCCTCGTACAGGTACAGGGCTACAGCACTGATTTTCAGTCGCTGCCATAGGTGACGTCACGAACAACGTAACTAAAATAAAAGGGAAAACAAAAACAAAGAATAAGAATAACAAAGTAAGAAAATGGAAATAGATTAAAAATTAGTAACAATTAATAATTGATTAGAGTTATTTCATACTTTTTAGTGTATGTTAAAGACGTTTTTTTAAATTATTTATCGATAGTAGGCGCATTCAAAACCTACATTCCCATAACACAATATTGTATTAGGTAACCCAATGTCAATTTAACAATAGTACAAAGATTTATTAGCCAGATAGTGTTTATTAAACGAATTTTATGTACGACGGACATTTGATGGGTAGGAAGTACTACTTGTTTGGATATGCGAAGGATATATTGATATTGATAGTTTTCATGTCATCATCATCGTCTTATATGTAGATGATGACATACATGATATTGGATTCACATGGAACATTCAAGAATGTTCTTGATCCAATGATGGATTAAAACGCAAGACATATTTATTTACTTATTAAATATAGATTCAGACTACTTTGTAGTCTTTGCCGCCGCGCCGGGGCACGCAATTGTTGTCAGTGCGACTAGAATGTAAATATTATGTAATGAATCTAAGCTTGTTTTGAAAAGAGTAATTGCTGAGTTTATTGCCGGCTCTTCTCAGCAAATGCAACCTTCCGAACCGGTATTAGAGTATTAGAGTCAGACTTTTCATAAGTGCCTGCGAAGGTCTATTTGAATAAATGATTTAGAATTGAATTTTGAATTTTGATATATTCGTTAAAAATTCAAAATGGACACCATGCACCACATAAAAATGTGATTGTCGTTATGCCGATAGTAACCATGTGCAAATAATACGTGTTATCACTAAATAAACTACAGTCAATATTAAAGAGGTTGACTATCGATATAAACTGATAAGTAATGAATGAATAATTCAAGCTAAAGATCGGTACAGTCGCCGGCACCTAACTTGGCAACAGTCGTTAGATTATTTTACTTTTAAACAGACCTGTAAAAATAAATTATGGCAATAACCATAGAATAATGAGAAGCAATAAAATACTTTTTTTTGTTGCGCTAAGTGTACATGCGCGCGTCTTTATAAAAACTTATTTATATGTGTTGTAATATATAAAGTGAAGCGCTCGTGGTGTAGCATGATTAGCCGTTCTTAATCGATCGGCAAAGTTAAGCTACCATCGTCGTGGTCGGTACCTGGATGGGTGACCGCCTAGTGGTATTTCAAATCGAGCGTTTCCGTGTTTCGGAAGGCACGTAAGGCCGTTGGTCCCGGTTATCACTTAATTGTAATAGTCGTAAAGCTAGTTGGATGCCTCCTAGGCGGCTTGAAAAATTCCAACAGTAGGTTGACCACAAGCCTACCTCCACCGATCCGCAGTGGACACGCGTGGTGGAGTATTCCCTTTCACCCTCATTTGTGAAAGTAGGCCTGTGCTCAGCAGTGGATTATAGGCTGATGATGAATATATAAAGTTAATTTTTCTTTGGCAGTTGAAATAATAGACAATAAATAAACATCATGAGCATGGCGGTATATGAATCCTTTGATACAGTCAGTGGGTCGCTTGTATACCTCCATTGAGGTAGATATCAGAGAGGTCAGGTAACAACGGTGCTTGTGAATAAACATTCCATATGGATATCGGATGATAACACAAACATCGGGTATCCAGCCCACCCGCCATCTATGTCGAGTTGGTCTTTGATCATGTAATCCATAAGGATCAAATTGGCTTGATTCTAACAGTATTCTATCATTGTAATCATGTCGTATCTAAGACAATCTTTATACACGGCCGCCACCTGATCCCAAACTAAGCAGAGCTTGTGTTATGAGAACCAGATAACTGATATTACTACTTGTGTGCTTGTAAATACTTACGAAGAATATACATAGGTACATGTTGATGCACTCAATGTCTCTCCTGATTCAGAACCCTGTCCTCTTCCTCCTGACCTGAGTGACAGTATCTTACCTTCATGTTAACTGGCCCGTCAAATGAAGATCAATTCTATTGATATTATGTTGCGTCCATGCTACGCGAGCCGAGCACGAGCCGAGCCACGAACGAACAGGATTCGTTCGTTGCTCGATGTGGACGTACAACGAGCATAGAACAAGCCTAAAACGAGCCTTCAACGATCGCGTTGCGAATTCCTGTGTTCGAGAAAAAACTGACAATCGGGCGGAGCGCAGTCGAGTCGAGACGAATGCATATTCGAGGCGCATGTCCGTCCACGCTACGCGATCAACGAATGAATCCTGTTCATTCGAGGCTCGGCTCGTGCTCGCTTCGCGTAGCATGGACGCACCATTACATAATATGGGGAAGGTCCGATCATTACTAAGAAAAAAATTTGGAGAAGGAATACTGATATGAATCCTGTATGTAAAAGGAAAAAAGTTTCATCGAGGCCTGTCCTCTTTGCTGTAAGAGGAGCTTCTAGCCAGTGGCCACAAAGGTATATGAAGTAGCTGCCGGTTTGCTCCACCAGCTGTTCCTAAGAGGCAGACTTCTAGGCTTTGTGCGCGTACCACCATCGGACACAGCTTTAGTTCTCGTAGTGAGTTTGTCTTCAAGCACTAGAACTTAGAGTATATTCTGAGTGTTTTACGCGAATCTATTAAACAATAGTAAAGTTATACTAATTCGTATAGTGTTATGGTACCAAGTTCCAGTTTCAATAGAGTAAGGTGTAATAATGATCATGTAATAAATAAACATAACGTTTAACTGCTACATATGGCATGATTTGAGCAGAAGGTGTGTTAGTTATTTCACAGGTGTGACCTGGTTCTTATGAATTGCTAAAAAAACTAGATCTAAATCTAGATATATCATATACCTGTATAGGTTATAAATTTTAAGTATAACATTGAAAGCGTTCATAGTATTCAAACATATTTTTTTTCCCGTAATAATTCCCGAATCCGGCTTTTTCGCAAAACCTGGAAATTCCGTTTATTTTCTTGGATTTCCGACATGGATCACAAAGCTGTCTCTTCGTATCTCTTTAAAACATCTTTAATTTGGCACGAAGACTTTTTTAAACCGCGGTGGACTGGTAGCTTCTTCTAAATTTGTTTTTGGACGAGTGATGTTCCAGCCAATAGTAAACAAAGAACCAAATCACAGGGCTATGATTCCTTCTCAATATTTTCAATCCAGTTCATTATCGGATTCTAACCTCGCGACATCACCAACTGACAATGATTACACCAATTACATCTCGTTATTACCAATGAGACCTTTTCTCATTCCCGTGACCTGCACTGCACCAATGAATCACCCTGATTTGTTGAATACTTCAAACAGCTGGATAAAATAGTCTTTACAACAATAGCAATAAGAACCAATAGGTAGAACTTCCATACTTAATGATTTTTCTATTATTGTATCTAGCGACATGCAGACTGCAGTGTGATTGCAGTGCAGGAATTCCCTGATGTGTCACGCACTGATATACATTTTATCGCGTCTGTTTCCAATGATTTGTTTGAGTTGATAATTATATAAATATATCCTTAAATATAATTGAAACAGATTTACGCTAAAAATCAATCATATATGACTTCAGAACTATTGGTTTAAGACAATAATAGTAGACAGACTAGACTAGAGACTCGAAAGTTTGGAATGAATTCGGGGTCTGGACATTTTTTGAGAGTTAATCGTGGTGTGATTTTGAATAAAAAGGCAATTTAGAATAGAATAGAATAGCTTTTTATTTGACAGTAAAACAATCAACTATGCTAATACATACTTAATTATAAATAATGTATTATACTGCCAAAAAAGGGTAACCGCTCAGCAATATTGTTGTGGTATTAAGCCACAACGCTGATATTCAGCGGCAACCTTAGTTGACGTTTGGACGCCACTGCTACAGAATGGATGCTCTTAAAAATTAGAAAAAAACAATATGCTAAAATTAAATATAAAGTAATTATAACAGTGAGCAGCAATTAACACAGCAGAAATAAATAAGTTTCCTAAACAGTAATAATAATAAAAAATCTAAAATACATTTAAATAACCTTTTTAATACTTTCTATCGAATTTATCGAATTTATACGCCGCCGCCGCAAAACTAAACAATATAGAAAAAAAAAAAAAAAAAGATTTTTAAAAAGATTTCACCCATTGAATTATGTGTAATAATTCAATGATTTCACCATTATTTTATATTTAGATTTAAAACTGGATATGGTTAGACAATCACGAAGTGGTGGAGGTAAATTATTCTAGTAAAATTTAGTTGTGTTTAGTTGTTCTCTGCATATTGAAAACTAAAGAATGGTGTGTGTGAAGTGTTAAACCCACTACCCAATTTAATAGTATCTTCTCCCCTATATCAAGAATGAAGACGCATTAATTTCATCGTGTTATCAATAAATACATTCTCATAACTCCAGAGCCATTAGAGAATTCCTGCTCGAGAATTCGTATAGGGAGATTTCTGTATAATATGAGGCTTGCTTTGATGTGGCGCTATCGGTGGAATGTGGAGTCAATTGGGTCACAGACTGTCCTATGGCCTCGTATACAGCGCGTATTAAACGGTTGTCGACTTCGAGAATTTATCATATGATGTACCGTCTTAATTGCGTTTCATAACTAACGTCTTAATGCTTTTTGTTTGTTATCTAGTATGGAGTTTCAAAATGATGGATATTTCAATGCATTGTGTGTGACTTGATCGTATTTTGATAATCCTACTGAAACCAAAATCATGATCTACCTGCCATGTTCCCAATCATTTGGGGTCGACGCAATATGTACGCTTCTTCCATTCGTCTCTTCTATCCGTCATACTAGCATTCACTCCTTTCCTACCCATATGATCTTTCACACAATTCATCCATCTCTTTTTCAGTAAAACCAAATAAAATGCGAAATATTGTGTGGAGATTTCGCCATCATACTTTGTAGTATGACTGGTTGGCTACCACCCTCAAGTTGAGAATCTGTCGCAAAATACCTATCGGTGTGTTTCGACAGCTGCACTTCAGAGCCAGTTCCTTCTAGTCTTTGTGTGATTACCACCTTCGGCCACATTATCACTTAGCATGGTGAGATTGTGGTCAAATACAGGCCTATAAAGATGTAGAAGAAGATATACGTTGTACCAAGATTTCTGCCTTGAGTCTGTCCATCTGGTTGGTCGTCGACCCAGTGTTCTTTGCCAAGAGAGGGGCTCTTGGCAACTAATTTGCTAGGGCTGTAGACTATCTTCCATCACACCGCCATCACCATCTTATTTACTTATTGTGTGTTAAAGGAAGCCTATAATTTCATTTATTTTTCTAATACTATCTAAAATGTGTTGAGATTTCTTCTGTTTATTTGCACTGTCTATACTGTCTGTACTGTTTGTATTAATATCTGTATGTTGACCATTGGTAGTTATCGCTAAAAACCAGCGTTGTTGCGCTGGTCGTCGCAACTTCAATCTGAGCGATTTCCTTTTTACGACACGTCTTAATTAAATATTTACTTTGTTGTTTATTTTACAATTTTTTCTATGTATTTCGTAAGGTTTTTTAATAAAATTTATCATTTCTTCCTTTCTTTCTTTTCTTTCTTTCTCCCTTTCTTTCTTTATAAAATATGTATCTAATAGTTCTTTCTCTCTTTACAGACGCACAAACTGTACGCTTTGCGCTACTGGGGTTGCGAGTTACTGTGCCTGGTCAACATTGTCCTGCAGTTGTGGATGATGGATCGGTTCTTCAATGGGGAGTTCTTCTCTTACGGGACCAGGGTGCTCGGCTACAGTGACGTACCGCAGGAGGAAAGGTAATTATCTGTTTACTATAGCTGTAAAGCTGATGAAAAGTTAAAGAATTGTGTACTTTACCTTTAGAACTAGTTGCAACTCTAAAAAGGACATAGCGATTTTTTTTATGGGAACGTGAGGCGATTGCTTGTATCTGTTAAGTTTAAATGATCTCAGAGGTCCTAATTTGTAATCCATATCATGGTTTTAAATATGGCTACCGACCTTAACACTCTTTAAAAGAAGTGTAATATTTACGCTGTGAATTAATTTATTTGATCTGCTTGTCATACACAAAACCAGATGACACCTCCTTAACTACATAAGAAATGACACATTCGTGATATCATTGCTTAATAGATGTAATGAAGCTCATTTGAAGAGACACTTCTGATAATGATGACTTAGAAATCAAATGGTCCGTACGATCCTATACTAGCTGCCCGGCGCAACTTCGTCCGCGTGGTACTACCCTACCCTACCCTACCCTACCCTATCTAATGAATTTCACTGTATTTCGTTTATTACAAAATAAATTTAGGTTATACCTTAGCCTCAGCAACACGTGGTGGTTATGCTATTAAATTGTAGCTTATATGAAACATTTGTATTTTTAACATAGCGCCATCTATTGAATACTTACTCAATCCAGTCAACAGATATCGCCACCTGTTAGAATCGTTTGGAGCTAACAGATAATTGTGACTGTCAAATATTAGACAAATAATTTGCAATAAAATAATATTGCGACTATAAATTGAGATGTACGCTATCCTATCTTTCAAGTTGGATTAATATGCACACGTTGTGCAAATCAAATTTAAAATCGGTTCAGTAGTTTAGGAGTCTATCGCGGACAAACAACGTGACACGTAATTTTTATATATTGTATAAGGATAACGTAACGTATCTCCGTCTGTCTATCCGTTAGTGAGGTCAACTTTAGATGAACTTACAAAGGTCAAAGCTACTGAAGTTAAGAGACCGTTACCGACTCAGCTAACGGTTAAGTTCTAACATGATATTGACGTGGTTTGGGCATAAGAAATCCAGGACAGGTTAAATATGTTGTATACATAATAATATGGTTATAAGGTAGTACATACAACTTACAAGCGTTCGTGCTGTAGCCGTTCTTAATCGATCGGCATGTTAAGCTACCACCATCGTGGTCGGTACCTGTATGGGTGACCGCCTAGTGGTATTTCAAATCGAGCGTTTCCGTGTTTCGGAAGGCACGTAAAGCTGTTGGTCCGGTTATAACTTGATTGTGATAGTCGTTAAGCTAGTTGAAGGCCTTCTAGGCGGCTTGAAAACTCCAACAGTAGGACCACTAGCTTACGTCCACCGATCCGCAGTGGGCATGCGTGGTGGAGTATGTGCTGTACCCATTCGCTTTCACCTTGATTTGTGATAGGAGACCTGTGCTCAGCAGTGGTACATTATAGGCTGATGATGAAGGTAGTACTATCACCTCCTGGTCGACTACCACCCTCAAGTTTTTCCGGCAGCTGTTCTTACCAGCTTGACTGAAAGAGTTTAATTCAGCCCTTACCAGTTGTTGAAAGCCCAATATCTAATATCTACCGTCTTTGTTTTTTATATGTCTATGACAGAGACAGCTATACTTTTAACATTGAACAGGCTTCTACAGATATTACAACTAATATGCCTATATTTATTTTTTCAGATATGACCCAATGATATATATATTCCCGCGGATAACTAAGTGCACGTTCCATAAGTTCGGTGCGTCGGGCAGCATTCAGACGCACGATAGCCTCTGCATCCTGCCGTTGAACATCGTCAACGAGAAGACATACATATTTCTCTGGTTCTGGTACATCATCCTGGCTATTGTGCTGTCTTTGCTGATACTTTATAGGTGAGTTTTTGCCTCTTATTGACATACTAGCTGTCCCCCGCGGTTTCACCCGCGTTCCCGGGATAAAAAGTCTATGTCCTTCTCCATGCCATAGGCTATCTGCATGCCAAATTTCATGATGATCCATTGAGTAGTTGAGGAGTGAAGGCGTAACAAACAAACAAACAAACAAAACTCACTTTCGCAACTATAATATTAGTTAGGATTTGAACGGATGATAGGTAATATTTTTTTAATGGACTGGTAGGGTATAGATAGGCCTTACGCGATCATTAAAATGGTACTTGTAGTTATGGCTATGGTAAAAATTACTTTGGAGAAGTTTTAAAGCGTGTCAAGTTCAATCCAATTCCCCAACTAGTATGTGCTTTTGCACTGATTAATAGCACAGACCAATCACTGCATTGACTGACTTACTGCCAGTTTCTGAAAAGCAGATCAATAATAATCCATCCTCACACATTGAAACCAGAATTGTTTTGAACTGTGCGGTTTAAAAGGAGCTTCCTTCCGCGGTCACTCGAATTGTGGAATGAGCTGAGAACCAAAAGGGTGTGAAGAGATTTCTGCAGGGTCGGCAACGCGCGAGTCATACCTCTGATGTTGCTAGCGTCCATAGGCTACAGTAACCGCTTACCACCAGGCGGGCCGTATGCTTGTTTACCAACTTAGTGGTATAAAAAAATGAGCCATAAAGAGACATGGATATGGCGACAAGGACACCCTCTTGTCAAAACGGGCCCATTGGATTGAGACGGGTATATTTATCGCCCCGGGGTGTCACGCGTACCCTTGGAATATATTGCTTTCACGGGATAAAAAAAAAACCTATATGTTAATCCAGAAAATATTCTATTTGTGTGCCAAATTTCATCCAAATCCGTTGAGTTATTGAAGCAAATTTGAGGTACAAAAATTCAAACATTCGCATTTATAATATTAGTGAGATATTGGCCCTGATTCTGTTGTTTACAACTAAACTAATTTTAGTCTCACTTTGTCTCTTTTTAACAAACAATATAAGAAAAGGATGTAAGAAATTTAGTCCTGTCAAATTAGTTCAATGCTTGTTTTCAATATAGGTACATTTAGTCGCCATCTATCGCGGTTACGTCTAAATACCCGCAAATGATGACGGCAAAGATTAATTTAACAGCTTTAAATATGTTCTATCCTTTTTCAATAATGTTCGTAAGAAAGAGATGTGACGTGACTAAATTTGTTTAGTGCGATTTACAACAGAATCGGCATCAATAGTGAGATTTGTGAGATTAACTCTACAGTTCCAATATAACTGAATGCCACTTTATTCTTTATCGCTCGTGTCAACAATGCTTATGGTTAAGGAAAGTTACCTACATTAACAAGTTGTAACCAGATAATGTTAACACAATAAAGATAGCGAGCTCCTGGACTAATTGCTTGCGACTTGACCGGTAAGGGTGACAGATCAGTGGCGCTAGTTGTATCTCTTTCACATCCTATGCAGACATTCGTGGTTTATTTAGTTATGGAAGAACGTTATTGGACAGCGTGTGAAATGAGATCCCGGCTATTAATAAAAATAGTGTGAATCATAGAGTCGATGGTATCAATCGATAATAAAAATTATGAGTACAAAAACTACTATGTAGAAGTGTTCTATAAATAACTCTAAAGTGATATAGTTTCAGAATTATTTCATTATCATAGATTTGACATTCAGAAATAATTTGAAATAATTATAGTCGATAAGCATTGATATTAATATTACAGAAACAATAGCAATAGGAAAACAAAAAAAAAAGCCAAACAGATTGTCCAAAAAATATTTTAAAAATGTAACCTTGCTGAGTTTCTTGCCGGATTCTTCTCAGTTGAAGGCCGAGTGCCGAACCGGTGGTAACTTCAGTAAATGTGACCTTCATAAGTGCCCTTCTGGACTTGAATAATATATTGCACAGTTGTTTTCTTCTAAATCGTCAAAATTATTTTACTATCAAACTCTTTATTTATTCCAAACTTAGTTATGCGAACCGATTTTTTTACAAATGTATGGTTCAAACATTGAGCTAGGTTCAAACCAAGATATAACCCTCGGTGCGCGAGTCAGACTCAAATTCGCACCTAACCAGTTTTTTAACCGACTTAAAAAAAAGGAGGAGGTTCTCAATTCGAAGTTTTCCTCCATCGAAAACTCATGCTCATTGCAGCATATGAACCCATGACTTGGCGACAGCATTCCACGTCACAACCACTGAGCTATCACACCTTAAATGTACCTTAGACGTACCTAAATGACGTCATCAATTCTCTTTGTTATTTTCGCATTTTTTTTCCCAATAATAATAATGATTGCATATCGTTGTACAATACATTTTAAATGTCGAGAATATTACTAGTCTATTGTGAAAATAAATTTATTATTATTGTTTTCGTTCAAAGGGTATTGTTATTATGATTATTTGCGGCAATAAGTTCCGTAAATATCCAACAAAGAATGAGTTTAGTGTAAACACCTTAACTAAGCTTATTATGTTTAAAATACATCGTTAATTTTATGTATTGCTGCGGTTTTAGTAAGAAAACTTAAATTATAATATGTGTATTCTGTAAGGTGGAGCTACTTCCCCAGTCGTGCTACTCTTTGAGCGAATAAACGCTATGCTCTACCTGTCTTAATGAGGATAATTCACGTTTTTTGTTGAGCATGCAGATTTGTAGCGGTATAAAAACCTATAAATACTTTTAAAAAAAATATTTGAATCGGATCAAAAATGACGAAGTTACAGCGATTTTAGTGCAAAAATCTCAAAAACGCTCCTAAGGATGTAGTCCCGCTGTGACGTCATACGTCGCACACCATAAGACTGGCTATCAGTCTGTTTGTTACCACGGCTTAACCACTGGACGGATTAAAATGAAATTTGTCATGCAGATAGCCTATGGTATGGAGAAGGACATAGGCAACGTTTTTTTTTTACCAAAACGCGAGTGAAACCGCGGGGGACACCTAGTTTATAATATTAGTAGAATTATCTGTGCACGACGGCTTCATGATGACGGTGATGATGATGATAAATCCGGACAAAAGTACCCATTGTCCTTCTCCACTAATTGGAATTTTTGAAAATCCGTTCAGTGGCTAAGCCGTCGTAACAAACAGATTGATAGCCGGAGTCGCGCGGTGGGCGACGTATGACGTTATCGTTGAAGTCAAAGCAGTAGCGAGCGTTTTTATTATTAAACCGTTTTTAAAACATTAATAACTTCGTAATTTATTGATGGATTTTAATCATTTAAAAAACAAAATGTTACGTGCATCCTCCGTAGTAACCAACAAGTTTATAAATTGTGATGTGAATGATCCTCATTGGTGCCGATTCTGTTGTAAATTGCACTAAACTAATTAAGTCACATCACATCTCTTTCTTACAAAAATTATTGAAAAAGGATAGAACATATTTAACGCTGTCAAATTAGTCTTTGCCGTCTTCATTTGAGGGTTTTTAGACGTAACCGCGATAGATGGCGACTAAATTTATATTGAAAACAAGCATTGGACTAATTTGAGAGGAATACATTTCTTACATCCTTTTCTTGTGTTCTTTGTTAGAAAGAGACATAGGCCCTGATTCTGTTGTTCACAACTAAACTAATTTTAATGTCACTATGTCTCTTTCTAGCAAAGAACATAAGAAAAGGATGTAAGAAATTTAGTCCTGTCAAATTAGTCCAATGCTTGTTTTCAATATAAATTTAGTCGCCATCTATCGCGGTCTCGCCTAAATAAGACGGCAAAGATTAATTTGACCACTTAAAATATGTTCTATCCTTTTTCAACCATGTTCGTAAGAAAGAGATGAGATGTGACTAAAATTAGTTTAGTGCGATTTACAACAGAATCGGCACCATAGTGAGACTAAAATTAGTTTAGTTGTAAACAAAAGAATCAGGGCCATTGGCTAACTATCGGTAACTTGTAGATTAGTGATAATGTTCGTGCCGTCGGTGCGTCCGCGGTTGCTGCACGCGCGGTCGCGCACGCTGGCCATGGAGACGGCGGTGGTGGTGTCGCGGCGCACCGACCTCGGCGACTGGTGGCTGCTCTACATGCTCGCCAGGAATATGGACCCGCTTATATACAGGTAACAAACACATCACAACATCTCCAACAACGTCCTGCCTCATTTTATTATATAGGGTTTTGGTACCCGAAGGGTGCCAAACGGGACCCTATTCATAAGACTCCGCTGTCCTTTAATTAATAAAATTAAATTTAATTTTCACAGAATTTCTATTGCCGCTATAACAACAAATAATAAAAATTTAATAAAAGAGGGTCATGCAAGAAACGTCCTCTTTTAGTGTTTTTTTTTTTGATGCGCCTACTATTATTATAGTCAATTTGAGTTAGTTACTATTATTATTATTGTACGGAACCCTCCGTGTACGAGTCCGACTCGCACATGGCCGGTTTTTTAGAAAGGATTTCCACACGACTGCCTGAAAAAAAAATTGCCAGAGCTCATTGGGGAGGGGGGAGAATGGTCGTCCTATGGGTACGGTAACTGCATAGCACCAGGAGGGCCGTATGATTGTTTGCCGACTATAGTTAAAAAAAACGACTTCCTATTCAATAGAACTGCATTAAAATATTTCCTTGGCGATAAAGTCAACTGTTTCACAATTATTTCACCGTAATAAGCTATATATAAAAGGAAGCGCTCGTGGTGTAGCATGATTAACCGTTCTTAATCAATCGGCAAAGTTAAGATACAACCGTCGTGGTCGATACCTGGACGGGTGACCGCCTAGTGGTATTTCAAATCGAGCGTTTCCGTGCTTCGGAACGTACATAAAGCCGTTGGTCCCGGTTATCACTTAATTGTGATAGTCGTTAAGCTAGTTGGATCCTTCCTAAAAGTAGGTTGACCACTAGCCTACCTCCACCAATCAGCAGTGGCCATGCGTGGTGGAGTATTGCCCATTCCCTTTCACCCTCATTTGTGAAAGGAGGCCTGTGCTCAGCAGTGGGACATTATAGGCTGATGATGAACCATAAATCAATAAGTTCAGTCCTCCAAATAACAGTTAACGATGCCAACTCAGCGTAGAAGAAAATGGGAATTTTATGTAACACGCAGTAATCGATCTCCTAATCCCTTTTTCCCTTTATCATAAAACCTTATTTTTCCTTTCAGAGAGCTAATATCAGAGTTAGCAAAACGTATGGGCGAGAAAGCAGGTCCAAGGGCGTGACGTCAGCCCAACAAACCGCCGATACCCGCCATCGCCATCCTGGGCGTCTGACATATACGAATTACACTATAGCAGTTAAGTGATGCCTTTATTGTCAATAATACGTTTGTTTTCGAAGATTACATTGCTAACAGAAGCCGCAAGACTTGATGGGGCAGAATGTACAATTTTCTGGACTGGATGTGGAATGGATTATTTGGGATGTCTAAATAGCTGTACAAATGTATTGGACATGTATCCCCCCTTATTAATAAATAAGGTGTAGTCAAGTATAATTAAACCTAGAATTAAAATATATCCGTCACTTTCTAATGTCATATAAACAAAAAGGGATGAGGCTATCTTAATACCTGGTTATTACAAGACTGACTTACACCTTATTTATTAATAAGGGGGGATAATTTTAAATCAGATAGCGGGCTACTGTAGTACAGTGTGACAAATCTATGAAATAGCAAAATAAACCTTATTGCGTCACGATAAGGCTTATCTGTTAAGTCTATGGTTATTTGGATAACAATGTTGATGAACCTTATTGTAAAGGATTAAGGAATACTTTTATTTCTTTTCACCCGTTAGCACGATAATGGAACGCGCGTCCTATATATTCAAGTGATTAATGCATTTTTACAAAGACAGGATGAATTCTGTTATTTTTAGGCATTGAGCTATTATTACTACGTATAGAGAAGCTATCATCAGCAACGATTATGTTCCATTTTTTTTTGAGTCAACTAAAGTTCTCTTTAGCGCTAAAACAATTATTTGTCGTCTAAGCATGACAGTTGAAACACGTAGCGCTATCAGAACGCTTAGGAGTATTTTTCTCGCAAACACCGTGATTTTCACGGCGGTTCATCGTTCTATAACAATAAGTGTGCCCGGATGGCCTCACTTCAACGGAACATAGTTGTGATGTGTGGCGTCTTCTCTATACGTAGTAATAATAACTCAATGTTTTTAGGTAAGATTATCTGAAGGTTATCACAATCTTCAAAACACCGAGTTAAGTAATTTTGACAGCTGCGGCTTCTAGTATGTCTATTCTTTGTTCTCATAAAAGGTAATCATTAGTTCTGTTGTTACATAACTTGGCATCGAAAATGTGGCAATATTTAACAGATTTAAGCTTTATTTTAATAGACACAAGGCTGGTAATCGCTGGCACTGTACTTTCCAGTGATGCCCAAAATCAAGTTATTCTCAATTGAACCTTATTGTAACTAGATAAGGATCTGTGAAAATGTTTACTTTACGCTAGAAACTATATAAGAATATGTATGTTTTATACTTGAAAATCTCGAATTCTACGTAGACATGACAAAAGATATTATTCCTAATTAAGATGCAGCAAGATCGAATATTGTGTGAATCAGAAATCTCTTATTGAATCTTTATGATATCTGTAGCATCGTTAAAATGGCAAGTAACCCAAGTATTGCCATTTGCAAAAATACAAGAGCTAAAATTAAAAAAAAATATAACAATCGTGCTTCAAACGTCATAGGCAATAAAAGTTGCCAGTACGAAGCAAATATATATATTTTTAGCGTTTTAATTGTTGCATGCTCTCATTTATGGTTGTATTTGAAATGGTCACATTAACTTTTCTCGGGACCTGATTTTTTCACATTGCATTTCGCTATTCATAATCTATTAAAATCGTTGTCAAATTGACCAATAGAATTGCACAAAATTTACTTCTTTTGCAGAAATACTATTGTTTAATATTAGACAACGATAAATTAATCGGAATATCGTTTTCATTCGATACAGCAGCGATAAACGGCATAATTTTCGAACTCCAATTATGTGAATTATAAAAGACATTATTTTACAATTTTACGAAGCATATCATTATATAGTTAGTTCTCTAATATTGTATTAATTTAGTTAGAACTTTTAGTTATTAAATCTGTGGTTTATACTCTTTTAAATGTAAAATAGAGAAATGTTGATACATAAGCGCAGAAGCATTTTTTATGTTTTATTTGGAGCGCGTAATATCAAAATCCAGGTCAAAAATCAATAGGTATAATGAAATTTTGAAATTAGGCTGATTATAAACGTAAGGACTGTCAATAAATCGCCTTAATATGTGTGTATGTATTGTATGTACGAATATTTTAGATTACGAATTTTGTATGTAACTATTGCGTGACGTAGTGTTGAATAGAGAATAACCTTTTGAGAGACCTGGGGCTTAGAAATTGACCCAGTGATTCTTTTCCAATTTTAAGTGTGGTAGGTATCATTTATTTTGACATTAAACAATTGTAAATGTCACTTTGACAACGTCACTTTGACAATGTCACTTTGACAATGTCACTTTTGACATCTCTAGACAACTTCAGTACTCAGAAACATCAACATGAATTTATTACCATTTCTATCGTTGTCCTTTTCTAAATCTATATAGGAAACAAAGATTGACGTCTCAGTTAAACTTCTTATCACATGGTTTATAGTGTACTCCATTTATAAGATTAAAAAAAAAAACCACTATGTCTTTTTGAAATGTGCAATAAAGACTAAATTTTCTTGTATCTTTAGTGAGCTTCTAGGAAATGTCCTAACCATATAAATCAGTGCCAGTTCTGAATGATGTGGTAATTTATCAATTGTTGACTTTTAATCCATAATGTATGAATTATTATGTATTAGTAAGTTGATATGTAAAGAGTGAGTGATTAATTAAAAATAATGTTCTAAATTGCCAACTATATATAAAAATCTGAGATAGTTATTATGTACCTATACAATTGGTGAAAATACATAATAGATATCTCGAATTATTATAATATATAAATATTGGACTGGCGTGTGTTCATTTTACAAATAACTCCGCGTATTGGAGTCTTTTTGGTGTTTACAAATTTTGTAATTAACTATTTGTTAAGTTTCTCGTGTTTTGTCGTTTATTATAAGACTCGAGTTCTACAAACATACTTCAATAATATTTATACTATAAAAAAGCTGAGTGAAGCAATTTTGATAAAGCTTTTTAATACTACGTGTAACAGGTAGTAGAAATAACTCTGTTTAGAACATTGAGCTATCATTACTACGTATAGAGAAGCTATCATAAGCAAAGGTTATGTCCCATTTTTTCAGTCAACTAAAGTTTTATTTAGCGCTGAAACAATAATTGGTCGTTTTAGCAGACAGTAGATACACAATCAGAACGCTTTTGGAGTATTCACGGCGCTTACGCGTTTCGTTCATCGTTCTACAGCAACAATTGTGGCCGGATGGTCTCACATGAACGGAACATAGTTGTTATGTGTGGCGTCTTCTCTATACATGGTAATAATAGCTCAATGGTTTAGAATAGTTTCTTAGAGTTTTCGTTCAGACAGACTACAGAACGTGATTAATAAATATTGATAATTTACTTATACATATTATATGGACTCATATTTTTTGCCCTTTGTAGTTAATCTTGTTACACATTGTAGTTTATTGTTAACGAATAAAAGTAAAAACTGCTTAAAATATCATAAGTAAACATTAATTCTAACCTAATTTAACTTTTGCAACATTTTGAGTATGAACCCTGTCCAGAACAATTCGTACTGCCCTCCTTTCAGAGACGGTCGGGTAATATCTCTAAAGCATGTCAAAACCAAATTTAGTTCAGTGATTTTTTATAAGGCGAAGTTTTATATTAATCTGGTTGACATGTTAACTTGAGTGATTGAGTGCCTATAAAATAATATTTAAGCATAAAAAAATATGCTCAAAGGATGTAATTTATAATTAAAAATCGCACACAAAGGGTTCCGCAAAGGAGTTTATTGTATGAGACCCATTTGTTTTTTTTTTATTATTTGTTGTTGTAGCGGCGCAACAGAAATACACATTCTGTGAAAAGGGTTTGGATGATTTTAGTAGCCTGGCATTCCTATCATTTCGCCATTTTGATTTTATTTCAAAATGGCGTCCACGTATAACTCATATAAAACTCGATAGCTGACATCAATACGATCACATAAAGCAACTAAAGTTTACTACTAAGAAAAAAAAAATAATAAAAAAAAAAAAAAATTGTTACTTATATCTTCGTAACGTGACACTTCACGAGATCTTGTAGCAGAATATTTCTTGATTGTATTGATGTCAGGTATCGATTTATCAGTGGACGCCGTTTTGAAAAAAAAACCATAAGGGCGGATGAGAGGAATGCCAAAATCTTCCCACCCCTTTCAACTCCCTATTACTTTTAAAGTTAAGTTTAAATACTTAACGTGTTGTACATAGTTATTAAATGTTCCTAATAAAGTTGATTGTAGTTCACAAGTTCAGTTTTCAGTTTAATACACGACTAAGCACATTAAATCAACACAAAAAACGTGTCATAATAGGATCATGATGTATATAAGTTGGATCACCATATACAAATTGAAAGTTGATCCATACAAATCTTAATATATTTATTTTTGACGATACCTGCGCCCGATAACTACGTTAGATGTTAACTTTAGGTCATTTTAACTGCATTTAATTTAGTTTAATTTTTTGTAGATGTATATGGTTATACCTTTTTATATTTTAAGGAGTGAAGATATTGTAAAGTTTGCTTGAAGATTGTGGATGACTTTTGGCACTCAAATCTATTGTCAAAATTATTGTTGTTATGAAAACATGGAACTCTAAATTCTAAAACAGGATATTTTTCAGGATAAGAACTGAAATCCCGATCTTCGAAGTCCACAAAGAATATTGGATCATAAATTATAAATGCATTTTATAAATGATCCATTTTTAATTTTGATAATTGTTAATTCTGCGGTATACTTTGTTTGGATATTTGTTTTATTAGATTAAATACTGCCAGAGATAACTCAAAATGTTTTTCTACTAATTACTTTAGGTAAATTTTAAATTATTTATTAAAATGCCATTATTGTCGTTATAATTTAACGTACAGTGGATTAGACAGATGATATTTTCTCAATTTTACGTAATTTTAGTTTTAAGTTACAAAATGAATATATGACTTTGATTTTTTTATGTGATTGTTTTAATTTTCACCCTTTGGTGGAAGCCCCATACGTTCAATTCACATTGCGGCGGGACGACAGTGAACACAAGCGAGTAAAATGGTACATATTGCAATTTGAACTTTATTTCCATGGTACAACGTGCTCGATATGAGACCTAACGGATTGTGCGAATTGACGGATTTCCGTGACTACAGTCGGCAACCTCCGACTTGCATGCAAATATGACTGCACAAACCAGTTTGCGCAAATAAGACCACGTGTGAACGGCAAGATGGTAGCTCGTGCATGTCCCTAATCAATGTGCAATCGTTGACATGCTGAATATTGGCATGCGCAGTTTTCGTTTGCACATTTTTGTCTTGAGCGTTTGGCCGGTCATTCAAGCCGCGTTTCAGTCCGGCAAAATTGTTATCAACGACACACATATCGAAATGTGTGTTGTGAGTGTGAGTGTGAGTGTACATGCTTACTTGCCCGTCTGTACCCTGAGTGTATAGAATTAACATTAATAAACGCATACTATCGCGTTTGAGTTATCTATAAATTAGTATGGGAGAAATTAGTACCATTAGTACTCCGGTAGAGGCGCTGTAGCAATTCCTATATGAAAAGTCGTAAACGCAAACGCATTAGTAAGCGTTTACTAAAGTCAATTCTTTACACTCTGATCACTGTCTTGAACTGCGCATGCATGACGGAGTGTCTTCCCTTGAATTATTTGTACGATACTCAAAGATTAAAATTCAAAATCCGATAACATTTTAGCTCCATACAATTGTCTTTGCTTTCGGTCCGCAATGCTATGTGATTGAGCCATAATTATTATGGAAATAAGAATCAATCTGCAAAATAAAAACATAAAAAATTAAAAACAGTATTAAGTATTAAATAATAAGTACATATTAAGTTGAAGCGCTCGTGGTGTAGCATGATTAGCCGTTCTGAATCGATCGGCAAAGTTAAGCTAACAAAGTCGTGGTCGGTATCTGGATGGGTGACCGCCTAGTGGTATTTCAAATCGAGCGTTTCCGTACTTCGGAAGGCACGTAAAGCCGTTGGTCCCGGTTATCACTTAATTGTGATAGTCGTTAAGCTTGTTGGATGCCTCCTAGGCGGCTTGAAAAATTCCAACAGTAGGTTGACCACTAGCCTACCTCCACCGATCCGCAGTGAGCACGCATGGTGGATCTGCCCATTCCCTTTATAAAAATATATAAGAATACATTTTTTAACATAGATATAATAGATTTCTATTTTCGATATTGAGAGACTTATTCGGCCATTAAACATGTGCGGTCTTATTACAAAACGTGGAGTAAATTTCGTACCAGGATTAAACCTGGTAATAAACCATGTACTAAAATATTTCGTATTACAAAACGTAGTTTATCTCAAATTCGTGGACTATTTACGGTACTAAAGATAAACCAACAGCACCCCTAGTTTGTCTTTGGACTAACGCATGACAGAGGACTAAAGTTACAAACAAACGTCAAATTGTACAGTGAGGTTAAGTTTTCTTTGTTTTACTTTTGTTTTGATTACAAGAAAAATTGATACTGAACATTGTTTTAATTGATCTAGAGGATATGGACAATTTAGATTTATTAGGGGTGCCCCGGCGACCTTTAAGACTTCGTCATCGGCTGAACCTTTTGTTGAGATGTGTGACGAAGAATTTCGATATAAATACAGGTTCACGAAGCGTTTCGGCTTAAAAATAGTGGACTTGGTAAAAGCTGAAATATCCCACGATCCCCGAGGATGCCCTATATCCCCTGAAATTTCGATTTGAGGCTGGTGCTTTCTCTGGAATATTACTGGGTGACCGTGGCTATCCTTGCACCCCATATTTATTTACACCAGTTCTGAACCCTACAACACCTGCTAAAGAAACATATAACTATTCTCACATATGTACAAGGAACACAGTGGAGAGACGTTTCGGGTTATGGAAACAATGTTTCCACTGCCTACTAAGATGCATGTTTTGTGTTCACGACTACACCCTTTAACATGCCTCTATCGTCCCTCGACCCGCACATAACACATTATGCTATGTATGCCTGCCCACTCCAATGTAAATAAAGATCTTATAATTATATTATATACCTACTTTACATAAGCTAAGAATAAGAAATTTTATATTGTTTACTTTAAGGTTTTAGGCTATTGTTTATGTACTAGGATGATTTATTATTTTATAATTATTGATAGTTTTACATTGTTTTTTGTATTAGATATAAGCATTTTTAAATAAAGAATTTTGATAGGGCTCTCGCACGGTATTGCCACTTTTCAACATTGATCCGTTGCCATAGCAACCGATTGTATATTGCTAATAATAATAATATTGCACTGTAATCATTTACAAATCTGACATAGGCATGCGCAAAGATTAAAATTACAATATAAACAGCGCAGTCAGGCCCATACGGCACTCATTTCTCTACGCACTCTCCTTACATGAACAAGTCAGAAAGAGGCAATACTGCAGTACAAGTTTCAAGATTATTTCACCGCACAAATCGAGTTTCATTTCAAGCTGCTCGTACCCGTCCAGACCTCTACTCCTGGTAGGGTTCGTCAACAGCGTTTGGTCCATCGACGTCGGATAGAAAAAAGAAAAATCAAGAATCAGTGCAAGAAGCTTCGGTATTCTTCCGCTTCGGTTCGTCGGGCTTGTTAGCAACGAACATTGGAAGATCGGGGCAGATTGTGCAAGCTGTGGGTTCTCAAGGGCATTGGGATTGGCGCGGTTCGAGGGGCAGGCAACGGCCGCGAACGTTGGGTTCGAGGGGCAAGCCACAGCCACGAACGCAAATCGGTGCCCAGCGGCGAGACTACACGGCGGGTATCATCGAGACTACTGCAGCGTGTGGACGACACGGCGTGTACATCGAGACCACTGCAGCGTGTGAACAACACGGCGGGTATCGTCGTGACCACTGCAGCGAGTGAACAACACAGCCGGTCGAGACTTCGGGTTCACCGAGGAAGAGTGGCGGACACAGTCAAACGTCTTTGTTTCTTACGCGGTGCGCCGCGGCTCACGTCTACCACCTAACGGTGACAAACGGTAGAGTGAGTTAACGCCTGTTGGCGGGAGTAGTGGACCGGACGACACTACCAGTGGTGCCTTTGTCAAGGCGCACTGTACAGTCTGATCGCGCCAGTACGGTGTGGGTGAAGTAGACGGCCTCTTGAGGGCACGGCTGAGGGTGTGGACGATCCCCCCATACCTGAGCACGCTACTTTCACTCATATCCCTCTGCCGGGCGGTTCCCACCTTTCCAATCCTGCACGTTTCCATTCCTGGGAGAGCGTGTTCCGAAGAACCACTCAAACAGGCTGATAGGGTTGTAGGGACGTTAGGGAGGTAGGAAAACAGGGAAGACGGCATGGAAGATCTCCCCCAGGCGAAGATGAGCACCAGGAGTCAAGCAAGAAGAAACAAGACGCAGTCCAGGGAGGAAGAGGAGTCAGCTCCGGAGAGCAGCATGAGGAGTTCTCAGAAGGAGACTCCTAGCACGGTGCAGAGTGGAAGCACCGAGAACACAGACAGCACGGGTACGGGTACCGAAAGTACAGAGAGATCCGAGCAGTCACGGAAGGACAGAACGTCCAAAACCAAGGAGGTACGCGTGTCAAGGGAAGGTACGGTGGTAAATCGGACCGGGCCACGAAGAGCATCAAATTCGGTGATTTCATCAAGTTCAGCGCAAAGGAGAGCCGCATTAGAAGCACGATTGGAACTCGAGCGAAGCCAGAAAGAGAAGGCAGATGCGGCTGTTGCAATGGCGAAGACCAAGCTGGAATTGATCGAACTTCAGGACGAGGAAGACTCATCGGATGCGAGTGACGTGGACAACGGCGATTACGTATCGGATTGGGTGGAGAAGTCACGACAGAAATCCATTCAACGACAGCGCGAGGGAAACCTCAAGAAAAATGGGATGCCGGCAAAAGGGGACGTGTCAACCCTTGCATCCGCGATCGTGAGCGCGATCAAGAGCGTGAAGGAAAGCAAGCCTGCTCCTGCACCGAAGTACATAAACGAGTTGCATCATTTCGACGGCAACCCGAGAGAGTGGATAGCTTTCAAGGCTATCTATAGAGATACCGAAAAATATTTCTCTGACATCGAGAATGTAGCCAGACTGCGAAGGGCTATCAAAGATCAAGCAAGAGAGTCCGTCAAGTCGCTTCTGTATACCAACACGCATCCTAAGGAAATATTGGAAGCATTGGAAAGAAGATTTGGTCGGCCTACACATCTCATAAAGAGTGAGATAGCAGCTATCAACAAGCTGCCGCCCATGTCCAACGACATAAAGGGCATAGGCATATTTGCCAGCGCAGTGGCAAATAGTGTCAACGTCATCAAGCAAATGAATCGCAAGGATTATCTATACTCAAGCGATTTGTCAGAAAAAATAATTGACAAAATGAACATGAACGTGAAATTCAGATGGTACGAGTACAGATCAAGCAAAGAAGACGAACCCATACTGATTTCACTATCAGAATTCCTCAACAACATTGCGGATGAATTCGAGGCATACGACGTGTCAACTACGGAGTTCGTCAAGAAAAAGAGAGAACCATTTCGCAGTCGACCACTACGCAGTCAGAAGGTCAATACCACCAACTTTGCACAGTCTGACAGCGAGAGCGACACTGAAACTGAAAACAACTACGATAGCGACTCTGAGTTCGAGAGAGAGAGAGCTATTACGTTGAACGAGACACCGGTGAAAGAGAGAGAAGATATTGTCCTCGCAACTACCGGAGGAAAACAACAACCAATCACATGTCTCGTCTGCAAAAAAGAACATGGACTAGTGAAATGTCCTCAATTTCTCAAGGAAACCGTGAAAAATCGATGGGAAATTGTTAAGAAACTAAAGGTGTGTTTCAAGTGCCTGAAATCGAACCACAGACACTCAACATGCAAAGCCAACCCGTGTGGAGAAAATAATTGCACGAGGCAACATCATGCATTACTTCATGAAAAACCTGAAAAAGAAGAACTGAAAATCGCGTCTGTAAACCACCTAAACTCAACAAAGGCATACCTAAAGATCGTTCCTGTGGAGTTATGCGGACCTACCGGTACTAAAACCGTGGCAGCCCTCCTCGACGAAGGATCCACCGTAACATTGTTATTAAACGAGGTTGCCGACGAGATAGGAGCCGACGGACCCACAGAAGTTTTAACAATAGAGGGCATTAGTGGACAGCAAATGAAGACGAACAACTCGCGCCAACTCAAGCTACGTATAAAGGGCCTGTTCGCTAGAAACTACGAAAACTTGAGAGCCTACACTATCAACGAACTCAACCTCACATCGCAATCAGTGCGACAAGACGATATCGCTGGATGTGTCCACCTTTACGACATCCAAGATCAGATCCAATACGAAAGGATGAAACCAGCTATTTTGATTGGCCAAGACAACTGGCACTTGATTGTCACAAGGGAGTTAAAATCAGGAAACAGCAATCAGCCGGTAGCATCATTAACTAGCCTCGGCTGGATACTACATGGATGCAGGTCGGAAGCACCAAAGCCAGTTTCGTTCGTGGGTCACCTACAAAAGAAAAACGAGGACATCGAATGCTTAATCAAGTCACATTTCGACCTTGACTCTTTGGGTATAACACCCAAGAAGCCAGCAAGCGACCCGGAACAACGAGCGCTCGCAATACTTGATAAGACAACGAAACGTCTCTCCGATGGAATATTCGAATGCGGGTTATTATGGCGAACCGATAATGAAACGATGCCAAACAACCGCGCCAACGCTATGCAACGATTGATAGGTATTGAGAAGAAAATTGCAAAAAATGAAGATTTCAGGAAAAAATACACTGAACAGATTCAAAACCTATTAGCAAGCGGATATGCGGAACCAGCAACGAGTCAACCGACATCATCTCGAACATGGTATTTACCCCATTTCGCCGTCGTACACCCACAGAAGGGCAAAATGCGCTTAGTATTTGACGCAGCGGCGCGCACAAACGGAAAGAGCCTTAACGACGCATTATTGTCTGGCCCAGACCTACTTCAATCACTATTCGGCGTTTTAATACGTTTTCGAGGCGGACCGATCGCCGTCGCAGCCGATATCAAAGAAATGTTCTTGCGAGTAGGCATGCGCGAAGAAGACAGAGATAGCTTGCGTTTTCTATGGAGAGAAAACGAGACAGACTCCGAACCCCGCGAATACCGAATGAAGTCATTAATTTTCGGTGCAACGTCGTCTCCATGCTCAGCTATCTATGTAAAGGACAGAAATGCCCAGGAATTCAGTCAAGAACAACCGGACGCTGTATATGCTATACAAAGATGTCACTATATGGATGACTACCTACAAAGTTTTCAAACTGTCGCCGAAGCCAAAAACACGGCACAACAAGTCGATCGTATCCACCGGGCCGGCGGATTCGTGCTGCGAGGATGGGCATCGAACGACACACAAGCAATTGAAAGCTTCGAGAAGAACTCTCAAACCGATCAGGTCCCATTAGGGCAAGATCAGACTGAGAAAACATTAGGCATGTTATGGAATGTCAAAAGGGATGCAATGCAATACACACTTAACTTGCGAAACACACCTCAGGAGGTGAAAGAAGGAGTCAGACCACCGTCAAAAAGGGAAGTCACCAGTGCGGTGATGTCAGTGTTCGACCCCTTAGGACTAGCCACGCCCGTCCTTATTCAAGGAAAAAAGCTTATACAACAACTCTGGCGAGCTGGGACCGACTGGGATGAAAGCATACCCGACACACTCATGGAAGACTGGATGAGGTGGCTCGACAGCCTGGAACATCTGCAACACCTAGACATACCCAGGTGCACTAGCTCGTGCGAAGAGGGAGAACTGCACACGTTCGTGGACGCGAGCGAGAGCTCCTACGCAGCAGCTACATACTGGAAAACCACAAAAAACAACAAAACCAGCGTGAGATTATTAGCAGCAAAAGCTAAAGTAACACCACTGAAACCCACGTCAATACCTAGATTGGAGTTGCAAGCAGCGCTCCTAGGTTGCAGACTGGCGACCAATATTCAAAAAGAAATCCAAACAAAAGTCACAAAGAGATATTTTTGGTCAGACTCGCGCACCGTTTTAGCATGGATAAAAGCCGATCCGCGTACATTCAAACCATTTGTCGCGCACAGGTTGGCAGAAATCGAGGACTCAACCAAACCAACAGAATGGCGGTGGATACCCACCGACGAAAACGTCGCCGACGACGCCACCAGATCAACCCCGAGAAACTTTACCATTCATCATCGTTGGTTCAACGGCCCCGAATTTCTACAATACAACTCTAATCAGTGGCCGGAAGATAAGAGCGACCGCTCCATACCTACCACAGGCGAAGAAAAGTCTAAAATCGTAGCCACCATACGACGGACCGAAATACCTATTCCCGACGTATCGAGGTTTTCTTCGTGGAAACGCCTACAACGAGCTACGGCACGATTACTACACAGCGTTGACATATTCAAAGCCAAGGTCAAGAAAAAACCGGAACCCGTCGCCGCCATAAAGAAAACCGTCAAAGACAAATCATGGAGAAAATACGAACGAAAACGTAAACAAACTCCTATCGAACGTGCGCCGACGATTACCACCCGTACCGTACCTTTACCCGTAGAGTACCTACAGTATGCCGAGACACTGCTCGTCAAAGCCATACAACAAGAAAGTTGGGCGAGCGAATTAAAATCGCTACGAAATAACCAAGTACCTAACGAAAAAGATTCGCGCCTAAAAAGGCTAACATTGACGCTCAGAAACGACATAATAAGAATCGAAACTCGTATATCATCAGCTGACTGTGTGAGTGACACATACAAGGAACCCATAGTACTAGACGGCAAGCACCCGATTACAAAGTTGCTTATACAACAATATCACTGCGACTACAATCACGCCAATCATAATACAGTTATGAATGAAATACGCCAAAAGTACTACATTACTTCGCTACGAAACACGCTGAAGTCTATAACGCGAGAATGCGATTGGTGCAGAACGCACAAGTACCTACCTATACCGGCCCCCATGGGCGACTTACCACCAGAACGCCTACAACAACATCAACCGCCCTTCACATGCACCGGAGTTGACTATTTTGGCCCTCTTATCATATCAGTAGGCCGCAAACAAGAAAAAAGATGGGTCGCACTCTATACATGCCTAACTACACGCGCAGTGCACTTAGAGATAGTGCCGTCTCTGTCTGCCGACAGTATGATCTTATCACTCCGCCGAATGATAGCACGGCGAGGAGCGCCATCTATAATGTACAGTGATAACGGAACCAACTTTGTAGGCGCTAACAAGGACATGCAAATGGAACTGAAAAAACTGACTGATAAGGCTCAACAGAAAGGCATCAAATGGAAGTTCATACCTGCTGGGGCACCTAACATGGGTGGAGCCTGGGAGCGCTTAGTACGCTCTGTCAAGGTCGCGCTATCTGCCACCTTAAAATCTCGTCAGCCACGTGAAGAAGTCCTGCATACAATATTGTTGGAAGCTGAACACTTAATAAACTCACGTCCACTTACCGACGTCTCATTAGACCCTCAAGACAAAGAAAGTTTGACTCCAAATCACTTCTTAATCGGAAGATCGAGTGGCAACGTGATAATGGGTACATTCGACGACAAAAATCTAATAGGTACAGCCAACTGGAAAACTGTACAAAGATTGACTGATTTGTTTTGGAATCGATGGCTCACCGAATACCTACCTACTATAACACCTAGGTATAGTGCCAACTCCAAGGGATTCACCAACCCAGAAGTCGGAGACATCGTGTTCATCATCGATTCATCATTACCTCGAGGAGTATGGCCGAGAGGGCAGATTACCCATACTTACCCAGGCCCCGATGGCAAAGTTCGAGTAGTAGACGTTAGAACCACAGCTGGAGAGCTACGACGACCCACATCCCGCATAGTGAAGATAGCATGACGTCGTGAAACTCTGTATATGGTGCTCAGAAACTCATCTTCGCACGAGGGGGAGACTGTTCACGACTACACCTTTAACATGCCTCTATCGTCCCTCGACCCGCACATAACACATTATGCTATGTATGCCTGCCCACTCCAATGTAAATAAAGATCTTATAATTATATTATATACCTACTTTACATAAGCTAAGAATAAGAAATTTTATATTGTTTACTTTAAGGTTTTAGGCTATTGTTTATGTACTAGGATGAATTATTATTTTATAATTATTGATAGTTTTACATTGTTTTTTGTATTAGATATAAGCATTTTTAAATAAAGAATTTTGATAGGGCTCTCGCACGGTATTGCCACTTTTCAACATTGATCCGTTGCCATAGCAACCGATTGTATATTGCTAATAATAATAATATTGCACTGTAATCATTTACAAATCTGACATAGGCATGCGCAAAGATTAAAATTACAATATAAACAGCGCAGTCAGGCCCATACGGCACTCATTTCTCTACGCACTCTCCTTACATGAACAAGTCAGAAAGAGGCAATACTGCAGTACAAGTTTCAAGATTATTTCACCGCACAAATCGAGTTTCATTTCAAGCTGCTCGTACCCGTCCAGACCTCTACTCCTGGTAGGGTTCGTCAACATTTTGTGATATTGAAACTGCCAAAAAAACTTCTTCATAATATAGCCATTGACATGAGGAAGAACATATTTCTTGGTGAAAATGATAGCAGCCTGACACCAACCGCTAGAGAAACATTTTCACAGTCAAGAGTTGAAAATACTATCCGTGGAAATAAATATAAGAAGGCAGTTCATTGAAACTTATTTTCATTGATTATATTTATTTATTTATAAAGTTTAGTTACAATACTTAGCACTTTTATTATTTTCAATTTTGAAATTTATACATTAAAATAATGTTCAATTGTTTGATGATTCTCGCATTATGTCTTTGTAAAATTGAGACAGTTTAATCATTTTCATTGATTTTAATTATTACTGTTGCAGTTGACCTGAAAAAAAAAATAGATATTAGTTTATTTTTATAGAAGTTGCTTTTGTTTTGCATAGGTTTATTTAATTTGGTTTGAATTTGATTTACTAAAATTTTATTCATTAGTGTGTTTCTTGCTTTTTATTTCTAATAAAGCTATTTCTAAATACAGTTTTTTCATTCTTAATTCTGCAATTATTATATTATAAGAATGTTCAATCTCCAACAAATCAGTCTCCTATGTTTTTATCCATAGGCTATCTGCATGCCATATTTCATCGAGATTGGTTCATTACTTTTTGAGAGATGCTTGAACAGACAAACAGACATCATTTTTAAAAGCAACTGTTTTGAGGTATTTAGTTACTTTATTACGTACTGGCTGTCCCCTGCGGTTTCACCTTGTATTGATTCCATACATAATTATTTAGAAAGTAACTTGTGTCTGTTAACTTTTCACTCCTAAACTGCTGGACCGATGGCTATAAAATTTGTCATCCAAATAGCCTATGGTATAGAGAGGGCCATGGGCTACTTTTTACCTTAGGAACAGGTGAAACCATAGGGGACAGCTAGCAATTATATGTAGGTACTTACATGTGTTGAGAACCTTTTTTAGTTTTCTTTGGTCGAATTTTATATCAATTTGTTCAGGCCTGCTTGTCACTAAGAATAGAATATATTTTGATAATATATCGTAATATATCCTAGAATGGTTGAAATTAGAGTTATCATAAAGAATGATAAGTATATCACACAGTTTTTATATCAAAACAAACTTTCTCTTCGGTGCTCCAATTTTCACCCATTCTTTTCTTCTGATTATCTATTGTATTTTATGCACTTTTCATTTAACTTTTCGTTGTTCAATCATATCCCCTATT
Source organism: Polyploca ridens (assembly GCA_951394255.1). Classification (NCBI taxonomy): domain Eukaryota; kingdom Metazoa; phylum Arthropoda; class Insecta; order Lepidoptera; family Drepanidae; genus Polyploca; species Polyploca ridens. Next base: position 1,210,511 of record OX596248.1, on the reverse strand, counting down.
AATAGTTTGTGTTTTCAATGTTATTATAGCTATGCGCGAGAACTTCATTTATTCCGTTACACGCTAGAGTTGTTGCTAATATGTTTATTACATTATACGTGAAATAACCGCCAAAAACAAGATTTTTGTTGAAAATTAAGTTGCATCAGTAAATTTTTTCAAAAATCAATATTAGAATTTGTATCATAATAGTATATACAATTTTAAATTTTAAAAATTTATAGTATAAAACAGCTATGTAGATAAACGGAACGGTGCGAACGAATGATTTCCAATTCAATGAATGTTTTCTATAGATAATCTGTGGATATTATTTAACCATGGACTAGCTTGTGGTACTAACACATCCTCCGTTAGTCTGCGATTTGTAATAGGATCGAATTTTAATCATAGTACCAACGTTAGTACCGTAACAATCCAAGACTTGTAAGTTATGGTTTAAACCAGGATGAAGATCGTTTTTTGTAATAAGACCGGTGGAGTATATCTACTCATTTTAGAGTTTTCTAGATCATTCTAGAAATATTTAGAACTTTCTCGAACATTTCAAATCGTTTATAATAAATTGCACTCATTTTAAAATTTTCTAGATCATTCTAGAAATTTCTAAAACTTTCTCAAACATTTTAAATCGCTTATAATAAATTGTACTCATTTTAGAATTTTCTAGAACTTTCTCGAACATTCTAAATGGGTCATAATAAATTTCACTCATTTTGGAAATTTCTAGATCATTCGGAACATTTCTAGAACTTTCTCGATCATTCTAAATCGATCATAATAAATTTCACTCATTTAGGAACTTTCTAGATCATTCTAGAAATTTCTAGAACGTTCTCGAACATTCTAACTCGATAATAATAGTTTTGGACATTTTGGAACTTTCTAGATCATTCCAGATATTTCTAGTACTTTCTAGAACATTCCAGACCAATTATAACTGTTTTACACATTTTGGAACTTTCTAGACCATTCCAGAAATTTTGAGATCTATTCCGAAGTCCTCACGTGTTAGAAAAGGACAGAAATATATGTTTTAACATTTTCACCACCCACAACCATTTAAAATCGCTTATTATAAATTGCACTCATTTTAGAATTTTCTAGAACTTCCACGAACATTCTAAATCGATCATAATAATTTTTTACTAATTTGTAGAACTTTCTCAAACATTCTATATCGATTATAATAGTTTGCATTCACTTTAGAATTTTCTAGATCATTCCAGATATTTGTTGAACTTTCTAGAACATTCCAGATCGACTATAACTTATATTTTGAGATCTTTTCAGAAGTCCTCATGCGTTAGAAAAGGACAGCAATACATATATGTTTTAACATTTTCGCCACCCACAACCACCCCCTTCCATCCACCGCGACCAAACTCCCTTACTACCACCTGGAGACCAAGGGGTATTTACCACCCCAACGGGATGGTAAATACCGGGATATAATAACGGGAAGTTGATTGGGGTTGGTGGTGATTGAGAAAACTGCGTATTTACGTACCTACAAAAGCATTTTATATATATTTGGGTGAACTTAATTCCCTCGCTGCACTCAGGACTCGTCTTAAATCCCTCGCTTCGCTCGTGATTTAAATCGTCACCCGCGACAGAAGACACTGCTTTATCCCAATGATATTATAATAAAAAGAGGTAGATATCGCATTAACGCACGAAAATTGTTGCAGACAAATTCAGACAATTGTCGTAATTTTGCTTAGCGGCTACATATAGCTATCTCTTTCTGTACCATACGTTCCGTATTATCTATCGCATTCACCTAATTCAACAATAACTGAACGCCGCTTAGTATGAGGGTAGCATATCTCTAGTATAATATCATTGGCTTTATCCCCTTGGTTAATAATCTACTATTAAAGGTTAAATACTCACAATAACGTGTTGTACATAGTATAAAATCAACTTTATTAGGATAAAGTTGATTTTAGTTCACAAGTTCAGTTTTCAGTGTAATATACAACGACTTACCACATTAAATCAACACAAAAACCGTGTCATGATGGGATCATGATGAGGTACACAAAAAAAAATGATCCATACAAATCTTCTACACTTATTTATTTTTGACGATAGCTGCGCCCGATAACTGCGTTAGATGTTAACTTTAGGTCATTTTAACTGCATTTTCTTTTAGTTTAATTTTTTGTAGATGTATATGGTTATACCTTTTTATCCCAGCATAGGTTTCGAAAATATGCCATCTCGAAATCTCCACCTGTTATAAACAGTAAGTATTAAATAATAAGTACCTATTAAGTATGGAAGGTAGGTAAAGGGTTTCATTAAAACTCTTATAATGGTGAACCAAACATTTTTTATTACAATATCTTCAACATTTTTGAATCAATGGTGACGTATTCTCCGCTACGGACACACGATTCTCGGGCAGCAGTCAGGGTAGGACATCAACAAGGCTGTTGCTATCGTGCAATCGTCTCGCTCTGTCATTTTTGGTACTGGTGCACATCTGCAAGAATAAATATTCTTAGCCTTGGAGATCACAATCACAAAAGTCTAGGCAACTATTCCTAGGAGCGCCTTGTAGGTCGAAGCTACTGTAATTTTGCTGTCAGTAGTCTTCAATGAAACTCAGGGCCAGTAGACAAGATGGTTATCGACATGGATGGTTAATAAACGATCAACCTTTGTATGGGATTGACATTTCAAATCGAAATATCACGTGATTTTTAACAATCTCTTATGTCAAACAATGGTTGATCGTTTACTAACGATTACGATTGTCGACAACCATCTTGTTCAAGGGGGCAGGATACATCTATCTATAAATGTTTTAGTTACTTCCAGTGGGATTTTATTATAGAATCGAACGCAATTCCCGAGAAAAGACTCAATATTACTTAATTTAATAATATATATTTTATAATATTCTTAATTATTAATATTATTAGCTTTAGATATCCTGAATCTAGGTGTCACAATATTATCTTTATTGCGTTAAAATTTTAAATTCCTTAAATCGACATCGTAGTGATTCGCGCGGACCCAAACAATAAATATAGTTTCAAAGTCTGCAGTTGAGCCCCACAGCAGAAGACTGTAGGTAGGACATTAAACTATGGAAATAAGCAAATTAAATCAACCTGGATGTAGCCACATCTGTTATTTGTCTAATTTTTCTAACTGCGAAGGCGGCGGAACTTAATTTACCTACTTACTAGCTAATCTTCTTTTTCTATATGAGGACCCCATTGTATTTTACTATCTAATGTTACACCGAGAAATATTGTTTTTTGTTAACTTACCCAATGAATGTGATACCGTTCCTCGTAGAGCAGTAGTACCCCATACAGCCTTGCGGGGACGGCCTAATCTCACCGAAAGGGATCACCATATCCAGCACTTTGATGTAGCATCCTTCTACATTTTCTGTTGATTTTAAACACGTTAGAAATATCGAAAAGTGCTTTTGTTTATATACATTAAGAGTATGAAGATTTTAGTATGGAGCCATTCCTATAATTCCGCCATTTTGATTTTATTTCAAAATGGTGTCTACGGATAACACATAAAACTCGATAGCTGATATCAATACAATCAAGAAATATTATTATGTGAAAAAACCTCGTAGTCACTAAATCGCAAATTTTTATATTTTTTTATTTTTATTTATCCTAGGTTACACCCTCTTTAGTGTTCCCTATTCATACTACAATCGAGCCTTAATATTAGTCTAATAAGTAATAAATTATATTCACCATAAACTTTTTTATTGACTATATCTAAGAATGTGTCCATTAAGAGTGCGTATTAAGCAAAATAACAATCTTAGAATTGAAATTTACCCAAGTAAATAGTATTTAAATGTAAAAATATTTTTATATGGGTATTTTCATTATATACGCGAGGGTTCTATCTGAACAAAAAAAAAAACATAATGGAATGAAAATTCCTCGATATAAAAAAATCACAAAGATACCTCTAATAATAATGAATTTTCGTTTTTATTCGTTCATGGTGTATCTAATTAAGACAAAAATTCGATAAATAATATCACTAACATATCACCTAGGGCTCCTAGTAAAGATTTTTTAAAATATTCTATACTTTACGAGTTATTTAGATAAGAAGCGCTAAGTTCATTTTTGTTCCGCGAAACACGCTATCTCCGTCTCATGCCACGCGAAGATTACACATAAGTTTGTTTTATGAGACATTGCCATATTTTTCTGGCTTTGTACGCACTCTTAACACTTTTCTTATTGTTTCTATTAAATCACAAAATAAAAAATATTATATAAATTATATTATTTATTTATTTAAGGCGCGGACTGACTACGATTTTGACAGGACTCGTTCTTCACTGGAATAGGGTTGAAAATGGTAAATCATAAATGTGTAGACTCTATGAAATGGACTGTTATTTACGGGTTTTCTTTAGATTATACAGAATATACGCATTAAATTGAATAAGTGTCCGGTTAACATTCTAATATAATTCTGTATCTTATATATTCTTAAAAATAAAATTGTTGTCATCGCTGAAAATACTGAGAATTTCGACGCGAAAGATTTTTTTAGACGTAACTTAGGATTTTTTTATTGGGAATATCAAAGCACTTTTTAATATTCTATTCGGTTAACATTTTTCTCAAGACCCTCTTCTATCCACAGTATTTTTTTGTGTTAGGTATTTCATTGCGTTACGTCATACTCGACTATCAAAGAAACCCATTTTTGAGATTTGAGCTTAGACCCGGCCTTAAAAAGCCCTGCCCACGCTTTTTTATTAAAATACCCGCACCGGCTTTGCACGGGTGCAGTCATAATTTGGAGTCGAGCGATTTGAGCGCTCGCGCCCGCCTCGGCCCGTTTTACACAAACTAACGAACTTTTTGGATTTTACTTGCCGTACTCAGAGTCGTTAATTGAGTGTAATGATTCGCTATCTCTAGGCCAGTGTTTTTCAATCTTATTGATTTCGCGACCCCCTTACAGGTTGAAAAATTCTGGCGACCCCCTTGTCAGACAGACAAAGAATTTATAAATTAAAAGACTACGATAATGATTTTCTTAATTTTGATACCTTTACTCATTAGTCTGCAAGAAGCCGCAAGAGGTTTGCTACTAAGTAAGAGGTAAGTTGGACGCCCGCTTGAGTGAAGTCGACCCCCCTAGGGGTCGCGACCCACAGATTGAAAAACACTATCTAGACCTTTCCCTTTTTAAAGGTAGGTAATGATGGAGAGACAGATTGATCTGCATTAAATTAAAATGACGTCACTCGGATTTTTTATATTTATACCAGTAAGGTGGCAAACAAGCATACCTACGGCCCACCTGATGGCAAGCGGCTACCGTAGCCTATGGACGCTTGCAATACCAAGGGTATCACTCGCGCGTTGCCGACCCTGAAGAAATCTCTTCACACCCTTTTTGAAGGACCCCATGCTGTACTCCATTAGGAAAACCACGCGGCAAGGAGCTCATTCCACACAGTACAGCAGTTAGTGTCACTTGTTTTTTTCAAGAATATGTACCTATGTCATAGCTAACACTAGCTGTTTTACCTCTCTTGGCTAATGATGCTTATCAAGTAGGTCCGCAGCAGAAGCTGTACTGATTGGAATTTGTCAATCTTTTTTGCGAGCTTTTTTGACAATCTGTAACGAGGCCGCCGGCCATAAACTTATATTTAACTGCCGACATCGCCGACGCCTAACGACGCCACTGTTTTAGTGTTCCGTTACCCAAAGAGCAAAACAGAGTCTAATTTACAAGTCTACATTCATTTTATTTGGCCGCCATCTTCTGTAAGGTAGATGCACATCCCCAGTCAGGTTGCTCCGTATTTTGAATGAGAGCAACCGTTATCCACACTTAAAAAAATGTTACACGTAAAAACATGAATAAAACTTACTAAATTTGTCAGGCTTGGTCTCCAAAGACCCAAGGGCCACAGCAACTATCACACAAAACACGATGAATCGTCTCAGCATGTTCACTGCTAATGTTCCACAAAGTTCAATAACGTCTTATTTATAGTGATTCAACTGTTTTTCTCACGTCCTCTTATCAACTATATTGCTATATTGAACTCTTCACACTTTTATGAAAGGACAAACAGTTTAAAAGCGTTATTGTTTACTACCTAAAAAAAAGTGAACTGTTTAATTTAATAAAAACAAAATATAAAAAAAAATACAAGCTTTTACTCCTAACATAACTAATATATTATTATATCTACACGGAGGAACCAACAAGAGTAAGAGGACCTATGCACCTCGCCCTCTATAAAATATTTTTTAAATATTTGTTTACGTACTTGCCTTTTTTTCAGCAATTTTAGCTCGGTGTTTTGTTAAGCAATTCAAAGCACCAGGCAGCGCATTTTTTTTACTGCTTATAGACCTGTGTTTGATCGCAATCTCACCATGGCAAGTGATGATGCAGCCGAAGGTGGTAAGAACACAAAGCCTAGAAGGAACTGGCTCTCAAGTGCAGCTATCGGAACACACCGAAAGGTGCTTGGCGACAGATGTTCAACTTGAGGGTGGTAGCCAGCCAGGCGGGTACTACAAAGTACCCTACCACCGTGCTATGGTTTCCTCACGATGTTTTCCTTCACCGAAAGCTAAAGCTCATTGTAGGATTCGAACCCAGGACCTTCATCTCGGTATCCGACGTCACTACCACTGAGCTATAATCGCTTTAGCATACATCCATAACTCTTGTACCGAAAACATTATTTTATTCATTACATTTCGACGTTTATTATTGGATAGGAATTTTTCTTTGCTCAATCTTATAATTCACTCAGAAATGGCTCTCAAGTGCAGCTGTCGGAATACTGTTAGGTGATTGGAGATAGATTTTCAACTTGAGGGTGGTTTTTTGGTATTTATGAAAAGTATAGGTACGAGTATTATATCACTAAAACTCTGTTTATTGATAACACTTTTATTCAACATTATCAAAAAAAAATGTTTCACTCTTATCTTCGGTCTTCACTATTTCATTGGTTCCCTTCGCTATTTACTTCGCTATTTTCTTTATCCTTGGTTTGGTTCTCTGGACATTCGATCCGCGGGCAGCAGTCAGGGTGAGGCTTCTCCAAATATTGTACTACCTTACAAGGTGGTTGTGCTGCAGCTACACCACAACTGAAAAGTACGTAAGCATATTTTTTATTTGACAGTTTTTATTATTTCTCATTTTAATATCGAGCATTAAAATGCTTTTCTTAAGTAAGCAAGCATAGTCTAAAAGCTTGTTGTTTGATCCAACGTAATGTTTGATTGCGAAAAAAGAGAGACAGCATCAGAGCCGTCGGTTATCAGTCGGTAAATTCCGCTGATCACTCGCGGCCGCTTCGCTAGGTCGTCATTCATGATTTCGCATATCATAAAACTTGTTCAAGGATTATACTTCTTGTGAAAAAAAAAACAGTTATCATTTAAATGCTAGTTGGAGGTCTACTTGGCAGCTTGAAAATTCCAACAGTAGGTTGACCACTAGCCTACCTCCACCTCACCGCAGTGGACACGCGTGGTGGAGTATCTGCCCATTCCCTTTCATCCTCATTTGCGAAAGGAGGCCTGTGCTCAGCAGTGGGACATTATAGGCTGATGATGAAGATAAATACGAATTCTGTGCAACTTATTACGGTTAAAAAGATACAGCACGGTGACAGACAGAGAGCAAAGGGTTAGTAATTTACTCTGGGATAATAATCCGTTGGGCACCGTTTGAGTAAAGAACCATAAAAAAAGATCTCCGGATCATGCGTGCGACATTGACAAAAGACCAAAGTAAATTTTAATCAATTCGAAAAGTAGTACCTATTTAGAAAAATATTGATACCTAAAATAATTGGACTGTTTTACAAAAAACTTAAACCGACTTCAAAGTACACTAAGAAGTAATTAAATCCTGATCTGCAGGGCTATTTTAAAACGCTCGGATTCGATATCTGAAACGGATTCAAAAACTACCGAGACGATATTACGCAATTGCTTTTTTAATTTCCGAATTCGAATGTTCTTGATGTTTCTTTACGGAAATATCAATTCGATTCTACGAAAAGTTTTCGTAAATTAAAATAGCAATTGCTGAAATTCGCCTCGGAATTTCTTGAATCCGTTTCCGATATCGATTCCGACGTTTTAAAATAGCCCTGCTGATGACGATGGGACCAAACGGGAAGTGTACCCTTTCAAATAAAAAAAGAATTTTCCAAATCGGTTAATAAATGACGGAGTTATGAGGTAACAAACATAAAAAAAAATACATTCGAATTGAGAACCTCCTCCTTTTCTTGAAGTCGGTTAATAAATGTAACTTACCCTTCATACGTGACGTAATCTTCAGAGCACCGGTACCGCATACAGCTATCGTTAGACGGCCTCGACTCACCGAACGGGATAACCGTGTCCAACTTGCCGATGTAACATCCCTCCTGATCCTCTGTTGATTTTATCGGTATATTAATATGTGAAGAGAAAACGGGGCGCTAAGGGGCTCGAGCCACCTCCCCCCGCTAAGCAAATGGGTCCATCCCATTGAGCTATTATTACTACGTATAGAGAAGCTATCATAAGCAAAGGTTATGTTAAGTTCTATTTAGCGCTGAAACAATAAATTAGTCGTCTAAGCAGACAGTAGAAACATGTAGCGCTATCAGAACGCTTTTAGGAGTATTTCTCTCGCAAACACCGTGTTTTTCACGGCGCTTACGCGTTTCATTCATCGTTATACAACATCAAGTGTGGCCGGATGGCCTTACTTGAGCGGAACATAGTTGTGATGTGTGGCATCTTCTCTATACGTCATTCCTGATAAATGTTGATAAAGATCCTATAAACTCGCAGTTGGATCAACCCCCTTTAGTAATTTTTTATAGGTAAAAATAACATATTTCCAAAACGAGCGTGACAAGAATAGACAGCATTGCCACACTGTATGGCACTTAGAGGTGTGTAACTCATCAAAAATACGCGAGCTGCATCACAGCTCACGGCTCACTTAGGTGTGTGAGCTGGTTCAAAGACTCAGCTCACAGATCAGCTCAATTTGTACCTATAGTCCACGATACGCACGCACGCTCACTGCGTACCGCGCGTCGAATCGAGCTGACTGAGCTGCCGCGATTCGTTTGACTCTGCCAAGCGGCTCTTATCATACTTCAGAGTTGGAATTGTCTTTTTATATTATCTGTATATGTTAGGTACATATTTATTTATTGAATTAAATTTATTATTTATATGTTTTGAACGAAATAATAATTCGTAGATTAGAATCACAAGAATAATCTATGGAGGGAGTCGCAGATACAATAGGAGTTGGATTGAGCCGTGAGCTACTCATTTTGTTGTTGAGCTGTAACTCAACGGCTCAAACCCGTGTGATCTGATTCATTGAGCTGGTTCAGAGCTGAGTTACACACCTCTAAATTGGCACTTGAGCAATAGTTTGCCACTCAATAGATGCATTTATGCAGAAATAAATATAAACCATATACCTACAAATGTAAAGACATATGAACAAATAAACGATTTTATTTACACTGTGTGTTTTTGCCACGTGTTTGCCATTTTGAAGCGTCGTAAGTGTAACTCTCGTGGCAAATAACCGGTGTAATGGTGCGTCCATGCTACGCGAACAATAAACGAATCCTGTTCGTTCGTGGCTCGGCTCGTGCTCGCTTCGTGTAGCATGGACGCACCATTAGATTATACAGTGTGTTTTATTTATTCCAATTGTTTTTTCAAATGGGCATGGATGGCCAAATCTTAGCGCAAAATCTAAAATGGAGTATCGAGGCTGATATTAATAAAAAATAAAATTGTTCACTTGGATTATGTTTTTAGCTACTTGTGATGCTAATCGTACAAAAACTAAAAGTAAGTAAAATAAAAAAAGTCCAAAAAATCTGAAAAAGATTAAATGCTACAAAAAGAACTCCCCGCGTCTACTATGTTTAAAATTTTCCCTGACTGTAATTCCTGAAATAAAGGACTCATCTCATGTCTTATAGATGTTTTAAATTTAATTAAGTATTATTATTATTTAATTATAAATATGAACTTTATTTACAACAAATATGTACAAAATACAATCTATATATAGAAAATTTCCTCAAGCCTGCCGCTGCTTCCGATTAACGGCAGGGTTCCCAGAAGGCTGGCAGCGTTTCCTCTTTGGATAGCCAAACTGACGCGTTGGCGGAAAAAGCTCCCCGCCCGCTGGTCTCCGGAGGTCTCGATCAATTTTGATGACAAGGTGCGAGCAAAACGGCGAGCTTCGGTCCCCCACGGTCCCATGGTCTCGACCGCAAAAGGCACAAAAATATAGTTGGGTCCAATCGATGCGTATTTTTTGAATTTTGAATTTTCCGCACTGGCCGCAGCTGCCCCTGCAGCTTTACAAGTCGCCGGTAAGTGAGATGGCGCGAGTGTATCGACACATGTGGCATCCCACACCAGCGACTTGCCGACGCTCCAAGGGATCAAAGACATACCATCCGGTCTCTTGCCATCGCCCATATTATCAGTATTATTATTATTGCAATGTTTTAATAACCATCATCATCAGCCTATAATGTCCCATTGATGAGCACAGGGCCAGTAGACAAGATGGTTACCGACAATCGGCATCGTTAGTAAACGATCAACCTTTGTATGGGATTGACATTTCAAATCGAAATATCACATGATTTCTCAATCTCAAACAAATGTTGATCGTTTACTAACGATGACGATTCTTGGAATCTTGTCTAGGGGGGCAGGCCTCCTTTCACAAATATTCAAGCATGCACAGTAAGTGCGTAATTACATCAATCAGTGTATCTACAATAAGTTATTATCTATTTAAAATTAAGTAGATAATAAAATAGCTTACGATATTCTTCAGGTTTTTCCTCTAACTGTGCAATAGCAACCGCGCCGAACGCAACTGACACCGCGGCACACAACACGACTGCTTGTCTAAACATATTGACTGCAACTGATAATATTTGCGAAGATGTCAGGTGACCTTCACTATCAGGCTCGCTAGACTTATACGTGGGTTATTTATACAGGTTTCAACCATACTACACATTTATAAGCCGATAGATTATATAATGCTGTGCCGAAGGTCGTGGGCCGAATTCTACAATGAGCTTTCGTTAGCCAGATAAACAAACCAATGTGGTCCGACTGCACTTGAGAGCCAGTTTCCTTACACGCTTACCACTTCCGGCCACATCGACCATCACAACCATGGTTGAGGCTAAATTTATCCAAAAACTCTGTTCGAATTCGAATATATCGCTTTGGCTTCTTGTGCTTATTAATTAGTTTCAAAATCAAATTATGCACAGTTTAGGCCATGATCTGATAAGGTAGGTACATATGAACGTTGCAGCAGGCCTCACTCCCATGTTTAGGTACGATCGCGCGCATACGGACTAACGGAACAACGCAGGTACTATTAAATATTCTGTGGTTGCAGTTGACTCTAACCACCTGCGCCGGTTCGTATTACTTTTTAGTTGACTATACTATCATACATCATTTTAGTTTCAATTTTAACTTTGAGAAGATTCTCTTAACAGAAGCTATGTATACTGACCGGAATTTGTTAATCTTTTTTGCGAGTTAATGGAGGTGCAAGGTGAATGACACCTCCATTTAAATGGGAAGATCTTCCGCCAGGGTGGGTCATCGTGCCACAGGGACCGCCCACCAACTGTACATGTCGGACACTTGTATATATGCAGATTCTCGAGAAAACTTCGTAAGCGCGATGCAGGATGTAGTGGCTTTGTAGGCGCGATGCAAGATAATGTGGCGCCACGCCATCTATCTTTCTGTGTGTGAACCATCTCAGTGTTACTGATAGATGTCGCTGCAAGTATTTCCGTTTGTGCATTCGTTTCCTACATTCCTTTTCCAACTGTATGCTATGGTAAAACTGGGATCTAAGTTTTATTTTATCACAGTCGGGTGACACCCCCAAACGGGTGACACCCGGGGCGGACCGCCTGGATTCCGTACCATATGTTCTCGGTAAAAGTATCAAAATCAAAAAGTTATTATTCAGTTTAGGCACTGGAGGCACTTATGAACGTTAAGTACATACAATTGAATATATCGTTAAAAAACGTGAAATTGGTATGCAATGTATTTTAGTCGTTCAAACTATGTACACGCACTTCGTTTAAAGGCATTTTGACCGTACCCCAGCTCGCAGCTCGTACTATACAGTCGCTCTAGTAAAATTTTAACTCTATGGTTGATTGATAGATTTGTGTTTTTTTTTTATATTATTGTTTCTTGAGGTCCCACGGGATCAAGTAGCATATGCCTGCTTTATTATTGAAGCATTAAGCCACTGATAAAAAACCATGTAATGGGTAGGCACTAGTGTCCTACTAATAAATTAAATGCCAAAGTGAGTTTGTTACTTCTTGACGGCTCAAAGACACATCCCGTCGTCGTGATGAAATTTGGCACGCGGGTAGATTATAGCCTAGATTAACATTATAGGATTCTTTTTATCCCGGGAAAATATATCTTTCGGTATTCTTAATTCTATAATTGTTGTGGTCGGTCCCACAACTTTCATGAGACTAGGGGTTTTCCTTTTGTAGCTCTTATTGAAATGTACCTAGATACGTTGAATTCGTATTACTGTATTCTACATACAAAATTATCTTCTTATAAAAGAACTGTCTTGTTCGATTAACTACAAATGATTGAAAAACAAAATAATGCTAATTAAAAAAAAAGTAAATTAATTTAATGCACACTATAATATCAATGACAGCCCTATCTTTAAGCGAATCGAAAGAGACATGTCAATGTCATAGTTAAGTTTCAAAATGGAAATGGGTTAAGTGGATGTTCATAATAAATAAATAATATTGCTATAACTGTTTATTCATTACACTTTTCTACGCACTCGATTTTAATCAAATTTTTTTTCACTCGCTATTTTCTGTTTCCTTGGGCTAGTACTATGGACACTCGATCTTCGGGCAGCAGTCAGGGTGGGGCTTCTCCAAATATTGTACTACCTTACAAGGTGGTCGTGTTGAAGCTACGCCACAACTGAAAAGTACATAATCATCATAAATAAGAAAAAAAACAGAAAGTCACTCTGCTCCTGCTCTGCTCTGCCAATGAATTTTTTTGCCACTGTTTTGTTTTTGCATTTGGTTTTTCTGGTTAAGACCATACCCTGAAAAATAAATTCCCACGTTCGCTCCGCCTACACACCCCGCCACCCCTCATGTATAAGACGCGCTGCTGTCTGTATCGCGATAGCACGACCTAGTGTCCGATAGAAATTTGCGCGAAAGATGACGCGCGAGTAAGAAAATAACACAAAAAGAATGGAGTAGTTTTTAAAATAAATATTTTTCCATCGTCACGCTCATTATCCCCGAAGAAGTAGCCTTAAGAGCCGCTTTTTAATATTCATTGACTACAAAAACTCTACTACAAAGAGTAAAAATAATAAAACTATAGGGGAGAGAGGGTCAGTGTGGATATTTTTTTTTAAACTGATATCATCGCGCTAGTTTCGCTTCAAAAAGGTTAGTTTTATTCTTAAAATATACGTTTAACATCTGTGTTAGAAAATCAAAGACAAAGATAGGACTTGGGAAGTTCAGTAATACAAACAAATAATACATTTAAAAAAGATGGTGACGTTATCCACTGTAACCCATGGGTGGTTAATACTGAATCAGGGATTTTTCGTACTGAGTAATTTGGTTAAAATGTTTCAGTGTCAAAAACCAACAGCTTTGGATTAACAAATTAATAAAGATAAATGGATTAAAAATAAAGATAACCTACTAAAAAATAAAGACAACATTTAGAAATGTAACACAAAATAGGAATAATTCACAGAAGATATTATTCTTAACAGCTTACCTAAGAAAAAGATTTGACTGAGTTTGCGCCTTACTGAAACAATGCTCGAATCAAACAAATCAATGTCATGCTCATGTGCAAGGCCTATTATACCTGTCGCCAGCTCGCAGAAGGAAGGCATTCTGCCTGTAACATGTAGAGGCATGCGGGACTATTATACCACCAATTAGGCGTAGAGGATATATAACGATATGTTAGATAGTAATTCTGGACAGTCGACACTTCCAGATACTATCTTCAACAGGTAAGTAAGGTCGGCAATTTCGCAGCGCTGGTGCAGATGTAACAGGTGATGTTTCTTATCAAGATCAAGGTACATAGACGAGTCATATTTATGTTTAAAGAGGTAGCAGAGGTATTCAAGAAATATCTGTTAGATATTTTCGATTCTTGAAACAAGGTCCTTGTATCTGGGGTTCTAAACCTGCAATGCATACTCCAAGTGGCTTCAGACGTAAGTGCAATACAATATTTTTAACCATTTTACTTGAGTGAAACATTCATAGGCATCACAAAATTCAAAATTCAAAATCATTTATTCAAATAGACCTTCGCAGGCACTTATGAAAAGTCTGACTGTAATACTCTAATACCGGTTCGGAAGGTTGCATTTGCTGAGAAGAGCCGGCAATAAACTCAGCAATTAGTCTTTTCAAAACAAGCTTAGATTAATTACATAATATTTACATTCTAATCGCACTGACAACAATTGCGTGCCCCAGTGCGGCGGCAAAGTAGACTGAATCTATATTTAATAAGTAAATAAATAAGTGGCAAACTTAGGCAGACCAGCCCACACAAGCAGCACCTGTTCACAAGTATGACGCATGTGGCAGCCATCGCTCTCCTCGCCATATTGGAGGGAAGTGAGCGACCCGTCACACGACGCCGCCGAAAGAACACAAATCCAAGGGTTCCAAGGTCTTTGCTATTATACGCTCAATATGGCTGTTTAATGTTAACTTAGAATCATGAGAGACAAGTATACATTCCTGAGCTTCCAATACTTGACCTTGCAATTAATAATTGGGAAGATAATTTTTAGCTTTCTGTGTGAAAGAAACAATAGAGCACTTAACAGGATTGAGGTCAAGTTTATTGAGCGTACAGTAATCAGTTAGATGACCCAAGTCAGATTGAAGCGTGTCAGCATCAGAAACAAAGAACATGAGAAGTCTTAATGCACAGTTTTCGTTAATTTACAAATATTATCAATAGCAAAGGCCCCAGTAATGAACCCTGGAGAATGCCACTACATATGGGAACCTAGCTTGATATGTAGTTATTGACAACAACAGCATGTCTCCGATTTTCTAGGTAAGATGAAAACCATCGACACCTCTTATGCCTATGCCTTTTAGCTTGGATAAGAGAAGACTATGGTCAATTCTGTTAAGAAACCATGTTGGCTTTGGTTGAAAGAGTTCTTTAAAGCTGCGTAAACTTGATGTTAGATAAGATATTCAAGTATTTTGGATATTAAACATAATTTTGAGATAGGGCGGTAGTTGGCTACTTCTAATTTAGAACCCTTCTTGTAAATTGGTAATGAAGGTAGACTTCCAGACAGAAGGGACATAACAATCAAGAAAGGCTCTTTTGAACAGAATGGTAATTAGGAAAACAATAGTTTTAGTACAGAATTTCGGAACCTGGGCATGCAAGTCATGAGTGCCAGCAGATTTAGATGTATCAAGGATTCACTTCAAGAGAGTGGACGATGAGGACGATCCTGATGCTTTTACTGATGTTCAAGGACATTCTATTACCGCCAGTATCGCATCAGCGACGGCAACTGTACTGGTGTCAGGATCTTCTGTTGCGAAGAAGAGCTGCCTGCACGGGTACGATACGTAGTATCCACGCAAATCATCCCAGTCTGCTGACTTATAGTGCCACACACGACGACACCCGGGCCAAATCGGCCGGATGACCGGAGCAAATCGGGCCACGCACAAGGCACCTGCGTCCGGACGAGACAGTGGTCCCATGAGCCGAGTGGCGCATCCACTGTCACTGCATAGCCGTCCGGTCGCATAGTCAGCAGAAGGTCCAGTAAGGAGCTAGTATAGCTCTCAATATCTGGGATTCTCGTAGGAGAAAGAATCAGTTGCGAGAAGCCATAGGCCAGAGCAAAGTCGTGAGCAGTCTTCCCCGAAAAGTCAGTGGACCGAGAACCATGCCACTCAACTTGGTGAGCGTTGAAGCTAAAATCACTAATTCCGCGGAGGGGTACTGCTTCAGTACTTTGTCAGTCATCGATTGCAGTTGCTCAAATAACCGTTTTGTCTCGGAGTCATCGCTGTGGGACCTGTTAAGGTACGCGTAAATTTTGGTGTGGACACCGTGATCTACGCGCGCTCACAAAACTGACAGGTCCCTGTCTTCGAGGCCATGGAGACGACGACAGCAAATATCCTCCTTAACTTAAATACATACCCTAGCACGGCACACAAAGATGTGATCCTGACAGCTGAGATATATCAAAGTCAAAGTCAAAGCCATTTATTCAATTTAGGCCCCAGAAGGGCACTTATGAAGGTCAAATTTACTGAAGTTACCACCGGTTCGGAACTCGGCCTTCAACTGAGAAGAATCCGGCAAGAAACTCAGCAAGGTTACATTTTTTATATATTTTTTGGACAATCTGACTATGTTTGGCTTTTTTTTTCCAAATAATTAAAAATAAAAAAGATATACCTAAGCATAGATACAGACGAAAAAAGAACAAGAAAATAAATAAAAAATAATAACCTTAAAAATACAAAACACACAATTATTGACCTACTGGCTTTTTTATAAGTATGAGCAAGGTGCACTTGTGCAGAGTGCAGCTACCTACTTCCAGACATCTTTATCTTCAATATAATCGGCTACTTTATAATAAGCTCTTTCTTTCAGAACTTTTTTTATATGTGATTTAAATTTAAAATCAGTCATCTTGGTCACCGCAAGTGGTATTTTGTTATAACAGCGCACACTATTGCCAAGAAATGACTTACGAACTTTAGCTAGTCTAAAATACGGAACAACTAATTTCTCTTTTTGTCTTGTATTGATATTATGAGTCTCCATTTTTGTTTTATACATTTCTTTGTTTTTACGTATGTACATTATATTTTCATAGATATAAAGTGATGGTACGGTCATAACGTTTATTTCCTTAAATAATTCCTTTAATGATTCACGAGCACCCATACTATAAATTGCACGAATTGCTCTTTTTTGTAATATAAAAATAGTCTCAATATCTGCTGCAGATCCCCAAAGTAATACGCCGTAAGATAAAAAGCTATGGAAGTATGCAAAATAAACTAATTTGGCCGTCTCGACATTCGTCAATTGTTTGATTTTCCTAACAGCAAATGCAGCAGAACTTAATTTACCAGCTAATGATTCTATCTGAGGACCCCATTGCAATTTATTATCCAATGTGATACCCAAAAATACTGTTTTACTAACTAATTCCAAACTGATGCCATCTACTAATACCTGACTGTCTACTTGCACTACATTTGGAAGGGAGAATCTTAAACATTTAGTTTTCCTAGAATTTAATAACAAATTATTTACAGCAAACCATTTTGAGACTATTGACATGGTATCATTTACTTTAATAAGTTCTTTGTCTTTTCTATCTACTTTGAAAATAAATGAAGTATCGTCAGCGAACAAGACTATATCTGAGAGACCGTTTACAACAGATGGTAAATCATTAATATACACTAGAAATAGAAATGGACCTAGTATTGAACCCTGGGGTACCCCCATTTTAACTAAAGATCCCTTCGATGTTGTATCACAAATTCCTACCTTTTGTTGGCGATTACTTAAATAAGATAGAACAAGATCATGAGCCGCCTCACGAATACCATAATATTTTAGCTTAAGGAGCAGAGTACGGTGGTCAACGCAGTCAAAGGCCTTGGATAGATCACAAAAAATGCCAATTGCATCTTGTGAATTTTCCCAAGCTTCATATATGTGTTTCAATAATTTTGCAGCCGCATCTGAAGTAGATCTCCCCTTCGTGAAACCAAACTGATGACTATGTAGTATCTTATGTTTATTAAAGTGGCCTAACATTTGATTAAGCAATAGTTTTTCAAAGATTTTACTAAGTGCTGGAAGTACGGATACTGGTCTATAATCAGAAGGATTATCTTTACACCCGGACTTGAAAATTGGCACTACTTTACTTAACTTCATTAAATCTGGAAAAGAACCCTGATCAATGCATTCATTAAAAATATCCGACATTAAAGGTGCAATTACTGTTATTATTGATTTTAAAATCGTTACTGATAATCCCCATAAGTCTTCGGTGCATTTCAGATTAAGAGAATTAAATGATTTTAAGATATCACTAGCAGTAACGTAACTAAATTTAAAACTGGGGAATGATTCGTGAATATGTTGTTCAAGTAAAGCCTCAGCCAAGTCGGGACACGAGTTGAGACTTTGAGTAGTTACCCCTGGTATGCTTGAGAAAAAATGTTCAAACGCAGTGGCTACTTCTAACTTATCTGATACAATTTTATCATTAATTTTTAACGAAGGCTGTCCGTTTTTATTTTTCATTTTACCAGTTTCCGTATTAATAACATTCCAGACTGTCTTGATTTTATTAGATGCTTTACCTATTTTATTACTTAAGTATATCGATTTTGCTCGAATACACACTAATTTAAACATTTTTGAAAAATTTCTAACGTGGCTATGGAATGGATTTGCTTGTGGTAGACAGGCAGGCAGACAAATAGACGGGCGGCAGTAGAGGCTTAGTAATAACACGATACACGTGTACGATATTTTTACTTGAATATAAAATTTTGTGAATAAACAACTTGAATACAAAATTTCATGCCCCTTTTCACCACTTTGGGGGTGGAATTATCAAAAACGCTGAGACACTTATCACAATCGTCAGCCCTAAACACATAATTTGAAGATTCTAACTTCAAAACTGACTGACTTTCATTGAAACTTTCATTCAATCCATAAATAATCCAATCCATAAGAAAATATCCAAAAACTCTTCCTTAGTGGATGCCTACACCGTATAAGGTATCTTTGTGCAAAATTTATAGTCTACGTCCAGCGGCTTGGGCTGTGCGTTGATATATCAACAATCAATCAGTTTACGATAGATATTTTGAATTTGAAGCGCTTGTGGTGTAGCATAATTAGCCGTTCTTAATCGACCGGCAAAGTTAGGCTACCACCATCGTGGTCGGTACCTACCTGGATGGGTGACCGCCTAGTGGTATTTCAAATCGAGCGTTTCCGTGCTACGGAAGGCACGAAAAGCCGTTGGTCCCGGTTATCACTTAATTGTGATAGTCGTTAAGCTAGTTGGATGCCTCATAGGCGGCTTGGAAAATCTCAACAGTAGGTTGGCCACTAGCCCTAACTCCACCGATCCTTAGTGGGCACGTGTGGTGGAGTATCTGCCCATTACCTTACAACCTCATTTGTGAAAGGAGGCCTGTGCTCAGCAGTGGGATATTATAGGCTGATGATGATGATGATGATTTTGAATTTACTAGTTTTATACAACGAAACGAGAGAATATAAAAAAGGTTACAAAATAATGCCAAAAATGTAGAACTGAAGTTTATAACGTCAAATAATTTCTAATACAATCTGATATTACAATCAATAAAATAATTACAAATGTTCACATCAAAATATATAATACTAGCTGTCCACCGCGGTTTCACCCGCGTTTTTTCCTGAATTTTCTTTGCTATAAACCTCACGGAGCCCGAGACCTTTCCAACGAATGCAAAACCGTGGAAATCGGTTCGTGCGTTCTGGAGTTATAGCGTCAGGAAGGAACCCGACTTATTTTTATATATTAGATTTCTTATTGAAACAAGAACGTTCACTAAGTGAAAAAGTACATAATCCATATCTGTAAAATACAATGATTACAGACAAATCTAGGTTCTCATACTGCTACTTCTAATTTAACTATAATTCTATGTTTCGTTGGCGACTCCACTGGATCTGTTCCTTTTGTATCCTAAAATGAAACTAAACATAAACTCTGCCAACCAGGGTCATCAGTTTTTGACGTTTAAGAATACCCACGAGTTTCAATTTTAATGCTTTGTGATAAGGTTTATCTGTTAAAATCAAAGGTATGATGTTACAAAAGAATCTTACTATACAGGATTAAGATTCATTTTTCTCTATCCTTTTTTACGTCAAAAAGTAATTGAACTGGTGGACAGAGTGTCACTTGTTTACAAACATTGTCATGTCAAACAACTCGTCGAAATTGAAACAAATAAAAAAAAAAAAAAAAAACAAAAAAACGAATACATCCTTTCTCCTGAGCGCACTGAACCGCTGCCTATTCATTGCTATTATAACTCGAGGGAGGACGAATACAAAGTTGAATATCGCGTGTGACGTTTGAACGTAGAATGGTCCAAAAGTAACTGACTAAAAGTTTTAAAACTAATTTCGTTTATAAAATGAGTTATATAATATCTAGGAAAATTTTGGTTTGCCATGCCCTATTAAACTATGTTTTCTTGCTGTAAGACAAATTTAAGACAGAAACCTGAAGCCGTTTACGTAGAAAATGATATTAAAGCTAAAAAAATACCATTTTTAAAACGAATAAATGATCGAATGAAATTCTTCGAATCATGTTTTTGGCTTTGTGGGGCCTTAGATAAAGGTCTGAAATAACTTAAATTATAATTTCCTTTTTGATCAGACTTGTGATGGACTTAGAATATTAAGTAAAAAATGATGATAAATTTTGATGCCCCGTCTTAAAGCGGCCCTCTGTGGCCGGCGCAACTTCAACGCAAGCATAGTCTAAAAGCTTGTTGTTTCATTCAACGTAATGTTTGACTGCGAAAAAAGAGAGACAGTTTCAGAGCCGTCGGTTATCAGTCGGCAAATTCCGCAGATCACTCGCGGCCGCTTCGCTAGATCGTCATTTATGATTTCGCATATCATAAAACTTGTTCCAGGCGTGTACTTCTTGTGAAAAAAAATCTTACAAGTTTGTGAAAAAAAAAATTGTTATTTAGAATCTCCAATACATTTTCAAGCCTGGTATCTAAATGTTTTCTTTACTTTTAAAAATTATAGGTACATTAGATATGCCCAAAGTTCAGGTAACATTTGAGAAAAAGAGCTGTTATTCGGAGGCTTTTACTGAATTTGTTTCACATTTTTTTTTATTTCGCCTAGATACACGGCTAGATATAGTGCACAAGATACTAATTAGTTCAAAACATCTAACGAAAAATGTTTAAAAACGACATAATAAGTACAGAGGTTTTGTATGAAAAGTATGGCGAATTGAGTGCTCTTAAATTCTTTATGGGTTGCTAAATAATGTACCTCTGTGCCGATATACCTACAGGGTTATTTTTCAATGACTAGTAAAATTTTCAGGTATAAAATTATTCATTTACAGACAACGTTTGAGAAGCCATAGTACGTATTCTGTGTAAACATCTAGTTACTTATTACTGTTAAAAACTTACAGCCGAGAGACAGAGGGTGAATAATAGGGAACCATTAGGCACTGTTTGGGTAACAGCTAAAAAGAAAAATATCTGGAACATGCAATGACGAAAACCAAAACAAATTTTAGTCAATTCGAAAATAAGTTTTTAGAACAATATTGGCCCTGATTCTGTTGTTTAAAACTTAACTAATTTTAGTCACACTATGTCTCTTTCTAACAAAGAACATAAGAAAAGGATGTAAGAAATGTAGTCCTGTCAAATTAGTCCAATGCTTGTTTTCAATATAAATTTAGTCGCCATCTATCGCGGTTACGTCTAAATACACGCAAATGAAGACGGCAAAAACTAATCTCACTGCTTTAAATATGTTCTATCCGTTTTCAATAATGTTCGCAAGAAAGAGATGTGACGTGACTAAATTTAGTTTAGTGCGATTTACAACAGAATCGGCACCATTGACTGCTAAAATAAATGAAACATGACTTACCCTTCATACGTGACGTAATCTTCAGAGCACCGGTAACGCATACAGCTATCGTTAGACGGCCTCGACTCACCGAACGGGATCACCGTGTCCAACTTGCCGATGTAGCATCCCTTCTGATCCTCTGTTGATTTTATCGGTATATTAATACGTGAAGAGATAACTTTATACCCCGTTCATAACATAATGTGCGTACGGAGTAAAGTGAGTTTTGGCATTAGTTAGAGGAGAAGAAAGGAATTTTTTATTAATTAAACTAGTTTCTTTTCACCCGTACCCGAAGGGTGCCAAACGGGACCCTAAGACTCCGCTGTCCGTCCGTCCGTCTTTCTGTCTGTCTGTCAGTGGACTGTATCTCATAAAAGGGAATAGCTAGATGGCTGAAATTTTCAGAGAATATGTATTTCTATTGCCGCTATAACAACAATTAATAAAAATGAAATAAAATTAAAAATTAAAGCGGGTGCCCATACTAATAACGACGTTTTTTGGCGTTTTGTGTTTCATAGCAAAGTTGAGTTAGTTCATATTGTACGTAACCCTCCGTGTGCGAGCCTGACTCGCACTTGGCCGGTTTTTTTTATAAATTACTTTTGAAATTCCACAGCGACTAGATTATTAAAAAAAAAAAAAAACTAAAAAAAACTATTTCGATTTATTATTTTACAGTGTAGATTTAATTCTTTTGATATGAAATTTTAAAAATGGCCAAAATCTCGAAAAACATGGTACTTTTACTAAACATTATTTTTAATTTTCTGATCAGTCATGACGCCCCCCACCCATAGGTAATGAGTTAATTACTCTTTACGCCACAACCTGTAGAATTAATTTACCCACTGTCATCAGCAAAATATGTCGAGTTATCTTATTTTAAGATCCATGTGGGTGTAGGTATATCATATTCAAGCAAACACAGTTTAATTGCATTACCAATGCGTCATTTAACCAGTCAGATATAGTTAAATAATAAAATAGCTTACTATATTTTTGAGGTTTTGCCTCTAACGGGGCAAGCGCAAGCGAGCCGAACGCAACTGACACCACGGCGCACAACACGACTGCTTGACTAAACATTTCGACTACAACTGATGTTTGCAAAGATGTAGAGACCACAGATATATAGGGTGTATCTTTATCTGTGGTGCTGACCTTTACCACAGAGGATTGTATTATACAGAGCAACAGCTCCCTACAAGCGTCTATTATATTAGCCTATTCTTGTAGGGCTGTCACACTAGCAAATAAATTTAATTATAAAGTTGGATATTTTTTTTACAAATTATAAATTATAAGTATAATTTATAGATTCTCACACACTCCACTCACACTGTAAATCATTTTACTTACGGGTAATGTATTGAGGTACGTCTACGCTAGGCAAGCCGAGCACGAGCCTAGCCGCTTTGCACATTATCATCGCGGTATCAAGTGTCGATTTACAACGAGCCTAGCCTTACGACACGCTCGCCCAAACTCATGAGATTTGCTAGTTCCCAATTTCCCATTGAAAAATTCCACGACCTACCCAAACTACAAACCTACTACAATTATTAGGCGTTATAATACCAAGATGACACAAATAATGGCGTTTTGTTCACACTAATATGAACTCTTACTCGAAAGTAAAAAGGGCAAATATACATTTTTACATTTGATAAATTATTGTATTAGTTAGAGTGAAATTCGTTCATTGCTAATTAATGTTATTATAAACGTTTTATATAACGTTCAACTGTACCTAATCATTATTACAACCATTGTAAACAATGACAATAATGTCATTATCACACACTCAAAAACCTAAAATAACAGTGTCTATATTTTTATATATGTACCTAAATTATAACAGTTTAAATACATATAAGGATTGCAATATATGTATTAAGTAAAAGATATCTTCAACTTGGCTTGACACGCTACCGCGTGTCTAGAAACACCACTAAAAATATTACTCGTACCTACATACTTACCTACCTAGTAAAGAAAATTACTTCATTTGGATAAATTATAATTACTTGTCTCGATCTTTGAGGTAAGTATGTAAAACAAGATATATTTATATTCCTCCTGGAATTATTTATGCACGCACTGCAATAAATAACCATTTTGTTTATAAGTTCTTAAAATTATTAAAAACAAAGTAGGTATCGCGGTAACGAGCAGCGAGCGACGACGTACTGCAAGCGATGTAGGTATCGAGGCGTGCCGCTCGGTCGCGAGTCGCCCCCACTCTCGGACCCTCGGGTTCGCCGGAAACAGCCGAAGCCGGGTTTTAAATTACTTATCTCCACGTCTGCGCATCCCTAAAACGTATCGCTGAGTGCGACCGAACGTAACCGAGCGGTGGCGACTGACGGTGCGTCGATTTTGCAGCGTCACACCCTCTCTGCGTTCGCGAGCATAAACTGTGTCCTGTGACTTCATAAATATATTTTAATTATTCAACGGCTAATTGTAGTCAAACTTAAAATACATGTGTTCTTGATCCCGCTGGGGATCACCTTTCACCTACTTAACTACCTACGTACCTACTTCGTACCTACTACGTGTCTGAAGAAGAGAAAAGGAGTGACCGGCTGCCAGAGGTCGACCAGCTGAGAACATTCACACGAAGCCGCTGCAGTAGAAGGCTGCATAAGTACTTCCCACCTGGAAGTTCTCCAAGCATCTTCGTCAGGCCAGTGTTCCCTATCCTATTGTCAACCCAACTTGTAGGCGGAAACAAGATTAAAGTGAATTACTTAATTTCAATAGTGGTTTCATTGACCCACACCTATCTCCTTAACTTCTGTGGCTAACTAAGCCTACTGCCACAGTGGCGCCCTTTAACGTGGATAGTCTTGTTTCCAAATCATGTTTGGTGTTTAGTCTAGTAGCACTTGGTCTAGCGGTCCATTTTGTGAACGAGGAGGTGCCTACGAGTCAGCGAACTGGTACGTTTTCATTTTAATACATTATTGTTAATTGATTAATTTGTTAACCGTTACGTATATTTTTGTTACTACCTAGTAACGAGATCTAAAAAAAATATAAATTTTAATTATAAGCAGGATACGTAACAGTTCGCAATTGAATTACATTTTGTTGATTTTGCACGTTATCAATCATTTTTACTCATTCATATATTGCTTCGTACTTATCACCAAATCGTAGAATTATATATTTAATTTATGTAAAGAACAGAGTTTAAAGCACTATAATCACTCAATTTTTCATCATATTCTATTATCATTAGTTTAGATTATCTTGTAGTATTGCTTGTTAATTTTTGTGAACCTACCTACACTAGTATTTTGCAAATTATATTCGTTATTCTTGTATTGGATGCGGTATTTTTTTCTCGTAGTAATATTTATACATTTTACTTAAATTCATAATGGGAACTCACTCAATTAAATATTTTATGCTTAACAAACATGAGTTAACTTATGAGGTCCTTATTAGAGGCGAGGAACCGGCCATGACTGTTTTAGGGTTGCGCAAACAAATTAATAAACTTACTCCGTTAATACCTAATGAAGAGATTATTGAATCTGGCATTGATGCTTCTGTTGATTGCGAAGGTGTTCTTATCTCTGTGGCTGAATTCACTTCTCGAGTAAATATATTGGTCGAAAAATATGATGGCAATCAATACGAACGTCTCAGAGCTTTGCACAATCATATTTACCATCGTCTGAAAAGAGTAGATAATTCAGATACTTCACTTTTAAAGAAAATAAATTCTATAACTAAAGAATTTAATGCCGTGTCGAAAAAATTTTTAGAGTTACAAACTTCTAATCCTACTACGAATACCGCATCTGAGCACACTAACTGTGCACAGTCATCTTCTTTACTCGATGGCACGCCTATTGTATCGGTTTGCTGCGACCGTACGCAGCTAAGCGAGTTGATTAAATTAAAATACGACGGTGGGAGCTGTGTTCACGCGTTCGTACAGAGAATGAAGGAGTATCAGACGGTTAGGAACATACCCTCTAAAAAATTATTAATGTATGCTTCGGAAATTTTTGTAGGAAATGCATTGCATTGGTACCGTAGTGTGCGGGAATCAGTTAATGATAGGGATGAGTTGATAAAACAATTAATTGAGGATTTTAGTCAGAAAGATTACGATTATCGGTTAGTATCTGAAATACGTAGTAGAACACAGGGTGATTCTGAAAATATTGTTATTTATTTGGCGATAATGTCGCAACTTTTTTCACGACTTTCGAAACCTATGTCGGAACAAGAAAAGTTAGATGTCTTGTTACATAATATAAGGCCCTGTTATGCTACTGTTTTATCATCTTGTGTTACTGGCGTCACTTCTATTGCTACACTTCGCCAACTTTGTCTTAATTACGAGAAAATTCAGTGTTTTTCTTCCCAATTTCATGAACCACCTAAAGTATCTACTGGAACTTTGGCTCCGGATTTAGCGTATCTTAAGACAGCTGAACCAAAGTCTAATAACTACAAAAATAATTACTTTTCTGGCAAAAACTCATATTATGCATACAATAATAAACCTAGATACAATAATTATTCTAACTTACATAATGAAAAGCCTGGCGGTAGTGTGCCCGTCGCGATCGCTGCTATGGAACCTGAAGCGGGGGTATCTGGTGTTGGTAACACTAAGTCACTATTTTGCCCGCGCTGCCGTAGCAATAATCATTCGTTGCGACAATGTCAACAAGATCGCTATCCGATTTGTTTTAAATGCGGTATGAAGGAGTATACACGCCTAAACTGTCCTAATTGTAATTCTTCTTCCAATAAAAAAAACTAATTAGCGAAGATTGTTGTAATAAAACTGTAAATAATAACTTTGACAAAAAAGATTGGCAAGATTGGTTATCTACTATTAAAATGTATTTTTCGAGTTATTATATTGCAACAATCTTCAATAAACAACCTGACGGTGACATACGTCCTTACGTGACTATTGGTGTAGGAGATAAGACACTATGCGGGCTAT
The DNA here is from genome assembly GCA_951394255.1 of Polyploca ridens. Taxonomy (NCBI): domain Eukaryota; kingdom Metazoa; phylum Arthropoda; class Insecta; order Lepidoptera; family Drepanidae; genus Polyploca; species Polyploca ridens. The sequence continues at coordinate 1,183,643 of OX596248.1, read as the reverse complement.
TGGATTCCGGTTCAGCTGTTACTATACTTGGAAATAATTCTCACGTGAATGTTATTACTTCATTTGGCTTAGAACTTTGCGACTGCGACAATTCTACATCCTTTATTACTGCTGGTGGTCACAAGTTATCCACTATTGGTTATATTAATTTACCAGTAAACTTTGAAAATCAATCTCATACCTTAAAAGCTTATGTGATACCTACGGTCACGTCATCTCTAATTTTAGGTATAGATTTTTGGAAAAAATTTCAATTGCTTCCTAAATTTTCCAATTCAATTTTATTAGCGGCTAATATTGAACATCAGGTTTCAACAATTTGCGGAAACCCAGTCATGCTACATTCATATGAAGCTCTTACAATCAATGAGCGAACTACTGCCGATAAAGTCATTGAGCGATTCGAATCTATATCTGCGGAAAAAATAGGGCTTGGTCAAACGCATCTAGTTAAACACCATATAGATACTGGCGATACACCGCCTATCCGGCAACGTTACTATAGACTTTCTCCTGAAAAACTTCGTATAGTCTGCGAAGAATTAGATGAAATGTTACAGCTTAAAGTCGTCGAACCTTGTGAAAGTCCGTGGTCTTCACCTATTTTGCTTATACCTAAAAAAGATGGCAAATTAAGATTTTGTTTGGATAGTCGGAAGTTAAATTCAGTCACGCGAAAAGATGCGTATAAATTACCATACGTCTCTGAAATACTGGATAATCTTAAGAATGCTAAATACCTATCTAGTGTCGACCTGTCAAAGGCCTACTGGCAAGTGCCAATTGTAGAAAGTGACCGCGATAAAACTGCGTTTTACGTACCTACCCGCGGCACATTTAGATTTGTTACCATGCCCTTTGGTTTAACAAATGCGCCTGCTACGCAACAGCGATTAGTGGATAACTTATTCTATGGCCCTGAATTCGAGAATTCTGTGTTTGTCTTCTTGGACGATATCGTCGTAATTTCGTCGGAATTTCAATCTCATCTATCTCTGCTTGAGAAGGTATATAATAAGCTTAAATCCGCAAATTTAACTATTAACTTAAAAAAATCTGTATTTTTCCGTGATGAGCTTAAATACTTGGGCTATGTAGTTAACTCTAATGGATTACACGTTGATCCCGGAAAAATTGAAGCGATCGTTAACTTTCCTACACCTAAAAATAAAAAGGAAGTTAAAAGGTTCCTGGGAACCGCTTCGTGGTACCGTCGATTTGTACCCAACTTCAGTTCTATTGCTGGCCCACTAAATAAATTGACTTCTACTAGTAAAAAGGCAAGTCCATTTACGTGGTCGACGGAAGCAGACGAAGCATTTAAAAAGCTTAAAGAGTGTCTTACTTCTACACCAATTCTATCCTGCCCAGACTTCGATAAGCCTTTTGAAGTGCATACAGATGCTAGTGACTACGGGGTCGGAGCGTTGCTTACTCAAACTGTTGACGGTGTTGAACGTCCTATTGCTTACATGAGCAAGTCGCTGTCTGCGCAGGAAAGGAACTACGGCATTACAGAGCGAGAAGCCTTGGCTGTTCTTGTAGCTATAGAGCATTGGCGGTGCTATTTAGACAATGGCAAGAAATTTATAGTTTACACTGACCATTCGTCCTTAAAATGGTTTTTAAATCTCAATAATCAGACCGGTCGACTAGCGCGATGGGGTGTTCGATTTTCAGCTTTTAACTTCGAAATCAAACACCGTCGCGGTGCTGATAATGTAATACCTGATGCCTTATCTCGTGCGTTGCCTATTTCTGCTATTGACAGTAGCCCTAATTCTACTAAAACTACTGATCAATGGTATATGAATATTTATAATGGTTGTCAGAACTCTCCTACGTCTTTCGTTAATTACATGATTAAAAATGATAAGCTCTATAGAATTATGAAAGGCAAATGTTCTTTGCAAAAGGAGTTCGAATGGAAGGAAATTATTCCTAAAGAAATAAGAGGTTCAGTTATTGAGGAAAACCATTCTGAACCTATAGCTGGTCACTTAGGAATTTTTAAAACTTACAGACGATTGGCTCTTCGTTATTATTGGCCAGGAATGCACGCAGACGTAGTTAATTTTATTTCATCTTGTGATACTTGTATTGCTCACAAACATCAGAATCATGCTCCTTTGGGTGAAATGGGTCGACCTAAAGTATGTTCTAGACCATTCCAAACTATAAGTATTGACCTGGTTGGACCCCTACCACCAACTAGGAAACAAAATTGTTACATATTTGTGGTGACGTGCTGCTTTAGTAAGTACTGTTTGGTATTTCCTATAAGACGTGCTACCGCCGAAGTCGTTACTAGGATACTCGAGGAACGTGTATTGTTAGTACATGGTATTCCTTCAACTGTTATTTTAGATAATGGCAAACAGTTTATTAGTGCCACCTTGAAAACCATGCTTAATAAATATAAAATCCCTAATCTGCACTATACACCAAAATATTCACCGCACGTCAATACAGTCGAACGCTATAATAAAACTATAATGACTGCCGTATCGACATATATTGAAAATGATCATCGTGCTTGGGATCAACTATTACCTCAAATCCAATTTGCAATTAATAGTTCAGTGAACGAAGTAACGGGATATACTCCTTCATTTCTCGTACATGGTCGTGAGTTAGTTGCTTGCGGTTCGCATTACGTCGATGCAGAGTGTGATGATGTTATTTATCAACCTCGAGATTCGTATGCCGAAAATTTAGGCTATCTATCAAGTATCTTTGACAAAGTGCAAGCTTTGCTTCTACAGGCACATTCTAGAAATAGTCAAAGCTATAATTTGCGTCGTAGGCCTGCGGAATTCAATATTGGGGACTTAGTGTGGAAACGAACTTTTTATCAGAGTGACAAAGATAAATATTTCAACAAAAAGTTAGCTCCTAAATTCATTAAGTGCAAAGTGATTGGTAAAAAATCTCCTCTTGTATACGAGTTGTCTGATATGACCGGAAAGACTATAGGCTGTTGGCATATAAAAGACTTAAAATTTAAATACTACAAAGATTAAAAGTTCTTGTTAAGAAGCTCTGCCAGTTATTCAGATTTAACAAGTAGTTTAGTTAGAAGTGTAGTCGGATTTTATCTGTTAAGCACGCAAAATCCTTCTCTAAGCGGCGCGGTATTGTAACGTTGTATTCTAGGATACAACTTACGAACTGATAATAAGATAGAATATTGGAGAAGTGAATTTAACTACATAGGTAGGTACATACTAAAATTATTATTACCATTACACTTATTTTACTTACAAACTAAATATATAAAATAAACCATAACTAAGATATATAATACGGAACCCTAAAATATTATATTATTCTTACGGGTTTTAAATTACTTATCTCCGCGTCTGCGCATCCCTAAAACGTATCGCTGAGTGCGACCGAACGTAACCGAGCGGTGGCGACTGACGGTGCGTCGATTTTGCAGCGTCACACCCTCTCTGCGTTCGCGAGCATAAACTGTGTCCTGTGACTTCATAAATATATTTTAATTATTCAACGGCTAATTGTAGTCAAACTTAAAATACATGTGTTCTTGATCCCGCTGGGGATCACCTTTCACCTACTTAACTACCTACGTACCTACTTCGTACCTACTACGTGTCTGAAGAAGAGAAAAGGAGTGACCGGCTGCCAGAGGTCGACCAGCTGAGAACATTCACACGAAGCCGCTGCAGTAGAAGGCTGCATACTTCCCACCTGGAAGTTCTCCAAGCATCTTCGTCAGGCCAGTGTTCCCTATCCTATTGTCAACCCAACTTGTAGGCGGAAACAAGATTAAAGTGAATTACTTAATTTCAATAGTGGTTTCATTGACCCACACCTATCTCCTTAACTTCTGTGGCTAACTAAGCCTACTGCCACAACTTCTCGGCTCTCGTACGTGAACCCGTCGGTGAGCGCTCACGCACTCATCGCTGCGTATGTAGTGAAGTACCTACCATTTCGCGTTCTTAGGAGCTGTTTATCTGTATGGTAATCTGTGCCTTTACTATCAGCCTAGTTTTAGGTATTTAAAGACTGGAAGGTGACGTCCCAAAAAATATTAGCCTTATCACCGGCGAGCAAGATCACAACCGGAAACCTACCAAAACCCCGACATTGTTTTATATACCCACGTATAAACATGGGTAATATAAAACAAAATAGGTTTTTTCGAACGTTCGAACACTTCCCTTCAATCCTCTGTGCTTATAACTCGAGAACGGCTGGACCGATTTTCATGATTTTTGATTTGTTGGATTTATCTCAGTCCCGAATTTTTTAGGGCGATGTTAGCTCAGTGTTAGTGACGTCAGATACCCAAACGAAGGTCCCGGGTTCGAATCCTACGATGAGCTTGAGCTTTCGGTGAAGGAAAACATCGTGAGGAAACCATAGCACGGTGGTAGGGTACTTTGTAGTACCCATCTGGCTGGCTACCACCCCCAAGTTGAAAATCTGACGCCATGCACCTATCGGTGTGTTCCGACAGCTGAACTGGAGAGCCAGTTCCTTCTAGGCTTTGTGTGCCTACCACGTTCGGCCGCAGCATCACTTACTATAGTTTAATTGTGATCAAACACAGGCCTAGTAGGGTAGGGTAGGGTAGGGTAAGCGAAAACTACTCACTGGTCGACGGCTACCCCCTCTGCTGGGGTGCGTTCAGTTACTTCGCCGTGCGATCGCCCGACAATCATCATAGCGTTCAGTAAAAGTTAAATAACATGAACCCTGGTGTACATGAGACAATGTATTATATCTACTGTATATACACAAACACTACACTGAATTTATGAGAAAAGCGCTTCTCAATCATCCAAGGTGTTCCTAAAATTGTCGTTGTTGTAGTCGTTAGTTTTATAAATGAGTAAACATTTTACCAAACTCGTAAAACTGTGTTTTAGCGTAATGGAGTCGCGATCCAGTCATAACCTTCCATCCGATACCTTGCACCACCTGCTACGACCACACTGCAGGCTTGCTTGTGCCAAATGTGAATGCTGTTTTTATTGGCAGTCGATGCTGGTATAAATATTTGATTTGCTTCGGTTTTGTGTAGTTGTTCTCACATTTTTGTTGCTCTATTGTTTGGACAGCATGGCTTTAGTTTATTTTTATTATATAGGTTCCTCCCGTGCTCCCGTGGTTTCACCAGCTTTCCCGGGATATAAAGTAGTCTAAGGGTCATCGCCCACTATGTCAGCACCGCTCCATCGCAGCAACGGCCCGGCACCGCGTCAACTCAATCCAACAAAATTCTATAGATTTAAGAGCTTGTTTTTCTCTTTTCAGTTAATTTATGTAATATGCAGTCGGGGTTTTTGTTTCTTTTAATAATTTAATTTATTTCAGACTTTTTAGTTTTATACAGAAAGAGTTGTATGTATCAGTAAGTAAATGAGCGGTACCTACGGTAAAGGAACGCTAACAACCATCGCAAATCTGTGATTTACGTATGGTAACGGCTCAGTACCTACTATCCTTGCATTAAACGTGGTTTTTTGCAGTTTACGATATATACATATATGGAATGGTATATTTACAAGCTTTCATTTGATACCCATATTGTTATAATAACGAAACTTTTATTTTCAATACCCCCCCTATTTTTTTATTCTCAGGCGCTATATAAAAATAATATACCCTATGACACACCCCCAGTCAATACGAATCTAACGACACCTCATATGCTTAAATCCATCAAGCCGTTTAGGCTGCAGAGCAGCACAAAGAAATAGACATACATACATACATACATACACTCGAAAAACATAACCCTCCTTCCGGGTCAGTCGGGTAAAAACGAATAGGTTTGCTTCCCAATGGTTGCATTTTTTATATTAATATAGACTGGGAAGTTAATAACTATACCTGTGATAGCCACTTCCACATGGGAGGGTCTGCTATGCAAAGCTATGAGGTGTTTGCTTCATTATTGGTAAAGATCGTTAAGAGTGCGTATAAAGCAAAATAACAATCTTAGAATTGTAATTTACCCAAGTAAATAGTATATAAATGAAAAAATATTGTTATATAGGTATTTTCATTATATACGCGAGGGTTCTATCTGAACAAAAACATAATGGAATGAAAATTCCTCGATAGAAAAAAAAACACAAAGCTACCTCTAATAATTTTCGTTTTTATTCGTTCATGGTGTATCTAATTAAGAGAAACATTCGATAAATAATATCAATAACATATCACCCAGGGCTGCTACTAACGATTTTTTAAAATATTCTATACTTTACGATTACGAGTTCTTTAGATAAGAAGCGCTTAGTTCATTTTTGTTCCGCGAAACATCGCGTCTCATGGCACGCGAAGATTAGTTTAAGTTTGTTTCATCTGACATTGCCATATTTTTCTGGCTTTGTACGCACTCTTATATCAAAGCCTGCATTTTAGGATCTAAGAAAATAGCAATAGTTATTAAAGTACCTGAAGTCAATGGATATCCAGTGTTTACTTTATATTTATGATACCCTCTTCACCTTAAGATATCAAGGTTAAACCCAGTTTTATTCTTTAAATATCTGGGTATTACCCATCTATAAATTGTAGAAGTCAAATGTTATTTGATTGTATTTCTGGAAATTTAACACAATCAATCAAACACTTATCTACTTTCTTATCTCAAAGTTTAATATATTTTCAAGACATTCGCTCGTAAAGTGACATTTATTGCAAAATATAAGTCTGTTTTTTTCCTCACAAGTGTGTTTAAAAATGTCATATGACACTCGTGTGCATTGATTTATTACACTCTCGGCTCCCTTTTCGCGTTCGCCTGCGGCTCAACACATGTATCATAATGTAATTTTATATATTTAAACATAATATATTTTTCTGTGTATAGGCCTGTTTGACCACAATCTCACCATGGTAAGTGATGATGTGGCCGAAAGTGGTGCACACACAGAGCCTAGAAGGAATTGGCTCTCAAGTGCAGCTGTCGGAACACACCGATAGGTGCTTGGCAATAGATTTTCAACTTGAGGGTGGTAGCCAGCCAGATGGGTACTACAAAGTACCCTACCACCGTGCTATGGTTTCCTCACGATGTTTTCCTTCTCCGAAAGCTCAAGCTCATTGTAGGATTCGAACCCGGGACCTTCATCTCGGTATCCGACGTCTGACCATCGACCACTGAGAAATCATCGCATTAATATTAATAATTTAATTTACGTTAACAAACAGATGCATAAAACTAAGACCAGTTTTTCTATAAACTTATCAGAGGAATCAAATCTACAAAATTCACCCAACAAAGGAGGTTGAAATTAAAGGAGTCATTTACTTTTTAATTTTATTTATTCGATATCTCCCATGGTAACCTTCACTTTTTGCTTAATACAATCCGTTTCTATTACTATTTATTATTTTGGCACAATATTTGGCATTTGCTACATAAATACTGATATATTCCGCGTTATAAATAAAAAGTAGGAACATTGCAATTAGGAGCGTCTTAAAAAACGCCCAAGAGTTTTATTTTCATAACTTTACCCTCTTATGTTGTGTCAAAAACGTTTATGATGATATTAATTACACAGTAGACAGATGTTACAGGGTTCTTCGGTATAATCTTAAATAATTTTAGTAATTTGGACGTAAAGAATTGATGCACAATTTAGTTCTACGAGTATACCGCAAGGGGCGCTGTGCCACAGAAATGGCGTAAACGCAAATGCGATAAAGCATTTACTAATGTCAATTCTTTACATTCAGTGTACTATTTACATTTTTACAGTCAAAATAAACTCTTTTACATTTACAAATAGTTTTTCCCAGTCTATGGGCAGGTGAGATGAAAATAAGTACCTTTACTTATAAGAAAATACAATGTAAAAGTTTAAATTGTTATGTGTATTGAATCATTAAACATAAAAGTATTTACTTATAAGTAAATACTTATTTTTCATGTTACATCCCACCCAATGTTTTGATTTTTAACTTCAATTCAAGGAATACTTGCCATGCCAAATTATGTCTTATTGTGAAAGTTCGGTGGTTAAAAATTGTGGCTACAGATCAAGCTATAGATTTTCCAATATAAGCTGACCTCTCATTGTACGGAAATCCTAATACAATGCGAGATCAGCTTATACTGGAAATGTTAAGCATGATGTGTAGCCGTGTGTACATGTTACAGAAAATTTGCATCAATTAGCCAATTTATTTGCCTTCAATATTACGCAGGTTGAAATAAAATAGGATGATAGGTACAACTATTCTTAGCTGATGTTCTCAATATCAAATTTGTATGGTACCAATTATTAAATATACGAATGAATAGTCTACAAGGTCGGTTATCTAGCACGTTCAACACATATACACGTCGCGCTTTACACAAGCGCCTGTCTGTGAATAAGCGCGCGGCGTGCAGTTCTGACCGTCTCTCTCGCGCGCGGTCAAGCTTATGAGTGAAGGAAACAGTTACTGTTTTGCTTTTGCTACTGCTCATAAATATGGAGTGGTCTTTTTTGCATTCATCAGTTAGAATTAACTGACTGATTAGAAGAAGTAATGTAATAAAACATCCTGTATCGTGAAATTGCATGAGTGTGAATACTGTGAACGTGCAAGCTTTAGTTAACCAGGCGTTATCCAATACCTAATTGAACAAAATGTAGGTAACAATTGATATTTTGTCTGTGATTTTAGAATTTGGACGAGTGTAAAAAACTCGATCATTTCGAATGTATCAATATCATCTATAAAAGAAATACTACACCATATTCGTACGAACACAACGATGTTGCCATCGTCTAACACAACGTAACGTAACAATTTATAAACCCAATTAAAAAAAGTACATCCATACTACATCATTATATCATCCACATAGTTCAATTGCCTGGAAAATTTTACAATTCTGATAGTTCTTACGTAGTATAGATTTCATAAATGAAATTGGAATTCTTTGATATTACTGGAGTTGTCATATAAAACCACTATAAAACAAACATCATCAACAATTGGTTTTAAGCGATTAACATAATTTAGAGCTGTTTTGGCAGTGTAGGTCTCGCTAAAGACCGGAATCCTTACGCCGGCTGTACACACTCGGCGAAACCCCTTGGCTCTATCTCCATCCTTATCTTTTAACATGAAATAGCAAAGAACAGCTTGTACCTCTCGGCCTGTCTCGGTCAGTGTGTAGAGTCGGCATTACGACTTCATCTAATATTCGATCGATTAATTACAATTAACGTGGAAATGTCTTTTGACACGCAAAAGCTACGCCACAGTAAGACAATCTTGATGGTCAACCGACTCAATGGGAGTATTTACCTCATAACTTCTCCTATAGAACAATTCGATTGAAAACTATTTAATATTCTCAATTACGACTACATTATATTACTTTTAATTCATTACTTTATTGCTTCGATAAATTTGGTCTGTCAAATCCTTGGCGAGTGTGGGATTGTGTAAAAAAGATAAGTTATGTGCTTTCAGTGTGCTTATCATAGACAGTTTAATATAGCTAAAGTATATTAAAAAAAAATAAAGCATCGATTAACAGTTCACTACGAGCAGCTAGACTACGAGTAAAAATTCTAAAAGTTGGAACACTAGTCATCTAAAGGATTGCCGTCGCTGTTGACTTTAAAAAGGCCTTCGATAGGATTTGTCCTGAGATCACGTTCTTAAAGATTAAGTACAAACTATTTATTGCATGTTTAGAATTGCACTGTTACGATTACGATTTAATAAGTATCGATAAAAGAAGTCTTTGATATACACTCCATTAGTATTGTCCAGATACTAAGACCATGCGAGGGGTGCCGCAGGGCAGCCGACTCGGCCCGCTAGTTTACAACGTTTAGAGAGTTGCTCTTCGTCGTCAGTAAACACGCCTGTGTGACTCGGGGCAGTTCAGACGGGCGGGACCATGTCGCGCTGCAGCGACGTCAGTCACGTGTGGAACACCCACCCGGGGATCGGGGGTCACGCGTCCGGGACGCCGTGGATGTGATGCTGATAGTTGTGGTTCAGTTTGTTTGCGAACTCGTGCATTATGTCTCTGAATATGACGGAGTCGAGGTTCTCCCCTAGAATGTAAAGTAGATACCAATCGCCCATTTTGCTTCGCCTGACGATGGTATCGACGTTGTCGCGTCGGACGAGCCTGAATCGCATCCGCATCATGTAGACGCGCATGCGCGGCGAGAAGATGATGACGATTCGATAGATGAGGGTGATCAAGGTCAAGATGCCGAGGATCACGAACCAGAACCAGAGGAAGACGTAGATCTTCTCGTTGACCACATTTAGTGGGAGGATGCAGAGCGCGTCGTGGCGCTCCACTTCGCCGGACGAACCGAATTTGTTGAATAATGTGCACTTTACCATCCTGAAATGAAACAAACGCAATAGTTAAATCAAACGAAGAGTTTCGTAGGTTTACTGGAACTTAGGGTAAGAATATGTTTTGATTAAGTGTTCTGTAACTGTTCTTATTTACCTTGGGAATATATAAATCATCGGGTCGATGCGATCCTCCTGGTCGGACTCCATGTAGGCGATCACCTTCAGCCCGAAGGTCATGAACTCGCCGTCGAAGAAGCGGTTCATCAGGAACATTTGCCCTGAAATCAACATTATGTCTCATTTATTTTACAGTCTTAGCTTCAACAGATCATATATTACCTATATTAACTTGGCCTTTCAGAAGCTGGCGGTTGATCAGTCGCTGTAAATGTATAAATTTTGAGTCAACCTTTGGTCAACCGCGGACTAAACGTTGACGATCACCCGTATAACAGTTGAAAAAGGTGTCGAGGTCATCACAAGTATACATCGGTCTAAAAGGTCGGTTATAATAAGTTATAATTCCATAGGTATTCGCTGGCGAGAGCGGACGCGACTTCAATAACAAAAACAGGCGCTCAGCTAACGAAATATGCTTACTATGCTGTCCGTACGCACGTGTGGCTAGGAGACCAGCGGATTTTGGATTAGGAAATTAATTTACTTTTTGGTGCATTTGTAATTGAATCGAACTAAAAATATGACTTACAGTGTTAACCAAAGCGACGGAATAAAATTAAAATGATTGTATTCAAATTAACTTTCGCAGACACTAATGAATAGTGCGACTCTAATGCCGGTTTCGAATGTTGCATTTGCTGAGAAGAGCCGGTAATAACGGTAGTTTTTAAAACAAGCTTAGATTCAGTACATAACATTTACAATCTAGTCTCATTGGCAACAATGGAGGTGCGCGAAAGAAGCGAAGCTAACTAAAATTACTTCCGACTTTGATTGATTTTGAACTATAAGGCAATACAATAAGGTGCTTTCAATTAGTGCTTTGCATTGCTGCGCCGCATCGCCGCTTTCGTTACACACGTTTAATTTCGGATATTCATAAATTCTAATAAATTCCAGTAACAGCGACCGACCAAAATAAATCAATATTATTATTAGCTATGTTTTGGATATACCTGTGTCATGGCCAAACAATACGTAAACATCTTGTAAACTGAAATATCAGAAAGCCATCTGTCGCGAGACTTGCCCTGAATGGCCAACTATCCGCCCTCCGCCGCCCTACACACCCTACACCGCTCGCCGCCGCGCCGTACCGATTGTAAATCATAACATATTGAATTAAAACACACATAAAATAGCTTTTACAGCACTATACTGATTTTTATATCCTTTGGGACGAGGTATTGTTGACCTGAGCAACGTGCGCTATAAAAATATTGTTATTATAGTAATAACTAGCTTTTTAAGTCGCGTTTTTGGAAGGCGCCAGTTAGCAAGTTTTGGCGCGTGTTTAAAACTTTTTGATGGAAATCTTTGATGTTTGAGGTTTGGCCAAATCAAGAGTTGCTTCCAACTCTTAATTTGGCCCTAAATACTTACTTTATGAGAATCTTGTTACATTATATTGTGTTCCAACTACATTTGAGTTTCAATTATTTAAGCCTTTATATTCTTACCATCTTCGACCACAAACCCGCTTACCATGATGTAAATAGTATCATATTTGTCTTCCAGATTGTAATTTGATTACAGAGAGCCGCTGATCAGAACTTCTAATCGTGTTTACCAACTGCCTCCTTGTTACCATTACCGTAAATTAGAAATTATGAGTCAACATATAGTTTATTATTTATAAACATAGAGCAAGAACGGCGACAAACAAGACTTGATGGTAAAAAAAAATTGAACCAATGGAGGTAAGATCATCGCAATACAATACGCGCCACGAAAGATGAGACTTGACGAGCGTCAGTAGTGGGTAGCCTGCTCAGGTACCGTGACGCGCGGAACACCCGATGATGCCCGGTCATATCCCGCCTCAGACCTCATACCGCCAAAGAGACGTCATCGTCAACCAGATCAGACGTCAACTGCGTGATATGTCAAGTCTCATCTTTAGTGGCCGTTCTTTGGTAATCAATTAAGTTGCTCACCTATAACATTGACAAGAGCGAGCCCCTCGCACAGGTAGTACCTGTAGGCCCACCAGTTGTGGTACCTCAGGTTCTCCCACAGGTAGTCGAGGATCAGCTTCTTCTTGGTCTTCTTCTCTATCTCGGTGCACACGCCCACGTCGAGGTCCATCATGAGCGCGCGGATCTTGCCGCCTTCCCATGACTTCCAGAGCCACCGAGGGGCGTAGAATAACATTGCCTGGAACAAAAAGGTTTTATTTTTACAAATATTACTAAAAATAGTGAAGGTACAGCAGGGGTAGTCGTTACGAAAAAATCTAAATCCCACCAAAAACATTTTTATGTAAAATGTTGCCGCCAAGACATATGGCTTGTACCGTCAAAATGTTATCAGATCTCATGTAGATCCAAGCTTATAACTCTACATGCACTTACTCTACAAGCCCTAACTTCACAAACTCTACACACCGTAGTCAAAATTGGCAGAATGGCCAAAAAGAAAATGTATTATGAAAACCTAATATAATTTTATAGATGTTGGTTTAAACACGTATTTGCTGAATGGATTTTCATGTCGGGCCAGTTGGCGTGATTGGTAAGACCTATCACGCTGCAGGCCGTGGGTGTCATTCCCACCCAGAACATACATTTGTGTGCATAAATATGTGTTTATGTCCAAAGTCTGGGTGAACTTATCTATTTAAAAGAATATAATTTAAAATCCTCCGGAGACCAGCGGGCGGGGAGCTTTTTCCGCCAACGCGTCAGCTTGGCTATCCAAAGAGGAAACGCTGCCAGCCTTCTGGGAACCCTGCCGTTAATCGGATCGGCTTGAGGAAATTTTCTACATATAGATTGTATTTTGTACATATTTGTTGTAAATAAAGATATATTCTGTGGTTAACAGCCAATAAATACAAAATTTAAAAAATATCAATTATCTTGTTTCCATAGTACAAACTCTGCTTAGTATGGAATCAGATAGCTGTCTGTGAAGATTGTCCCAGGATATTTATTTAGTTAAGTATTTATTATGCATGTAGGTAAGTTGTGGATAGACTTATCGAACAAGGTTTTTTGATTAGAATCCCGATACGAGAATCCTGCTTTGATTAGCTTTCAATAAAGAAAAACCTCGTAGAATAACCGTGCTATGATTCCATGGTGGGAACGCTGTAGTACCCGCCTTGCTACAACCCATAAGCTGGAAATCTGTCACAAGTGTGTTGCAGTAGTTATTAAAATCTTAGGTATATGGAGCAAAATTACCCACTGATTTTCTATGTATCACAATCAACAAAAAATATCTTTATCACAAAGTAGTCTAATTTTATATACAGCAATAAAACTCAACAATAGCAACTACCAGACGTTTTACTTACAAAAGTCTCAACTTTTTCATTAAAATATACCTTTGCTACTTAAAAATAGAGTTTGAAATGGGCTTTTATGAAATTCGTTGTCGATAAATTCATCTGGCTAGACGGTATCGTAAACTGTTTTTATGGATATAAACTATTATTGCCGCTTTCATCGTGTATGTTGAACGATATTTATTTGGGCCGCACTATGCATCTTGAAACTTCTCGTAATTTTGTTTCGTCGAGTGACGGCTCAATTCGCGTTCTGATTTGTTGTTTGGCGGATAGATGGCGTTAGCTGTCACATTTATGGTAAGCCAAAGGCCATAAACTACTGATTTATGCTTCGATACTACTGATTATAAACAAAAACGAATCGTTTTGCTTACCAATGGTGGGTTTTTTTACTGGGCATATAGATAATTTCGTAAGCTAATTTAACCTGTGATAGCTACTTTCATATGGGAGGGTCTGCTATGCAAAGTTTTGAGATATTTGCTTCATTATTAGTAAAGATATAAGAGTCTTAATTTTAACCGATAACGGTCCGTACATTATAGGAATCGGCCATGAATAGTTCTGGTCAAAAAGGTAGTTTATTTTAGATAAGTTAATTTGTATTTTATGAGTAGGCAAACAGATTTGTTAATATGCATCAACCATAGGTTGGGATACAATATGAAAGTAATTCAAAAACTTTTAATCTAGTAAATTGTGTCTTAAAAGACAAAGAACTGGCTCTCAAGTGCAGCTACCTACAATATCTGTATAATCTAATCTTTCTATTATAGTTATTTCCAATTGCCTAACAAAAGCGGCACCAGCAACCATTAAGATATCTACCAAAAATATCAAATCATAAAACGTATTACAAAGTGATGACTTTAAAATGTTTCAAATAATATACTGTAGATTGTGTAAAGCTAACAGAGCGCTCGTTTTCTAAAGAATATCACATTATCTTCACGCTCCAGCGGCCGGGGGTCGATCGAGCGTGAATTGATACCATTGCACTTGTTGCATTTGGCTCATATGTGGTAATATACTGAGAAAATGTGGACTAGTGCTCTGAAAACATTACTTAATGGCTCTATGGATAAGATAGTGACTCTATGGGTATATCCCACCTGGTGGTAAGCGGTTACCGTTACCTATGTACGCTTGCATTACCGACCCTTCTCCCTACCCTTATGAGCACCATTTTATTTTGCAGAATTATATAATATTTGTATTAAATATGTGTAGTTTAAGTATTGATAAATTGATGTAAAGGTCGGTAGCGCGTGAGCGATGCTTCGTGTGTTGCAAGAGCCCATATGGCTACGGTAACCGCTTACCAACAGGCGGGGGGCTTGTTTACCAACTTACTTAGTCGTATATAAAGAAACTAAAGCTGGCACCTGTGCCTGTGAATTTTGCATAATGAAAAGTCAGTCCATCTCTCTCGCGCGCGGTCAAACTTATGAGTATGAAGGAGGCAGCTATTGTTTTGCTACTAAGTGTGAGTATGAACGTGCCATCATAGTGAACCAACTGTACCTATAATGGCGAATACATGTTTTATAACCCATCGAGGACGCAATTAGCCCGACACTCAGTATAAAAATTAAATGAAGTCATTAAAACAGTTTATCGTGCGAATGGAATTCGCATTTTCACACGTTTCGCTTATTTTATGATCTATGATAGATTCAACAGTATATAAGTAAATAGTATGCAAGTTTGATTGAACGGATTCGTAATCCTCAAGATTTTTGATGGCTTCTCATCCGTCAAACGTTGCAAGCAAAAAAGGATAGAAAGAGACTTGCTGTGAAATGCAGCTGGAAAACATGAGGTGCTTGGCGATAGATTTTCTTGAAGACAAAAATATAAGAATCTGAATCTAAAAGTGGGGGAAGGTGGGAGATCCTTTTTTCTCCAAATTACAAATCTCCAAGGTCCCAAGTCTGCTATTACAATTGTGTTCCAATGAAAATGTGGAGTCAAAATTGGCACATTTTACAGTTTTGGTAGTCTACTAACACAACAGCGTCATAATGGCACCATAATAGCTTTCCGATGATTTTCCACTGAAACTACAATCGTGCCACGATGATCTTTTATTTGTCAGTTTTGACAGTTTTTGTACTATAATTCTTTTCATTCATTATGAGACCATTATGAATTAGTAGAGTGCGCACATCGGCTCAATGATAACGGAATTGCAATAGTATCTTGTCAGTATGACATTTTAGCAGACTTGGCCCCCAGGTCTATCGGTTCAGTCTTTGCGTTTTCTGTTAGTCAGTCGGTGATAGGCAAGGTGGCTCATAATTTCTACTTCAACGCCTTGTCTTACTGTTACACTTGTCTTCGACATTCACAGAAATAGATACAGTAACCAAACGCAATTTGATGAACTGAATAACGTTAGCACGATTTCCTTAAAGTAAAAAATATTTCAGTTGGCCTACTGTCCATGCCTTGACTATATCAAAGACAAACGTCTTGATCTGTATTCTAAGAAACGCGACAGTTGGCAGCGGTCGCGTGTGAACGAGCCAGCCGCCGCGGCAGTAAACATGCAGACTCCAGTATTGGGTCGCTGTGCGTCGTGTAAATAAACAGTACATTTCTTGCGCCGGCGCATGGGTACTGTTGCTGTTTATAAGAATATTATCAGTTGCATTCGATTTTAATTAAAAAAAAACAGGCGAAGTGAGTGTCGGGCCACCCGCAGTATAGGGTGCCGTAGTTGCCCATCACTATATCTAAATCTCAGTAATTTTCACAAACGGATCCCTGAATAGAAAACTGTATTTTAAGCATTACTTTTACACTTCTCCAACAACACCCAATACCATGGAATAGACGAAAAATAAAAAGCATTCCTACTTTATGCGTAGGGAAGGTCCTATTTTTTTTTTCTTTTCACATTTTCCGTGTGATTCATATGTATGCTAAAGTACCCATGCCAAATTACAGCTTTCTAGTACCAAGAGTCTGAGCTATGCCGCGAATAGGCAGACATACAGATGGACGTCGTGAAACTGTAGGGGTTACTTGTTGACTATGGAATCCTAAAAAAAAACAGTAGAACGCATCTGTCGCGTAACAGGAGTTGTCGCAGTACAGTAAGCATCAAAGCAGTCATTATCAGCATTCACTCCTTTCTTCTTTTAGTCATTTATAAGTGTACTTATTTCACACCCCAGAAACTCGGGTGAAACCGCCGTGCGGAAGCTAGTCGCATTATACAAACTAAACTAGTTTAATCCTCTGTGGTATTGCTTTATTCGTAATTAATAAGATAAGCCAACCTTAAACAATAGTTGACACTCAAAGTCTATAATTTTAAGTTAAGATATACTTTGTAAAATGACTGTATGTTGATAATAAAATAAATAATAATAATAAACAATATGTATTTCCGCAGTAGTAATGCACTTGTGAGCACTTACACAGAGTGCACACACTATGCGCAGAGTTAAAGTGCAAGTTTGCGAGGTACCAAGGTCCAAGATCGTGTTGTGACTCACGTAGTGCACACTTTTGGCAACAGCCAGCGGTCAACGGCGTGGGGTGTGGTGCAAGTCACAGGCGAACGCGGTTTGTATTTCTCTTGGCTAGGAATTTATCACTGTCCAGTTTTACTCTCGTTTTTGAGGTATTTTTTTATACAACCAAGACAGCAAACAATCGCGGCCTGCTTAATGGTAAACGGTTATCGTAGCTTATAGACGCTTGCGACAACAGCGGTATCACCCGCGTATTGCCGGCCCTTCAAAAATCCTATTCAACACACACAAAACTAAATAGATAACGCAAGTCCCTGTACATGAAAACCAAGCGTGTCATATTTTTTTGTACCTACCATAATGCCATAAGATTGATTTAGTTTGGCTGGCATTAAATTTATAACGTGAAAATAAAGCTATCCTATTTGTCAGCTAAACACATCCCTCGCTACACATCTCTGGTGGGACATGCAGCCTTATGCGAGTTCCCTGTCCGCGCGAATCAGTTTCAAAAGAAGAACATTGTTCTCACTTTTTGCACAGATTTGGACACGCGAAGTACATAAACTCGGGTCATCTATTTAGATGTATATCTGTGCTCTTCAAACTCTTCCTGAAGAACCTTATGCAGTACTTTTATGGGAAATCTACAGAGAGCTCATAATTACTTGAGTTACATTTTTATCATTTGGCTTCGTAGATACTCGTAGCAGGCAGACTACGTTCTGTAGCAAGGCCCTACACTTTACTCGTAGCACTCTACAATTCGTAGGCCTTAGTCTCACAAATCGCTACAACATCTTCGTTTAAACCACAAGATATTGTGACCCGATTAGTATAGGCGACTCGTGACTTTTTCATGGCCACCCATCCAGTTAACCGACTCGCGAACAGATGAGTTATGCCACTTATGAATTGTACATGCCACTTTATTTATTTAGGAGGCCATTGAGCAAACCGCTTTGTTATTTTCGTTTGTTTCTGAGAAACATTTCAGTTAGAATAATTGAATGTCGTATCGTAACTTGTCAAGATTTTTTTTTCTAGTTTTTTAATGGGAAGATAAATTGGTTTTTGGTCGGCTTTAATCACGAGTTGTATTTACTTTCTAGTATTTTGTTTAGAAATTTTAGTGTGTGTCTCTTTAAAACAGCATTTTTAGTTGTTTTAATCCTAATTAATATTATAAATGCGAAAGTGAGTTTGTTTGTTTGTTTGTTACGCCTTCACGCCTCAACTACTCAACGGATCATCATGAAATTTGATAAAAGCACTGGGAACAGTTATATATATATGAACTAGCTGTCCCCCGCAGTTTCACCCGCATTACCGGGACATAAAGTAGCCTATGTCCTTCTCCATACCATAGGCTATCTGCATGCCAAATTTCATGATGATCCGTTGAGTAGTTGAGGCGTGAAGGCGTAACAAACTCATTTTCGCATTTATAATATTAAGTTAGGATTAGGAAATTATACCTTTAAATATACTTGAAGCGCTCATAGTGTAGCTTGAGTAAACGTTCATAATGGATAGGCAAAGTTAAGCAATCACCGTTGTGGACGGTATCCGGATGGGTGACCGCCTAGTGGTATTTCAACTCAAGCGTTTTCCGTGCTTCGGAAGGCACGTAAAGCCGTTGGGCCCGGTTATCACTTAATTGTGATAGTCGTTAAGATAGTTGGACGACTCCTAGGTGGCTTGAAAACTATAACAGTAGGTTGACTATATTGTTGAGCCTATTTCCACCTATCAGAAGTGGGCGTGCGTGGTGAGTTAGCAACTTCAAAAATTTGCCCATTCCCTTTCACCCTCATTTGTGAAAGGAGGCCTGTGCTCAGCATGTACCTATATGAAATATACTTCAACCATCATCATCTGCCTGCCCTGTTCCCAATCATTTGTGGTCGGCGCAATATGTACGCTTCTTCCATTCGTATCTTTTATCCGTCATACTAGCATTCACTCCTGAAATATACTTTAAGCATTTAGATTAAATGCATCGTACTAAATATAAGACATTTATTGTCAAACCTATGATAATATTAGCTTGGCTATCCAAAGAGGGAACGCTGCCAGCCTACTGGGAACCTTGCCGTTAATTGGTATTAGCGGCAGACTCGAGGAATTTTTATATTTATAGATTGTAATTTGTACCTACATATTTTTTGTAAATATTGAATTTTATACCAAATTTATTTTTACCCAAAGAAATCCAAGAGATACCTATACATAGATTCAAAAAGATAGTTAAACAGAAGTTATGCACGAAAGGGTACTATAAAGTTTCTGATTTTGTAGATGACAAGAATGCATTTGAATGAATTGTTCGCTTCGCAGGCTATTGTTATATATATTTTGTAATTGTAATACTTCTAAGTACATATTTAAAAAAATACTTGCTGAGTTTCTTGGCGGAGTCTTCTCAGTTCAAGATGTATTTGGAACCGGTGTAGAGCCATTTATTAACGTTCATAAGTGCCTTATCAGGGCCTAAATTGAATAAATCTTTTTGAATTTGAATTTGAATTTATATTCTAGGCAACTGTACTTCAAAATAAAGAATCAAACCATCATTCAATAACACGAATATAAAAGGCTGTCTAACGTTCACAATGCATCCATCATCGGGGCCTCCTTTTGTAAATATTCTAATATATAATTTCACACGGTGAACAATTTCCAATTAGCGAAGTAAAAAAGTCCAAGAAACGTTCTTGAAGAAAACCACATTCCTTAGACTCGGTATACGATACGCACGGGTGTTTTTATATAGCTCGACAAGCTAAGTTTGCCTGTTGGTTCTGAACCTACACCAAAAGTGATTTGAACAGGGGCTGAGCATTCGCTGTGCAGCGAAAAGGCCAACTAGAAATTTTATACTTCATTGCTGGTCCTCGCACAGAACAGCGCCTCGTCTAAATTGAAGATAGAGCATAGCAGTCATCATCATCATCAGCCAATAATGTCCCACTGCTCCTTTCACAAATGAGGGTTAAAGGGAATGGGCAATACTCCATCACGCATGCCCACTGCGGATCGGTGGAGGTAGGCTAGTGGTCAACCTACTGTTGGAATTTTTCAAGCCGCCTAGGAGGCATCCAACTAGCTTAACGACTATCACAATTAAGTGATAACCGGGACCAACGGCTTTACGTGTCTTCCGAAGCACGGATAGCAGGCATACTAAACTTTAATCAAAATGCATCAAACTCCAAACAAGCGCTACAGGCTTATACTCAGCTGATAATGCTTACCTAAAACCAAGAAGCAAACTCAATTTTGACGTAATACCGATCGAGAAGTTTGGCATTAGCTCATCACGTCTAATTTATTTGAAGCTATATAGATATTTACCCAAAACCAATCCACGCTCACTAATAAATAAAGCTAACTCGCAACATACACTTAAATTTTATTTATATTCATCGATTATTTTGATAAACGCAGCGTGAAGCTGGTATTCGTTGCTAAGTCACTAAACATAGGTTTATTACTTGAAATGTAGTTAGAACGTGATGTATAGGTAGTTAACCCGAAAATACTAATGAAGCGGTTCATAATAATTATTATTAGAGAGTTGGCAAGGGTGATGTGGGAAAACTGCAATTTGCGGTTTGCTTATACTTTGTTGTATATTAGGTGGCGCATGGCCGCTGTTACGAATAAATCATAACTAAGGTTACATTCTGGTGTTAATCACGGTTCACTAGCTTGTTAGTTTATTGTGGTTACTAGTTGTATATCGCGGTTTCATCCGCTTTCCCAAAAAGTTGCCTAAAAGTACCTACTTTACTTTACGGGCCTGCGAGCTACATACCTATGTAGCTCGCAGGCCCGTAAAGTATATCTAAGTCAATTTTAAAATTTTATTACTTGAATACATTATTATAAGAAACAAAAATCCCGACTGCGTAAAACAAAAATTAACTGAAAAGAGAAAAACAAGCTCTTTACAGTGCCCCGGCGCGGCGGCGAAACTACAAAGTAGACTAAATCGATATTTAATAAGTAAATAGCAAACTAAAGGCGCGGACTGACTACGATTTTGACAGCACTCGTTCTTCACTGGAATAGGGTTGAAAATGGTAAATCATAAATGTGTCGACTCCATGAAATGGACTGTTATTTACGGGTTTTCTTCAGATTATACAGAATATATACATTAAATTGAATAAGTGTCCGGTTAACATTCTAATATAATTCTGTATCTAATATATTCTTAAAAATAAAATTGTTGTCATCGCTGAAAATACGGAGAATTTCGCCGCGAAAGATTTTTTTACACGTAACTTAGGAATTTTTTATTGGGAATATCAAAGCACTTTTTAATATTCTATTCGGTTAACATTTTTCTCAAAACCCTCTTCTATCCTCAGTATTTTTTTGTGTTAGGTATTTCATTGCGTTACGTCATACTCGACTCTCAAAGAAACCCATTTTTGAGATTTGAGCTTAGACCTGGCCTTAGCCCCCACAAGCAGCAACTGTTCACAAGTATGACGCATGTGGCAGCCATCGCCCTCCTCGCCATATTGGAAGGAAGAGGACGACCCGTCACACGACGCCGTATATTGAAAAAATCAAAACAAAAATACAAGTAATATATTTGCTAGGTAAGCTTGTACATGTCAAACCGCCCAAGAAGTTAGCATACGTTCAAATCAAATGCTCTTCCGTCTTCAACCGATTCAAAAAGGGTTAACATGTTGTGATATTTATGTCATAATAGTATGTACAAGTGTCCAAACAAATCATCGAGGTACGAGATGTTGTCAGTTAACGGTTAAAAATAACGTTCAATTCAGGTCAATTTTTATTTACGATTGTTAAGATGAATGCATTGTTAATGCATAACATTCAAAATGTCTGCCGTAATTACAAACAGACTGACAAACACACGTAAAGAACAATAAATTCTCTTACTCATAAATATTGATCGTAGACTTGGAAAATGAAATAAAAATTGGCTTCTGTCCGCAGATACTCTTTCAGAGATGTTGTCTACTGACTGAAAATTATTTAAAGAATAATTTTATATGTTGTGTTCTAGCAAATCTACTCTATATTTTAATTATCTATAAAAAAGTGTATTCTAAACCAGTTCACATGTAAACTCCATAATTCCCTTATTTGGACCTACAATGAACAAATGAGATTCATCCAAAGATAGTCCGGGCTCTTTTTGTTATATACAAAGTGACGGATATATTTAAAACCTGGGATTTACTAGACTTGCTTTAAACCATCTCTCGTCATAAGGGGGTACAGTATTACCCAACTGATATGGCGCGTCGTGAATCTTCGTTCGCACAGAAAAGAAAGTATGGCCCCGAAGATTAAAGAAAGAATGCTTTAAGCATTCTTTCTTTAATCTTACAATCAACCATAGATTACTACTATAAGGTTCATAATACATTGCAGCTGTTGGTTCCGTCTCACTCGCAAGTCACACCCCTCCGCACGGCGCGCGCAAACATGGCGGCAGCTGCCAACCAATAGCGTTTCCCGCGCTTTGAAAATGTATCTTCTGCGCAGGTACATCGGTAAGCCATATTAATTGGGTACTACTGTATGCCGACATTATACCACGTAAATCGCTAAAACAATTCAAAAACCTCCACATATTTTCGCTGTACAATTTGAACTTTTACATAACTCAGACGCCTCGTATAGATGTTATCAGATAACCATGTCCAAAGGCCTTTGTCGGGTGGTAGTGTACCCTCGGGACGTCGGTTCTAATCCCAGCTAGTGCCTATGCATTATATAGTGCGTACACTATCTTACTGAATCTACGTTTTGTTGCTACAAAGCTCAAAGCGAGATATATCTTGAGATATACTCGTAGATCGGGCTAAAATTTAGGTTATTATCTATTCGTCCATGGTTAAATGCAAAGATTTTTTTAATCGCTAGATAAACCTAGGTCGTCGGGCACTCCTCACACACGGTTATCTGATCCCAAACTAAACAGAGCTTGTACTATGGAAACCAGATAATTGATATACTAAATATATACTACTTTTTATTTGTAAACACCGCCATTATAAAATTTACTATTGTTAATGGTTACTTTGCAACCTCTAGCCAGATTTTTAGGGGTTAATGTACTCAACACCTTTTACTATGGGACCCCTAAATCTCGAAAAATAACAACGAACTTTTCATACAAAAGTGCCAATGCTGCACGATTAAAATGTATGAAAAGTTGTATTTTTTTTTTCGAGATTTCAGAGTTCGATTAGATAGATTTTTTTTAAATGACTACGGAAAATCACTGGACTTAGCCTTTAAATAAATATATAATAATATCTTAATAACTCATTAACGTGAGGTTGATTTGACATTATGATACATTTAACCCCAGGTAAACAGATAACTCAGAGTTATTAAGATAGTCCAGGTTTATGCAAGCCATTGGACTTGCTTACGTGCGTTTATGTGTGATGTTTTAAGAAGATTATATGCTGGAAGATTGCCTGCTTCCTGAATGATATAGATAAATAAACTTGCAATTTAATGTTATTGGTTATAGAATCTTGAACGAGCATACAACATCGATAAACTGGGTTAAATTATCTATCTCAAATGTAATTTTCATAGAGTTTATAGAGTTTGATTTAGTTATTGAACCATCCATCTCAGAGTTGATCTCTGTGCGGTTTGCTTTATATTTAGGTACTAGCAGACCCCCGCGGTTTAACCCGCGTACGGTTTGATTTAATTAATTATTTTTCAAAAATAAAATTAGCTAAGTTACTCCTTATAACATCAGCTATAAACAGGAACAGACACAAAAATGTTGAAAAACTTAATCCGATATTTTATCACATAAAAAATTAAATTAAATAATAAATTAATATTTAAATCAAAAGCACTAGGGAGTATTGGTATCAACTTCAATGCAAATCACCCCTACAATAGCTTTCTACCCCTTTTTAACCCCGTTACGCGATGAGTTTCAATAAAATACGAAACACGTCTTCCATGTTAAAGAATGTTTATGCAAAATTTTAAGTAGATTGGACCAATGAATCACTATGTCCCATACAAAATTTGCCCCCGTTTTTCACCCCCTTAGGGAAAGAATTTCAGAAAATCCTTTCTTATCGAATGCCTACGTCATACAAAGAACACAAGTTTCAGGTCTCTATGATCAGCGGTTTAGGCTGTGCGTTGATCCATCAGTCAGTCATTCAGGACAAAGCATTTTATATGTAGCTATACCGTGGGTGACGGTCGTAGATTCAAATCCAATAAAAGGTTGGGTGAATGTTTAGAAGACATTGTGAGATTATATAGCTCGGAGGAATGGTACTTGTTTATACTAAGGTAGAAAACAAGAATACGGCCCGCCTGATGGTAAGCGGTTACCGTAACCTATGGACCTATGGAACACCAGGGGTATCACTCGCGCGTTGCCGACCCTGAAGAAATCTCTTCACACCCTTTATGAAGAACCCCATGCTGTACTCCATTGGGAAAACCATAGCGGGGAGCTCATTCCACAGTCTGTCCCCGATAGGAAGCTCCTACGAAACCGCATAGTACGAGACCTTTTTGGTTCTAATGTGTGAGGATACTGGACTTTGTAGTACCCACCTGGCTGATATATCTTGATTTGCACCTATTGGGATGTAACGGCAGATTATTTTCAAGGTTTATGTCATTTACCTTGGATTCAATCATCACTAGCGTAAATTACCGTAAATAGTAAAAATGAAATTACTACGTCGCTTCTAAAATGATCTAACCAAGAAAAACCGATCTGGGTGTGAAACGATATTGCAGGGTCTTTAACGCATGAATGTGCAAGCGTCTATAGGTTACGGCAACCGCTTACCATCAGGCGGTGTCGTCAGCCAGCGACGGTGGTAAAAAAAAATATATTTAATAAAAACTAGACTAGTACGGAACAATACGTGCTCGTACATAATATGTGCTTAGCCGGAAGTGGCTTAATAAGCTCCGGGAGGCACAAGATGGAGCTTACTCGCTAGAATTAGTTCATGAGATATGAAAAATATTTGCATATGGAAAAATAAATGAACCAAGTAACAAAAAACTGATACTGTATCCCAAATACTATATAATGTAACTATTATAAATTTAAGAATTTACCTTTTAATCACGGAGATGACTATACATTTAAAAAATTTACTTTTCATACAAAAATGCCTAGTAAATTTAATTATCAGTTTTATTACAGAACTAGCTGTCCCGCGCGGTTTCACCCGCATTCCCGAGGGATCGTATGTTTTCCCGGGATAAAAAGTATCATATGTGTCAATCCAGAACATATTCTATATGTGTGCCAAATTTCATCCAAATCCGTTCAGTAGTTTTTGCCTAAAAAAGTAACAATCATCCATACATACACACTTCTGCGTTTATAATATTAAATAGTAAGGAAGTAAGGATTAAATGGTATAGAACCCATGGGGATCGCCCATTTGATGGTAAGTAGCTACCTGCACCAATGCACATTTGAATTTCCAAGGAGATTATCACTGTAAATTTCTCACATGGTCTTTAATGAATGAGTACCCAATTATTTAGTACCTTCTTCCCGTCTAATTCAATAATATGAACATACTCCCTTAAATTTTATACTTGCATAAAATAACTAAATTAGGTTAGGTACTTCTAATAAAAATCCTTCTTTTCAGTTAAAAATACAAGGCCTCACTTTTAAAATTCTAAACTAAACAGACATAAAGCATATACAAACATAGCAGGCATTTCCTAATGCAAGGTGACCACCTGCAATGCTCCACTGCAGTAATTAGAACGCGTTACCACCCGCTAACACGCACGCACCAATTTGTATCATTTGCACTATACTGCCGCAATAAATTGGTCAGTGAGCAATTTAATTTTTGTTACCAATTTTTTTTTATACTCAGAGGTCGAATCTTTCCACTCTTTTTTTTCACATATTTTTATCATGCAAAGTTTGGTCTTTTGTATATTTTTAGTAAGTAACCTAACAAAGCATTCTAAAAGTTGACATCTCAAAGGATTCATTCCTGTATAAGCAAGCGCTTATACTGGCGTAGTTGGTTAAGACTCTGGTTAAGATTCCACCTATCACGCTGCAGGTCGTGGGTTCGATTCCCACACAGGACATGCATTTGTGTGCATGAACATGTTTGTATGTCCTGAGTCTGGGAGTAATTAATAAATAAATAAATAAATATCCTGGGACATTTATTTATATTAAGTATGTATTTACAAATAAAAAGTAGTATATGTAGTTTATCAATTATCAGGTTTCCATAGTACAAGCTCTGCTTAGTTTGAGATCAGATGAACGTGTGTGCGGAATGTCCCAGGGTATTTATTTATCTGATTAATTGACTATCTGATTATCTGATTAGTCTACACGGGTGAAACTGCGTGTAACAACATTGTATAATTTTGAAACCCTTTCAGGCTGAATACAAGTGTGTGGACTCCCCACCCAGATCCAGAGGTTGAATCCGCCCTTGTGTATAAACTTACAAACGCAATTTAAATGGCGTAAGTACACTATTTTAAATCCTACACCAAGTCACAATAAAAGTGTCCCATTTTGTCATAACGAAATCCTTTTCAAGGATGTAAATAAACTGAAAATTAGGTCGGGTTCCACTGAGACAGCGCCGGCGACCGGCGCGCGGCGGCGGCGACGGGCGGGGCGCATGCTAATCAGCCGATATTATGACACTTAACTCCTCTTCTTTTGTACACATTTTTATTCTGATGATCCCTTTTTAAGGGGCAGTTTTGCTGTTGCGTCTTTTTATCTTTTACGATTGGAATGGAATTGGTAATTTATGTGATTTCGGTAAGTACACGCTTTGTAGTTCGTGATTTGGATTGAAACTGATGCAACTTACCTAATGGTTTATAATTATTAACCAACCAAACTAAGAAGAAGATATTTGCCTTAGTTTACTCGTGATTTTTAGGTTTGTTGAAGTTGTATTTTTTTCACCGAAATGTCAAGGTTGGTGTATGTATCAATAAGCTACCATGGCTCTGTTATCAGTACCTACAATTAAATCCTTATACATATATTGGCATTACTCTGTGTCCATTATAAGAAATTATTTTTGACGTTCATCAAAGCAAAATTAACTGTAGGTACCTGTGTTTAGCCATGGTTAATTATATACCGATAGAGATGAACGAAATTCTATAGCAATATGGATTCACATTCTTATACGTGAAAAACTAAACTTAAAGCTTCTTACAACTATTCAATTTAATAATTAACGAAAAATCGCGTTAATGGAACAGCACCTTACCAGTGTAAGGAGTGGGCGACATTAGTGCGCCGTTTCGTATTTGCATAGAGTCCGCATGGCTTCCGAGCACAATAAAAACAATGCTCGCCGACAGAATTAGCATCGCGGGTACTTGCTACAATTTACTAACTATTACTTTTCAAGATACTTTGTTAGTCTTGTATAACATGGTTAATCATCTATTTAAGTTTA
Source organism: Polyploca ridens (assembly GCA_951394255.1). Taxonomy (NCBI): domain Eukaryota; kingdom Metazoa; phylum Arthropoda; class Insecta; order Lepidoptera; family Drepanidae; genus Polyploca; species Polyploca ridens. The sequence goes on along the minus strand of OX596248.1, from coordinate 1,155,879 downwards.
GTAAATGTAGAGCCCCGGTTTTGGCCAGGACCCCGGTTGTGGCCACTTGCAATTTTGAAAGTCAATAAATAAGGTTTTGAGGCCTGACTCGTTTATTGTCTATAGTAAATAAAATCCCATCAAAAACATTCTGTAAAAAACTAGCCAAAAGCGATTTCTTTATTATTATAGTTAATGTTGTGTGACTTGGCCGTTGAACATTCTTTATACGTTAGTGGGTACAAGTACAGATTGGTGCAATGGTGTCATGGAACACCTGGTTTAGTAACCCTTGTGTTCCCTTCAACAGCCAAGTCACACAACATTAACTATAATAATAAAGAAATCACAGTAAGGAACCTTAGACTTGGCACGACTTTGTCTAGATTTCATTACTTTTTAGAGATAAACAAGCAGCTCCATCGAGACTTGGCTAGTTTTTTACAGAATGTTTTTGATGGGATTTCACTTCTTTTTGTAGAAAATGAAGCGGCCCACCAAGTTGAATATTTTTTGTAAAGGCGGTATGTCGATCTCTAATAGTTTGGTTGGGCTCTTGTGTTTTCTAATCAGGGTCACCAGGTACTCCAGATCTTCGATTATCCTAGTTTTTATAGTTTTCCCTTTATGTGGTTATTAAACCCTAACTCTGTACCAAATTTCAGCTCTCTGAGTTTATGGGAAGTACTAGTTCTATTCTGATGATCATGAGTGAGTGAGTGAGTGAGTGAGTTTCATAAATGTGAAACTTTGCTTTCGCTTAACTTCGGAACTAAATGACCTACAGACTTGAAATTTTGGATTTTTAGTATGTGATTATAGCTTACTGGATGACGAACATTTCTGCGTTCGGGTCTTATCCAGAGGTTCTCAAATAGGGGCTTGAAAATGCGGCGAAATGGTTCCAGTAAAGGATGGTACGGCAGTGTTTGCTTCGCGCTCGACTCGGCGGGGGCACTGCCGTGCCCCCCGATCTTCTGATGATTATCGCATTTGACGAGCAATTGTAGTGGCGCCAAAAGTGTATAGGAACATTAGTGTGACACTGTAAGAGCAAAAATAATAATTTCCGTTAATTTCTTAACAGAAACCATTAGCACCCTTTGCAATTAATGCGTTGCGTGGATTCTTATTGAAGCATACTAAATAGATGTCTAGGAACTTAATTTTGATGTTATTTTGACAGTCAATGAATTCTTCTACCTGGAAACTTACATGGAAATAGGTGGCCACAACTGGATCAGTAGTGATTTTACACTTTAGGGATTTTAGGGCTCTTGCCCTATATTTTAAGAATAATGGAAAAAATGCACGATTGCTTTTGTGACTCTCGGCAGTGTTAACTCTTCTGTGCTTTCAATCGGTCATTCAGTCCATTTGACGACTATAATGATCATACTGACTGGGCATAGTATTTTCACTCTCTCTCTTTAGTTTTTTCAACCTGAGTCTCATCATCATCAGATTATAATGTCCCACTGCTGAGCACAGGCCTCCTTGCACAAATCAGGGTGAAAGGGAATGGGTAGATACTCCACCACTCGTGCTCACTGCGGATCGGTGGAGGTAGTGGTCAACCTTTTCAAGCCTCCAACTAGCTTAACGACTATCACAATCAAGTGATAACCGGGACCAACGGTTTTACGTGCCTTCCGAAGCACGGCAACGCGCGATTTGAAATACCACTAGGCGGTCACCCATCCAGGTACCGACCACGACGGTGGTAGCTTAACTTGCCGATCGATTAAGAACGGCTTATCATGTGTCTGAGCCTGAGTCTACTCAAACTAAACTAGGTGTCATATTTTAAACTAACCCACTTCTTAAGTGTGACGCGACAATTTTCTCAGGTTGTTTACTATGGCATTATCCATTCTATACGGGTCATCGAGATTATGTACCTAGCTAATGTTGTGGAAGGATTATATTTTATCTGTTCTAACACTTGTGTGACATGCTAGGCCGTCGAGATACGTCCAATATAAACATGAATTATGGTCATAATGCGGTCATTTGCGCTATTTTAAACCTTTGTTATAGATCCCGGCAAACTTCTAGGCACAATTTGGGCGTAGTGGAGAATGGTTTGCACTAGTGAGCAACATAAATGTACTCGTAGATTATTTTAATTTATTATCTCGCGTCTGCCCCTACTTCGGTGCACGGTGCACGGTGCGACTCACATTTTCTCTTGAGTACCAGGGGCGAGTACTCTGGCGGCGTGACCTACCGCAGATGGTCCCAGACGCCTCGTAAGGGGTTGCCTGGTATAGTGTGCCGTCTTTTATGACCGAGAGGTTGGTAGAGGTGGCCACTATAGAAAATCTCAGTAGTTAAAAGGGGTAAAAACCCAGCCCTGCGGTAGCTATCGCGGCCGTCTCGGTGATGGGAGCCTGCTTGCTCCGTTTCTTTGTGGGTGCGGGACACCGTCGTCCCAGACGGTGATCTGAGGGACGACCTAGATCGGCGCATAAGGGACACCTGAGGACTTTCGAGGTACAGTCGCGAGCCCTATGGCCCGCTTCTCCACAGGCGTAACAGCGATTGCTTCTGTCCACGCCTGTGCTGCACCTGCAGCCTACGTGTCCCCTTTCGAGGCACCGGAAACAGTGAAGGGGTCTCGCTTCCAGGGCCTCGACCCTAGCAAGCCCCCAACCCACCCGAATGCATTTAGCGGTGGTGAGTTTCCGAACCACCGCTACGGGACAGCGAACCCAACAAGTTCCCATCGTGGTGGGTGTTCGGCGGACTTCACCCACCTTGACGTCGTGCGCCACACACCCACCCGCTTCAGCTACCGCCGCTGCCACCTCTGGTGGAGTGACGGCGTCGTCGAGGTCCCGTAGCCTCAGGTCACCCGTCTTAACGGGACGGGAGATGCGCAGTCCAAGGTCTACTAGTTCCTCCCTCAGTTTAGCAGCCAAAGCATCTGCCTTGAGACCACATTCGGGACCATCCACTTCCATCAGAATGCCCCCAGTAACACCTCTTTTCAAGCGAACGGCGGGAATGCCAAGATCATTTAATCGGATCTTGGCTTTGGCGTCGTCCGTCACCTGCTGGTAGGTCACTGGGGACCCTTCCGGGATCGTCACTGTAACTGCAGCGGTCGTTGGGATCCTAGGCACCTTTTCTCGCATGCTTTTACTGCCCTGCTTGGGTGCAGGGGGCGCTGGTTTTGCAGGAGCTCCACCTTGGGTCTTTGTCTTATTTTTTCGTCGAGTAATTTCAGACCAGCTTGGATTAGGCTGGGTAGTGACTGAAGGCTCTAATGCCACTTGTGACTTTACAGGGGGCAACTCCTCCACGGGTTGTTGTGGAGGGTTAGTCCTCTTATTGGCCTTCTTCTTTTTGCCCTTCCCTGATACTTGCGGCTGCGGCTGTATCTGTGGTAGTGGGACCGGCTGTGGCTGAGACCCACCCTCAGGTTTACGCTTCCCCAATGGGGGCCTAATGGCCCTATCGGGAAAGATTTCAGCCCTGAAAGCAGCCAGCCTGGCGTCTACCACTGACGCGATCCGGTCGAAAAGCTGCTCTTCAGTTTGAAGTGCAGCTGAACGAGTGGGCGATGCACTCTGAACGGCCAAGCGCGGCTGAGTGACTTCCAAGGAACGCTCAGCCGAAGTTAGTGGAGCCACCAATGGAGGAACCGACTGTGAGGCTGATTTAGGTCGAGCGGCCACCCCGTTCATGCCAGTATCTGAAGGCTTACGGAGGAGATTGAGTTCCTCCGTAAGTTTATCTACCTTAGTGATGAGACTGGAGAGTTGAGAGCGCAAATTCACGTTCTCTTTCTCCAGCCTTGCCACGTTCTCATCTGTGGCTGTTCTTTTTGACATCTCCATAGCGGCAGCCTTTACCGTCCGCACGGCCACCCTAATCGTATGGACGAAGCTTTTCTTCAGGTTGCGGGAATTGTCCGCAACCTTCTCTAAATTTATTAGCTGCTGGTCAATACATTCTTCAAGCTGGAGACCCGCTTGCGACTGCATTCCCTGGGCCAGCACTTCCAGACTCGGGAGGTTCTTTTTTGTCCTAGTGTTGGTGATCTCCAAATCGTCCTCGGTGTCGAGCGCTTCCGGTTCCGATTGCACGACCGAAACAGCCCTCACCTTGGGTCCACGCGCTGCATCCGCGTTCGTAGGCAGTGAGGGCCGCTTGCGCCCACGGGTTCCGCCTCGAGAGACGTCCGATATGCCCGATGCGAACGACATAACCGAGCCATCTGACTCGCCCCCATCGCTCACCTCGGCCAGATTGACTGGCGTCTTTGGGCGTTTAAAACACCCTCGTTTATTACGCGCCGGGACCGCTGGTCCCCCCGGCATGACTCCATCTTTTTGATTGGCTTCCGTAGAAGCATTCGCGATTAAATCGCGAAGCAGAACATTGCCCCCCCCAGATACGGTGGGGCAGCCCGGGCTAGGCCCGGGGGTGGATTCTCCGGCTATGCCGGTACCACCCTGGGGTAGTTGTTTTTTCTGATCTGCCATTTCATTATTGTCCTTTATTACAAGGGTGAGGTCCCTGGACCGAGCGCTTGAGACTGGATTCCCACCAGCCATTCATCCCATCAGCACGCTAGACCTTAGGATTGGGGTAATTTTTATAGAGGTTTTCTTCCTCGCAGCCGCTCAAGACTTCCGGTCCCGACTGGGATTACGGATGGTCCGACGTCGGCAAAAGCCGGGTGCACCTGGCACATCGTCGCACAAGGGAGCGTTTTTTTAAAAGAGGTTTCCTTCCTCTTGTCCGGCGTCGGCAAAAGCCGAGTGCACTAGGCAAACGCACCGCACCTGTCACATCCTCTGTTCCCTCTCCTAGAAAGAGGGATACGAGGAGCAACCTATAGGCCACAGGCCCGCCTCGCCCCAACACTGGGGTGTTTTCTCCCTTCTGGTTTTTGTCCGCGCCGGGTCTGTATACCCGGTACCCCCCATATCTGGGGGGCGTTCCCCTATCCGCAACCCGGGGACGCGCCCGATGGGTGATCCAGAAACACCACACGGGTGCTTCGGTCCCTGCACCTCACCAAAAAGACCTAAAATTTTGCTTCGATGCGGTTAACATTTTGTGCCAAGAAGTTTGTCGGTTACTATACAACTCTTGCGGTTTAGTAGTGGACGTTTTACCTACGACAACCATCATGAAGATAGAGGAGGCAAAGTCAAATCACTGACCAAGTAGGTAAATACCTAATAAGAGTACAGTAAACTCCACGAATGATGAGCACAGATAGGCAGTAGTGGGGGCAAGTTCGCGAATGTACACTTTTGGCCAAATCACAGTAGCCAAATGACACGCGAGAATCCAATAGATGACGAGCATCGACTGACGAACCAATCGTGTGCAGCTCGGCGCTCCCCCTTCTTCATTCCGCCAAACAGACCGAAAAATTAACTACTGCGCAGCTGTCAATCTGTGCTCACGACTCGTGGAGTTTACTATACCACAAGTAGCCCTTGTGTGGTGAAAGAAAACATTTAGAGAAAATCATGGTCCCGCCAAGCAAGTTGAAACCAACTGAAGCATCCTTAAATTGAAAAGTCGCCAGACACCCATTCGGCATAGGTATATTGTTCCCGGTTATCTCTTAATTGTGATAGTCGTTAAGCTAGTTGGAGACCTTCTAGGCGGTTTGAAAACTCAAACAGTAGGTTGACCACTAGCCTACCTCCACCGATCCGCAGTGGGCACGCGTGGTGTATCTGCCCATTCCCTTTTACCCTGATTTGTGAAAGGAGGCCTGTGCTCAGCAGTGGGACATTATAGGCTGATGATGATGATGATGATTATACGACATGGTGAGAAGTCCCAACAGACCTGCAGATTTCCTCACAAAATACAAGTGGTTTTACTCCAGGCTGTAAACAATTACGGCTGATGAAAAGCAGTTACAGTAGTACCCAACTGATAAGGCGAGACGTGAATCTTCGTTCGCACAGAAAAGAAAGTATGGCCCCGAAGATTAACGAAGGAATGCTTAAAACTTACAATCAACCTTAGATCACTACTATAAGGTTCATAATACACTGCAGCTGTTAGTTCCGTCTCACTCGCAAGTCACGCCAATCCGCACGGCGCGCGCTAACATGGCGGCAGCTGCCGAGGTACATCGGTAAGCCATATCAGTTGGGTAGGGAGTCAGAGCTGATTTAATTCTGTGTCCTCACGGTTAATCCGTTTTATCTACCACGTACAGTCTTCTTTACCCCAAATCATAAGGAAGTATGACAAATTCTTTTATAAACAGAACATCCAAACTGCATTACAGTTTATCGACCTTGCAACACATGGCTGAACGTGCCACCCCAAATATTTTCTTTAGCCCAAATTCCGGGCACATATTAACGATCAGTGTAAACGGCCCGTTAAAACGGTACAAATAATAAAAATCAAACGGCTCGCTGGTACCTTCTGAGCAGGTATTAATAGCGCGTTGCTATTGTTTGCGCCGGCGCACCTTGATGTTGCGACACGCATGTCATGGGATGTTTTACCTGGTTCTTATGTCTGGACAGTGATGTAATGAGAAATGCAGGGTTTAGAAAAGTGGATGTAAAGAATCTAGTGAAGTTGGATATGTTTTAACTGACTTCAAAAAAAGGAGGAGGTTCTCAATTCGGTTGTTTTTTTTAATGTTTGTTACCTCATTATTCCGTAATTTATTAACCGATTTGGAAAATTCTTTTTCTATTTGAAAGGGTACACTTCCCGTTTGGTCCCATTGTCATCAGATCAGGATTTGATTACTTATTAGTGTACTTTGAAGTCGGTTTAAGTTTTTTGTAAAACAGTCCAATTATTTAATTATTTGGCCATATTTTAATTTGATTTTGATTTTAACTTGACCTTATAAGGATAAGGTAAAGGTGGAAATTAATGTAAAGACTTGCATGGATATTCTCAATTTGTTTAAATGGAGTCAAATGATTTCTTCGGATTACAAAAAATTTATATAGATAGAAATTGGTACTGATTCTGTTGTTTACAACTAAACTAATTTAGTCTCACTATGTCTCTTTCTAACAAAGAACATAAGAAAAGGATGTAAGAGATTTAGTCCTGTCAAATTAGTCCAATGTTTGTTTTCAATATAAACTTAGTCGCAATCTATCGTGGCTACGTCTAAATACATGCAAATAAAGTCGGCAAATACTAATTTGACAGCTTTAAATATGTTCTATCCTTTTTCAATAATGTTTGTGAGAAAGAGATGTCATGTGACCAAAATGAGTTTAGTGCTATTTACAACCATTTTGGGTGTTACCCCTGTGGTAGTTTATGCAGCGAGCATATTTTTTTGTTATAGGTTTTGAAAATTTATTGTTATCCGGAGGTGGCACAAAGCTACTCCGTGATTATGAACTCTCCTGTTATATTTTACACATAACTTGTAAAAATAATAAACATACAACTAAGACTCACCTGAAAAAATAGGCAAAAGCACACCCATTGGTAATACTTGTAAATCTTCCTGTCGCTCATATCTTCCTTCCCTTTCTCGCGGCTGTTGCCGATGCCGGGGTACGGCACCTCCACGCCCACCTTCTTCGTGAAGAAGCTCTTCAGGGTGTACGTGGAGTGGATCCAGCAGTACGTGTTCAGAACGTCCTCAGGAATATCTTTAGTGTGTATGCAGTCTATCGGGTTGCCCACGTACTGTCGCGTGGTGACGATCAAGCTGAACGATATCAGCAGGATGACCGTTATTGAGTAGTGCAACCGAAATACAGGCGAGTCGATGTGTACATAGTTCACCTTTATAAGATTCTTTAATCCGCGAAAAACGTCTAACATTGTAAACGTTTGAGGTTATTGTCCTTCGTTTGTCTTGTAACCACTAACATATTTCAAAGCACCAGTGTTTATTTCACTATTTTTTTGTTTTATTTAAGGCACTTTTTGTATTTGGCAGTGTTATTGTCACGCTATCTCACTGTCACTGTTACCTCACGTTGGTTTAACTTTTTTGGTATTTTTATGAACTTTAACAGCGAGAGCGCTTGTGTCATTTTTTCTTCGTTTCATTATATAGTATTTTGTCATTCATCGGTCGGTCGTATCCATGCTGCGCTAGCGCCGGGCGGCGGCGGGTGCGGCGGCCGGGAGCGTAGTCATCGAGTCTGGTGGAGTTTAAATTATGACGCAGCGCCGCGTAACCGTTTAGAATTAATCTTCTAAGAAATAATGTAAACTAGATTATCAGGTCAGATGTTTTGGGGCAATTTATGAGTTCACACGTCGCCTACCGGAGCACCTAAGTTTGGTAAGCTGTGGCGGGGTAATTGCTTCAGGAAACTGATGAAATATAACTATATTGTAATCAAGGGATTAGTTACTGCATGTGAGTTGTTGTAAGGGATACAGATGGGATATTAATGGAGTTGCGAACAGATTTAATGTTATATTAGCTAGTATATGTATAGCTGTAAGGTATTCATTAGGTTGTAATTACGGTTTAACATGCAGATTTTTTTTTATACTTTCCAATAGAATCATTCACAGGATATCAATTCTATGTAATGAATCTAAGCTTGTTTTGAATAGTTAATAATAATTGCTGAGTTTATTGACAAAGTCCGGTTTTAGAGAGTTCATAAGCGCTTGCGAATGACTATTCGAATAAAATAATTCAGATTCCGATATATAGTTTATTAAAATAATATCAGATAGTTACTACGGCAGATGGTGTTACAAAAACTATGTTTCCAATGAAAATCTCAATTTATAAACATCAAAAGACAATAACAAATTATCTCTTACAAAATTGTGCATATTTTTTTTTAAATAAAAGTAATAAACAATTTGTAAATGAAATCTAAATAGTTAACTGTCATAACAGTATAAATTGTATTATGACGACTGTGTCCGTTTCGTTCATGTGTATGTATGTTTGTTGGTTTGTTGCCAAGCCCGAAACAGCTGGTTACCTATGCTGGTTTGAATGGAAATAAAAATAACGATATTCTAAGTACTAGTTGTTTTTTTTTAATGCCAACAGAATAACAGACCGTGATAGTAAGTGGTCATCGTCGCTCATAGATATTTGCTATACCAAGAGGATGGCCCATGTGTTGCCAACCTTGAAGAGCTCTTTTTACGCCCCTTTTAAAGAACCCCATATCGTAGCGCTGAGGGAAAACCGTAATGGGGAGCTCATTCCACATCCTAATGGTCCGCCGTAGGAATGTCCGACTATCGTGCGGACGAGTAAAGCGGTCCAAGTATATTGAAATAGAGTTCAAAATAGTATATGGTAATAAAAAACAAATAAGAGTGTTGTACTTCTTGCGTCAACCCCAACGGAGCGGCTATCGGTTCCCAAGCCTGTCGCAGAATCGATAGCCGTTGGGGAAACAAGTTCTAACTAAATAACACGTCAGAAACCGATGATGTGGATGCGGGAAGAAGCAGAGATCAGGAAGATATGGAATATTTACATTATTCAATGGTATTATAATAAAAAAGAGGTAGATATCGCATTAACGCACGCTAATTTTTGCAGACAAATTCAGATAATTATTGTAATTTTGCTTAGCGGCTACATATAGCTATCTCTTTCTGTACCATACGTTCCGTATTATCTATCGCATTCACCTAATTCAACAATAACTGAACGCCGCCGCGCCGCTTAGTATGAGGGTAGCATATCTCTGTTATAATATCATTATAAATTATTGTAAATTATTATTGTTTTAAGAAAAATTAAACGAGTGACGAATGAAAATATTTTAAGTAAGCTTATTAATAATGATTTTTTTTTATCCTATATTTTACTTCAATGATACATGAAAATATTTTACGCTCTCTTTTCAAGAAAATTTAAATCATTTATTCGCACAGCTGATCGCATTTGCCATTCGATTCTCGACTCTATTCCAGATACATAGAATTGACATCATAAAGCCCAGTTTGCAGTGACGAAAGATTCGCGGTGGACGGACGGCGGTGTTTCTATTATGTTATATATAAATTCATTGTGTCCGTATGAATCAAATGGTGGGAAATAGAACAACCTTGGTGTTTCTGGTGATATAGTACTTTTTAAATATATATATAAAAGTTAGAAAAAATTGGAAGGGTTTGGTTGGAGCCATTTTCTCTTTTAGAAGACGGAGTTTTATAACGCCCCGTATATTACTCAGCCCTCGTAATCAGCTTTTATTTAATTTAGTTATTTATCCCTATTTGGGAAAGTTGTTTGTTATCATGAGTACAACACAGTGTCTAAGTATCGTCACCCTATACAGGTTGTTGTTTTGGTCAGCGACGAGCGACTCAGGGTCGATAATACAACTGATACTGGTGCTAAAAAAAATACTTTATTTTTTTATAATAATAAAAATAAAAATAATATTATTTTGAAAATCATGTAATAAGCTAAAATATAGACGTAATACTCAACGGGAGTGCGAGGGAGTAAAGGGGTGGCAATGGCGGCTGGCGCCTAGCTCTAATCAGTGCACGTGGCTAGTGACCATACTTTGCGGTAATTTTATTTCAAATTGAATAAGGTATTTCTCAACGCATTTACAGTATAGTCAATTTTTGGAAAATGTATTTTTTGTACTACCGCTCCTGGGTCGCTTGTTGCTGACCAAAAAAACAACCTGTATAAGAGAGCTCGCCACAGATATAGTTATAGTTAGATAACGCAATTATCACGATCTGTATTAAAACCAAGCGTGCCATTTTTTGACTGCATACTATTTCGTCACAAGCACTATTTATTGATGAAAAACCAACTCAACAAACGTACCATTTTTCGACTACCTACTACCACGCCACAAACACTCTTTAGTGATGGAAAAAGCCAAATCAATTCAAGTACACCGATGCAATGTGGGTGCGATAGTGGCCACGCTAAGCATTTTATGCTTAAGTCGGGCACTAAATCTGGCACGCAAAGTAGGTGCTCTTGCGTTATCTAACTATCTATATCTGTGGAGCTCGCCCACGTACTACTTTTTGTAGCTGCAATAATCACGGCTACAAAGAGTAGTATGGTGTTTATCTGTGACTTTTTGTAGCAGTGGGCGTTTCAGTATTGAACTCTGAATGTTTTATATTCGGCGACAAAATAATTGCTCGGCGATTATCGCTCGTAGGTGGAATGGAATAGGGATCTATAGTATGGATGATGAAGATATTTGTTATATGTAAGTTTCACCAGCACTGATATAGATATACCTAGATTACGCAAGAACACCTACTTCACATTCCCGATTTTGTGCATGACTTAAGCATTAAATGCTTAACGTGGCCACTATCGCGCTCTCATTGCATCGATTCAGTTGAATTGATTTTGTTTTTCCCGTCACTAAATAGTGCTTGTGACATTATAGTAAGTAGACAAAAAATGCCACTATTGTTAAGTTGGGTTTTCGTCACTAAATAGTGTTTGTGACGAAATAGGTATTAAAAAAATGGCACACTTGGTTTTCATACAGATCGTAGTACTGGCGTTATCTAGGTATATATATACCTTTATGTGATATACAGGGCGAATTTTTATTTCTAGCCAGTGTGGGCAACTTCTGAACTACAGGTCTTAGAGAAAAACGCTGAAAGGAACCTCGAGCTGAATTTTGAAGAAAATTAAAATGCGATTAAAATTTATTTAAAAAAATTAGTATTTTCGAAGATATTGATTTTTTAAAAAAAAAAAATTTTTCGATATTCTGCTTCTTTGTCACAATATGAACAAATTTATGTAAGACAATCTTGCTCTCAAGTTGCTAGAAGTTATCCAAAATATTATTTTATATTTTCCTTGACCATGGTTTTATGCTGCGTAAAGTTAGACGAGGTGGAGTAGATCTCGCAGGGACTAAACTATGTTTAGCCATAAAGAATTGGCTCTTAGCATTCTGACAAAAAATTTGAGGTAAATTTTGATAACTTCTAGCAACTTCAGACTAAGATTGTCATACATAATTTTGTTCGTATTGTGAAGTAGAACCAGAAAAAGAAAAAAAAATCTTTGAAAAAAATTAAAAACACATTTTTTTTTTCATTTTTTTTAATTGCCTTTTTATTTTCTTCAAAATTTAGCTCGGGGTTCCCTTCAGCGTTTTTCTCTAAGACCTGTAGTTCAGAGGTTGCCCCCACTGGCTAGGAAAAAAAAATCATCCTGTATAGCTAGTAATCTTAACGAAGTGTGCAATTGAAACACTACAAAAAATATATATTTTTGTTGTATTTTTGTATAATAACCAAAACCAAAAAACATAAAACAAATTCTATAGGTTGATATTTATACGGATGAGGTTGACGAGCGTTGATTGATGTCATGGAATGAGAACCATGTCTTGGTAAGTGCGAAGTAGGAAATGGATCCGGAAGCCAGAACCCTCGTACTATAGCATACAATACAATATTAGTAGGTAAATAGTCTTCGTTTATGAGTACAGTCAAACAACTTTGCGGTGAACCGATTTAGAAATAGTAAAAATTATTTTTGCTAGTATATACATACTAGTATTGTAAATATAAGCGCTATTATTATATAATATAAGAAGCGCTCGTGGTGTAGCATGATTAGCCGTTCTTAATCGATCGGCAAAGTTAAGCTACGCCTGTCATGGTCGGTATCTGGATGGGTGACCGCCTAGTGGTATTTCAAATCGAGCGTTTCCGTGCTTCGGAAGGCACGTAAACCTGTTGGCCCCGGTTATCACTTAATTGTGATAGTCGTTAAGCAAGTTGGATGCCTCCTAGGCGGCTTGAAAAATTCCAACAGTAGGTTGACCACTAGCCTACCTCCACCGATCCGCAGTGGGCACGCGTGATGGAGTATTGCCCATTCCCTTTCACCTTCATTTGTGAAAGGAGGCCTGTGCTCAGCAGTGGGACATTAGAAGCTGATGATGATGATGATTGTAAATATTTACATACTAGTATTGTAAATATAATTGATTTATCTTTGAGATGAGCTCATCAAAACTGTAATTCAGTCTTTTATAATGTTCATACAAGATCTAGATTAAGTAGGGATTTAGATGGAAACGCATTGGCTACTTATGAATCACTTAGCAAAGTGTGATTGTGCTCAAACATGCATCATTGACGGGCCAGTTGGCCCACCTATCGCGCCGCAGGTCGTGGGTGCGATTCCCACACAGGACATGCATTTGTGTGTATGAACATGTCTGTATGTCTTGAGTCTGGGTGTAATTATGTATATTAAGTATGCATTTACAAACAAAAAGTAGTATATGTATTATATCAGTTATCTGGTTTCCATAGTACAAGCTCTGCTTAGTTTGGGATCAGATGACCGTGTGTGAGGAATGTCCCAGGATATTTATTCATTAATTATCAATGCCAACCTTGAATTCGAAGCGACCACCATACGATTGCGAACTTCAAAATTACTAACCACTAGATTTTTTGATGGTACAATATAAGGTCCTAATAAATTTGTGAACTTCCTCTTGAGGGATGAATGTATGGTTCATTCATTGGTATCACTTGTACGGAGAGTCTCTAGTTTTTTTTTTTACAATTTTAAGTCAAAGAAAAAAAAATTTTTTTTACCTCGGTTTTTTAATCTAATATTATTTTTTGATTATTAATGACCTATACATTCATCCCTCAAGAGGAAGTTAATTTATTAGGACCTTATATAAAGGTGCTAATACGATACCTTCTATTTTAAATAAACGCGTCAGCATTACACCGCTTTTTAGAACACATTTACTTGTCGTTATAAAACTTTAAAAATATATCAAAGCTTGTAAAATATGACAAATCCATTAAATAATAGTTATTTGATGATAGAACAAAGTTCAGCTTAAAAGCTCAGCGGACACATCAAAGGATTTAAAAAGCTTCTGAGTGGATTTATTGATGTTTAAGTGTTATTAGTAATATTATGTAGAGTTTGTTGTATATTGCCGTTTGAGATCGGCTGAGTATACTGATTCGAGTTTCTGATTATTAGATTAAGGCGCCAATCCCACAGAACTCGGAACTCAGAACTTTGGTATATCTTACTAGGTTACAGTGGTTTGCCAAATTCAGTTTTATTCAAATGACCCTCCACAGATCAGTTTGCTAAAAGAACTCTTTGACAAGTTCTAGTCTGGTTCGACATGGCTAGATCTGGTCACAGAGAAATGTAAAATATACCAAGTATTAACATTTGACATACACGTCAAAAAGGACTTTTGATTAACGGAATATCCATACGAAAGTGAGTTTGTTTGTTTGTTATACCTTCACGCATCAACTACTCAACGGATCATCATGTAATTTGGCATGCAGATAGCCTATGGTATGCAGAAGGACATAGGGTTTTTATCCCGGGAACGCGAGTGAAACCGCGGCGGAAAGCTAGTATTATATAAGTCATGTATAGTATTTATTTACTAGGAATTATGTAAGTTTACAACAATTAGTCGCCGATCTCACAGAGAGAGTTCTAAAGTTCTGCGTTCCGCGTTCACTATTGTGCACACAACAAGCAGTCTAGAGTTTTGCAAAATTCGCTACCGATTGCACGTCATACACTTTCTATACTTTTAAAGGCGCCGCGTAGATTACAGTGAACGCGAAACGCAGAACTCTAGAACATGTGGGATCGGCGCCTTAATAAAATTTTATTAACGTGAATTTAGAATTCACTGAGTATATGAATAAGGACGATTGATTAAAATTTGACATTAAAATATGAACTCTACTTGCCTAATTTCAGCGTGCATTCGCTTTCAGTAGTCATCGTAAATACGTCAGCATTGACGTCACTCATAATATATCGATATCCAATCAGAAAGCCGTAAAATAATATTGCTATAATAAATTATAGCTGGGAGGCCGGGAGCGGCGATTTGTCAAAATTAAGTGGTCAAGGAATCTCGGATCATGCTTTGAACGATAAAATGTGTATTAAATCGCTGATCTTCAAAGGGAAGCCCTTTCGTTAAGGTAATTTATATTTTTAATAATTTTATGCCGTCATATTTCTTAGTGACTTTGTAATATATGTTTTAAGCAGACAAATCCCAGGAGGGAAGGGATCAGGTATCAGAACTCACCAGTTAAAGGTCTAGCAATAGGTTTGAAATATGATGCATTTGGTATATCTCACTAGAATCATCCGAATGAACAACTGAAGAGTCTTAATACAGATTGATAGATAAATACTTTTTTTTTTTTTCAATATTTTTAAATGATTATATACAGTTAATTGTTTTCTTACCCATTCTTTATACAGAAATTAAAAATTAAAATTGCGCATCCGATCCAATGTTTCGTAGTTTACTATAAAGCATGAGTCAACAGCACGTACTAACAGCGAGGGTAATCACCTCTGATAATGTAGGTTAATATAATTACCATGTGGTTGTACCATTGCGCAGTGTTATGTACCATATACCTAACAAGAGAATGCGGTAATCGATAATTTTAATGGTAATTTCAGAAAATGAATACATACGATTCTTTTATTTCAGGCGTTGGATAACTCCTTGCCACATGATTTGTTTGATGGTGTTAAATCAAGTAAAATTAATCAAATTAAATGTAGAATAAAAATGTTTTTGTTGCAACAAGATTAGCGGAATTATATAAATGTAGGTAGGTACCAATGTTACGTTATTTTATAGCCTACAAGAACGAGGGCTGTTCTGTCGACAAATCGTTCTGCGATTTGACAGAATATAAGTTTTTGTTAACACTGTAATTATGTAATTATAAATAAATTAAAAAAAAATTACATCCCATACTTAGTTAGTCGGTAGGTATAAAACGCCACAGTATAAGTATAAATAAATCAAAAATAAATCGTATTCCAAATTTTTAAATTTATAATCCTATTGTCCTATTTATGAAAACTATTTAGGCTTGTTAATTTATTATGTAATGCTGTTTTTTTTTCTAATAAAATAAAATAAATCTCAATAGATGGTCTACATTCAGGGGCCTACCGTCAATTCAACTCACACCTTTACCTGAACTGAATAATAATTGTTTTTCCGCCAAATGTAACTATTTTTCATATATTCCGATGTCTTTTGTTCAACGTTTCAGTTCAAGAAATGCAGCAAACTCTTTTAAAACAAACTAAGATTATGTAAACTGGTAATTTTAGCCACCCTGACAAAAATTACGTGCCCTACAAGGGCTCACGCGTTACCGACCCTTCCCCCCTTCCCAATGAGCTCTGGGACCTTACTCCCGCGCAGGAACACAACATAAAGTTATTTAGCTGCGGTATTCTGTAAGGTGGAGGTACTTCCCCAGTCGAGCTGCTCTTTGAGCGAATAAACACTACGCCTCTCTTCAATACCAAGTTCCTATATGAATACAGAGTGTTCCTCTTTATCTTGAGAGTACGTTTGTACTATTCGTTATACTATACCCAGAATCTTTAGTTGAAACGTTAGCTAATTTTAATAAAATAATCCTCTAAACCTCTTAAACTCTGTGCCACATTTCGAAGACTAAAGATCTTACAGAATTGACAGACGATATAATACGACACGCTTCTCATATATTATGTCACCTACAAGTGTCGTGTTGGCAAGCGATCAGCGTGTGCGACACGCGGCCAATTATACCGTGTTATTCATTCACAACCATTGAACACTGACCAAATAACTCTTTTTACACCCGAGCCTTGTAATTGGAGGTTCAGGTAAATTTATCACAGTCATTTATGTCAGAAATGGTATAAATGTTTTGTTGGTCATGCGATGAGAATGATAAAGAGCTGCTTTGTTAATAAAATACTAGACAAAGCTCTGATAAATATCACGAAATGTGTCTGGAAGGGTAAGCCGTAATTATAAGCTCCAAGTCTTATGTCTAGCCGGATAGAAAACATGAGAACCTAATTCATGCTAGAGTAAAAATAGTGTATAGCTACTTTGTGAAATCTCTAGGGTAGGCCCTATGTTTAGCAGTAAACATGTTTGAGTAATTATATATTATAAATTTCACTTTATAACACGCATATATTTTACTCCCCTCTTTAATTATAATCTAATCATATAACACCAAAAATACTTAAAAGCAACACTCATAAAATCCGAATACGGAACCGCATGAGTATTCGAAATGGTTATATTTTAAAAATGCCCATAAAAGTGCCAGTATCGGCATACCATTTTGAAAATGAATAACATCCGCCCATCCGGTGGCATTGACTCCTCACAATGGAATCAATGCAGTTTCGAAAGGATAAAGAATGATCCGAACTGTTTGAATATAGGATGTGTAAAAATGATAACTTCTTCTGAACTGATTTAGGGTGAGGTATACAAATATTATAAATCCGTTGAAATGTTAAATAAGTAAAGCGATGATGGGAGTAACGTGAAGTGACTTTTCGGTGAAAGAAAACATTTTGAGGATACCATAGCACGGTGAGAGAGACCTGCTAGTAGCTAGTAGGAAGCATGGCTACCATTCTCTTGTTAAAAATCTGTCACCAACTATTGTATTTCGACAGTTTCACGTTCCCTTTTAGCCTCTGTGTGGTTCCACAACACTATCCGAAATGAAATTGAGGTTAAACACAAACCTGTCTATAACAAATAAGAAAAAATATTTAGAAACCTTCATGTATTTAAATCGTTTTGTTTTGTGAAAATAGAGAAAGCCGAAGACAAAATGTTCAAACTCGTTAACTACGTAAGAAACTGTTAACATAAAGAAAACAATCGAACAAAATCTTACCTCATAAGCAAAATATTTAAATACTCTGTTTAGCATAAAACAATTAAACAGGTCATATTCAAATATTTATTCTTTAAAAATTCTCCACACTCTTTCAAGTCGAGCGATTTAGTTTATTTTTCAAACTTAACGCGTGCCTTTGTGGTAACATTCATTTGTTATTTTAAAAATGTATCGAGTTCCTTTGTGAGAAGAATGAGTCGCCGTCAGAGGGAGATAGCCGACATTTATACACTCTGTATACATGATGTAGTGTTGATCACTCAAGATTGTGTAGCGTTTGATCGAATCTTTGCACTCACCAGAGTTTATTTATGTTTAAATGCAAGCATTTGAAGATTAAAGTGTTGTTCTTATTGATGTTTGGAGTTCGTGTCCATTGCACGAAATTAAATGAGAACCTAATCATGACATGAATCGTGACGTAAAAAGTTTATTCAATTTATAAATTGACGTAGGTTTAGCAATTTAATACAATTCCTCTTTTCTTCTAGATATTTTTTCAAATCGGACTGGTATTTCTTGTGAAAATTGCATTCAAATACATATACAAACTATTCAGCTTTATAATATTAGTATACATTGCAACCAGACTATTTGTTCTACTAACATATTCATGCACACAAATGTTTCCGGGGAATCAAACCCACGACATGGCTATGATCTATAAAATTATCTTCAAAATTCTGTGCTACAAAGCTTCCGTTATAAAATTAAAAATATAAACGGATGTAGAGGAATGATACTAACCTAAATAATAACCGCATCATAAATGTATCATTTGTGACACCGTCTATCATTTTAAATGTTTGTAATATTAACCCGGAAACGGAACTCTTGCCAATTTCTTCGTGTTAAGTATTTGAGATATGACTACTTTAAATTGGGCACATAATTTTAATTTGTTTTCCTACTATGGACTAACTTTACTATGATTAAATTTCGCATAAACGGCCGAACGGATTGGATGAAACTTGGAAAAAAATAGATCATATAGAATAAATAAGTTTTTGTTAAAAAAAAAAAAAATACAAGCCTTTTTTGGTGACCGTACTTTTTGTTGACTGTACTTGCATTGTTATCCAATATACTAATGTATACCAAATATCAAGTCAATCCGTCCACTGGAAGTGTGTGAAATTCAAATTGCAAGATTCCACCCGAAAAAGACATAACATACATTGCAAGTTAAATAAAAGCTTGTAAAAATAGGATTCTTTTTGTAACGAAAATTTATCACGGGAAGGCAGGGAAAACCGCGGGGCGGAATCTAGTACATTCATGTTTTTCAGATGATTTCAGAACTCTAAATATAAATAAGTAGAACAAGTATTAAACACTATAAAAAACATAACGATCATAATATAGTAAAAATACGACGTAAAACTTTGAAGTTCATTCGACGACACGTCATAAAATCTAGCAAAGGGACAACGTATCTGATATCAATGGAAACGGGCGATCAAACGGCAAATTTATAAATATTTAGTATATTGAGTTTTATTGCAATATGTAACCTCCCCATTTATTTACAGTGAAAGAATTGCCACATTATATTCCCCGGGAGTCGAACCGCGTTCAAAGGAAGTACTTTATTAAATATGGTACCGGGTAATAAAACATTATTCATTATATTATGACGTATCCAAATATGTTTATGATCTATTTCTTATTAGCAGTATTTTTAATTTTCAAAGTCGGATGAGAACATAGCAGATAATAATATAATTTTCCTAAATATATCTTTACGAAACGAAATACATAATATGTATACCACAAGTTCTTTGTTAAAAATTACATTTTTAATACAAGCTTTTTTTTTAGTGACTGTACTTGCGACAAAGTACTCACCAAGACGAATCAAACGAGCCCAAACTCGATGGGGTTATGTGGTTTTATTACAGAGTTCCTATGGCCACCATCCAGCCCTATCATCAGATCAACTCCACGTCATCATAATATTGCATTGTCACGCGATTTGCATACTCGTGCAAAATTTCAGTTCAATCGGAAACCGGAAAGTGGGTCAAATTTAACTTGCAAAATTCCATTACAGACAACGGGACAGGTGAAACTAAATAAAAGCTTGTAAAAAGGGAAATTTACTAATCGACAAATGCACGTACCTACTTAAGCCATAGGAATTTTGCACACAAATTCGATATAACGTAGCCACCCTACCCTAAGAAAGTTTTTTTTTTGGAAATTACACCCTTAAAAAGGTAGGAAAGGGATAAGCTAGTTGATATTAATCCATTTTTACAAGAGAAACGTCAAATAATCCTAATGCCTATTGATTTATCAATATTACGGGTGTCATAGCGATTTTTATTGGTACAGGGTCAAGGATTCTCGGTAATAACTACCCTTAATTAGGGAAGTATTGAGGAAAACAATAATAATATTGCTATGAGATGGAACCAGGCCAGAGTTATAAATAGGAAAATATAAATAGAGACCCTAAGGCTATTTTTACTATGTTTGAATTTTACCACAATTCAATTAATATTGTGGCTATACCAAGAACATAAACCCCGGAGGTTTTAAGCACAAAAAGCTTGGCATTCAAATATTTCACTTCCACCCCTACAGCAGTGATTTGATTCCCTACTCTGTGGCTGAGGTGCTTTGCGACAAATTTTCAAAATAAAAATTGTAAGCCAGCCAATATGGTCCTACTGAAGTACTAAGGTTTTGTCGTGGCGTTTTCCTCCCTAATTTAGGTTTAATATAGGACTTACACCCAAAACCTTCCCCGTGCTCAGAACCAGAGGTGACAGATGGGCCTACTAGCGTACTATGGTTTTGTCGCGGCGTTTTCCTCCCTAATATAAGTTTAGCGTAAGACTTGACACCCACAACCTTCTCCGTGACGTCATCGATACAAAACAAGGAAATTAAAAAGCGCTTACAGGCAATATCTCCCAGTCAATCGATTCCTTGAAATCCATTATAAATAATTGACAGTTCAAAAAACTGTATGATCACGGGCAGATAAAACAAATAAACTCGATTAGATCTCTTTGATAAATCTGGATGTATTCCAGGAATATGTCGGTGTAATTTAGTGTAATTTGACAGCACTTCGGCCGCTAATAGTGTTTGAATCACTGTATTTTCATTTCGAATACCCGGGCTTCCGCTCTTGGGTGACTGTGGGATGAGTAACGTCCGGGATCTTGGGCCAGAGTGGTGTAAATATTGTGTGCCGGTATTTATAATTTTCCTTTTTACACATGTGCATTGAAAATTAGAGTAATTTCAGCTTTTTTGTCCGTTTCTGTATTCCAACATAACTTCTCAACGCTTGAACCGATTTCAAAGTGTGTGGTATTGTTAGAATTCTTATATCATCCCAAGTTACATAGGACGCACTAACCTAACCTAACCTAACCTTAAAAATTACAAAACATACGATCAAACAATAATTTTTTCATTACAATTCGTCGATAGATAAAATTTTTCAATTCAATGATTTTTGAGTTAAGTTTTTATACTTGTCTTGTTTGTGTTATTGTCGAGCTGCTGGACAATGCCACCACGATGATAGCACTGAACAAATACCACTGAGTAATTACGTCAACATACTTGAAGAAGATCGTGGCATGAATTTGAGCTTTTTATGAAAGACAATGATTTTGATATTTTATGAGGAAGCCATAGCACGGTGAAACAGAACTACGTTTTATTCGCCTGAATGTCTACACCCTCAAGTGGAGAAATCTATTGTCTTACCTATACAGATACATACATATACAGGTACATACATATACAGGGTAAAGGAGATTTCTAAAATCACAAATTTATTTTTACAAGCTTTTATTTAGTTTCACCTGTCCCGTTGTCTAATGGAATTTTGCAAGTTAAATTTGACCCACTTTCCGGTTTCCGATTGAGCTGAAATTTTGCATGAATATGCAAATCGCGTGACAATGCAATATTATGATGACGTGGAGCTGATCTGATGATGGAACTGGAAGGTGGCCATAGGAACTCCGTAATAAAACCACATAACCCCATCGAGTTTGGGCTCGTTTGATACGTCTTGATGAGTAATTTGTCGCAAGAACAGTCAACAAAAATTACTGTAAAAAAAAAGCTTGTATTAAAAATTTCATTTTTAACTAGCTTGTTGTATGGATCATATTTCTAATGCAAAACGTGATAGATGCTCACAGCGCGCTATTATGACGTCATGTCCTAACCCTAACAAGTAGAAGACAATGGTGTTGGAAACAATATACATTTAAATATCTGTTTATCTATAAGCCGACAAGCAAGGAGCATTGCTATGGGCTCAGTTAAGGAATTACTAGAGACACGACGGGAACACAAATAATTCCTGAATAATACCACTGTAATTGTTATGCATGTTTGTGACCAATGAAAAGTACGTAAAAGCCTTTGTTTGATCACCAATATACATTTACAATTAGCAGAAGCAATTGAACTTTCTTTCTAGCCATTGGTTAAGTGCTGCTTGTGGGGGCTGGTCTGCTTAAGTTTGCTAGTTACCAGACTACGTTGTAGTTTTGCCTCGCGTCACGCAATTGTTGTCAGTTCGATTAGAATTTAAATATTATTTAATGAATCTAAGCTTGTTTTAAAAAGAGTAATTGCTGAGTTTATTGCCGGCTCTTCTCAGAAAATGCAACCTTCCGAACCGGTATTAGAATATTAGAGTCAGACTTTTAAGTGCCTGTGAAGGTCTATTTGAATAAAACAGCAATGAAAGTTAATAAACAGTTTCAAATCGATAAAAGAACTGGGAGGTTAAATTAGCCACATATGTTCAAATCTAAATTTATTTTTAACTTTTCTACTAACTGTTGATAAAAAGCCTATGTACTTCGCATGCCAAATTTCATCGTGATCTGTTGAATCATTTTCCTTTTCGCCATTACTTAATTAGACCCCTGAAGGATCGCCATACTGGTACAAATGACCAGGAAATTTGTGCCAGTATCTCCCAGTCTATTAGCTAGAATAGTAAAGAATTTACTCACAAATGTTGATGCTACTTTATAATAGCAGTTTTACCAATTTCTTATTCAATTCTTATCTGAAATATATATGAAGCTGCAAATGTGGCGAAATTAACCCCTCTGAGCACTAAATGCGTCCATAAATCGCGATCATAGTAGTGTTGGCTGACAAAATGCTCAACACTAATATGCAATAAGTCTTTGAACAGAAAAAATCCATAAGTCGCTGAACACTAATTTGCTTGTTTGAATTTTATCATCTTTATTCCATATGTCGCTAAACACTTACCCTTTCATAATAAAGTTATCAAACGTTGATTAGCTAAAATTCCGAAGACTTTATCTGACAGGTGACATTTGGTGATCGAAAGAGTGAGACGGGGCACACTATTACACTGATTTAGTTAAAAAGCGATTATGAATAAGGGGGTAATTTGCTAAATACTAAAATATTTACATGACACGTAAAATACTCTAGAACAAAATAAGGCATATAGTGTGTGGTCAAAGAGAATACTAATACACGCGATGTGGTGAGGCTCTGGGCAAAGATCCAGATTGTAAGCGAGATAGGATGCAGATTCTTAAATACTTTACAATACGAATAACATCCTTTTTGCATACATAGAGAAAAAATAAGTGAATACTTTTGTTACGAAAGCGTGAAATAAATCACACATTATAAATGCGAAAGTAATTCTGTTTGTTTGTAACCGTTTCAAGAGAAAACCTTCAACCAATCGCCATGAAATACATGCAGCCGGTCTATGGTATAGTACTTCACCATATCATAGGCTTATTATCCCAGGAAATGGTATAATCAAAGGAAACAGCTTTTTAAGCATACATCTTATACAGACTGATTTTTTTTTTGTAGCCAGTTACGGCAACTTTTAAACTACAGGTCTTAGAGAAAAAAGCTGAAAGGAACCCCGAATTGAATTTTGAAGAAAATAAAAATGCCATAGCAAATATTTAGAAAAATAAGTATTTTCGGAGATATGGATTTTTTTCCATATTCTGCTTCTACGTCACAATATGAACAAAATTATGTATGACAATTTTGCTCACAAGTTGCTAGAAGTTATACATAGTACAATCATGTATCTAAGTATAGTTTACTAATTACCGGTCACCCTATATAAAGACTCAGAGACAAGCATAATGACTGACTTATATTTGAACCTAAGTTTCGGGTAGAGAAGGTAAGTGTCTAATGAAAGATTTAATTTAATTTACATGATAATCAATATTACTATAATAAATAAGAGGCCGTGGTAAGCGCACCGGCTAAGGGATTATAAAAGCCAATTCTATCCACTAATCGGAGGGTATATAGTCCATTAAATAACAGATCCAAGCTTTAATAATTATAAATACACTTGTAGGAGCACTTCCAACGCCGCGTCCAGCCGACCTGAGCATTAGTCGATCACCGCATAAAACGCTTCAATATAACACAAGTAGTTAATCTAAGACATTATACACATTTGCCAGCTAATTCTGAACATAAAATCATAATTGCCTGATACACAATGTAGCAAAATAAACTAAACCGAGCAATAGTTACATATGTATTTGTGAAACATTGATTTTGGCTGCAGTATTCTTTGAACTTTGTATTGTGTATTTTACGCGTTGTGTTGTGATGAGACTGGTTACTTGAGTTTTATATATTTATTATTCATTTGAAATCCAGCTGTATAATCAAAAGAAATTGTTTCCAGAAAATTGCATATGTGTGTGAATTTGAGAAATGAATTCCATTCAACAATAGACTGTCAAAAATAGACAATACCCACAGATATACATCTAAATAGATGACGCGAGTGTATCTTCGCGTGTCAAAATCTGTGCAAAAATGGGGCACAATGTTCTTCTTTTGAAACTGTTTCGCACGATGAACGAGTAACGAGTAAAACTAGCAAATACAAACGAGCTGGCGAGCAGCGGGAAGCGAGTGTGTAGTTCCGATAGTTTTGTCGCTGGGCTGTAAGCGAGTGTGCGAGTGCGACGGGCGATTACTCGCGCCACTCGCTCGCGGCGGCAGAAAATGACTGCTAATTGGTCTTTCGGCGTGAATTCTGACCGCCAAGCGAGCATCGCTGAGCGAGAATTATCTTTGATAGCTCTTGTCGCTCAGTGACAAACTATTGGAACGAGTCCCCGCCGGCGGGAGTGTGAATAGTCAGCGATCAACTATTAATATATGCATCTCTTTTGTTTACACGGAATGTTATATCTATTGTACGTTTCATGAACGAGAAAATAGCCGATAGTTACTCGTTTACTCGACGGCGGTGGAACAACTGCCTAAATATACAAAAGACAAAATAGATATTCAGATGGTCGCACAGCGTTACCCGCAAGGTCTAGAAACACACTAACGAAAATTTTCCATAATTTGACCCCAAATATATATAAATATAGAGGGTATCTCGTTGGTGGAACCGCGGGATGGAAAACAAGTCTTACATAATCTTAACAAAACTGGGGCCTACCACAAGCTCTTAAAACAAGGTTAAAATAACCTTATTTGACTTTTGTCTTTCTTTGACATCCGACGTTAAAACGGGACAATAGACAAATAAGGTTATTTTAACCTTGTTTTAAGAGCTTCCCTGAGAGCCTCTTTTACGTTGGCTAAGACTGCGGAGTGATCAATAAATGAGTTTTAATCATTTATCAAATCAGAAACTACCCTTTCTTACATAACTTTTGTTTTACTAACTTTTGGTATCTATAAAAGCTGTTGTATTTCATTGGGTCACTTTATTATAGAAACGCATACATCGTCCCTAACCGAGTTATTGGTACAGTAAGTTTGAGCTTAGTTCTAAAGTTCAAACTATGAGCGTCGATGTTCTTAATTAAGCTATGTATGTTTTATTACAGTTTGTGGCTTTCATTCAAGTGTGATTTTTTGCAAGGCGTTTTTTTTTACTGAGCAAGTAAGGATCGGATAAAAATATTATTTTCATAAAATAACAATAAAAAAAAAATCGGGATCCATTACAATGCGGTGTCCGAAAGTATTTGTATGAACTTTTCAATACCATGGTGATGGTGAAACTCGATCAAAATCGATCATGGTGAAATAAATCAACTATAGTTTTCACCTAATACTTTTTAGATCGCTTGATTTGCGGGACTACTAAGAAACAACATTAATTAAGTAAATGCAGAGGCAGGTTTATTAAAAGAGGTACAGAGGTTCAAAGGAGATTGGGCATATAGGTACTACTAAGTACACATGCATATGGCCCGCCTGGTGGTAAGAAATCTAAAATAAATGGTATTTTATGTGAAAATAACGATTTACATCACTATTTCCAAAACACAGTTGAGTGATGAGCTCAGACTCCTAAACTAGGAATTGCCTGTATCTCAAAATCCAATCTCATTCCCTTAAGGGGAAGTCTAAGCTCAAATTCAAAATTAAGGGTATGGGTACCATTTTAACTCTTCTTGATTTTTCTCGTGCTTTTGAATGTTTGAATATAACGCTACTACTTTCCAAGTTGAGTTTCTATGGGTTCGATATAGATACTGTAAAATGGTTTCATAGTTATTTGAGTCATCGTATGCAATTGGTTGAGACACGTACGGGTAAAGGTTTGAAATCTACATCTACGCTTCGCTTGATCTCGAGAGGTGTGCCTCAGGGATCCATACTGGGTCCACTTTTATTTGTATTATACAGTTCTGACGTTACTAGTAACATAAAACATTGTCGATACCATATGTATGCAGACGACCTTCAAATATATTTATCTTTTAATCCCCGAGATACAGCTTCTGCCATACTTAAAGTAAATGAGGATCTAGATCGAGTGGCGATGTGGTCTGACAGAAATAGTTTAGTTCTTAATGCAAGCAAATCTAAGGTTATGATTCTTGGTACCAAAAAACAGATAAATGTTATATCTCAATGCGGCACTCTGATTAAAATAAATGGAGAATCTATTGAACGCGTAGATAAAGCTCGTAATCTTGGTTTGGTAATGGACTGTAACCTCCGTTTTGAAAGTCATGTAATAGAATGTGTTCGAAACTGTTTCTATCGTTTGAAAGTTCTTTATGGAATTCGGAATTGTCTATCTGAGGAGCTACGCATAAAATTGTGTGAGACGCTCGTTCTCTCGAAACTAATATATGCGGATACAGTTTACGGTCCAAGATTACTAGTAAGAACGAAACGTCTCATACAACGTGTACAGAATGCATGCGCACGGTTTTGTTTTCATGTGCCGCCTCGAGGCCATGTCACCCCTTTTATAAATGATGCCAAAATGCTTAAGATGGCCTGGAGGAGGCACTTACACTTTGCAACGTTGCTTTTTGGTATCGTTAGGAACAGATCCCCTGACTACCTTTATGACAAATTGTTTTGGGCGCGAGATCTGAATCTGCTTAGGACTAGGGCATCTAAATATCTTATTTTGACACCTCGACATGAAACTGCGGCCTTCCGAGGCAGTTTTAGCTATATGGCTAGTAAGTGTTGGAATAATTTACCACCTCCAATCCGCAATCTCACATCAGTTCATGCTTTCAAATTAAAATATAAGGTACATGTGCTAAGTTTGCAGCTTCAAGATATATTCCCTACTACATAGTCTTTAATTGAAAAGCGTGTTTTATGTTTTTACCAGCTGCGGTTTCACCCGCGTTTCCACGTTTTCATATAATGGGAATAATGTGGCTTCTTATTAGGGAATTTTTAGAATCTGACGGGTAGTATATAAATAACAAGGATCATTTCAGTTTTTTGTCTTTTAAATGTTGTTTTGTTATTTTTATTTGAGTTTATTTATTTATTCAGAATGTGTGTGTTGTTAATAAAATATAAAGTTTAAAAGTTTTATCTGTCCAATTATTATGTGTATTTATTTATATTATTTGCAAATTGCTTTGGTGTCTATCACTTGCCCGGACGTATGACCAAAACGTCCCACTGGCGCCGGCTGAAAATCAGCGCTGTGTGCTCACTGTGCACAGCATTATGCTGAGCTGGTGGCCAATTTGTCTGCACACTAATTTCCGTTTTTTTATACTGTTTTCGTATTATGTTGTTAATTTTAAGGTGTGTGGCAAATAAATGTTTTTCTATTCTATTCTTCTATTCTATAAATTCCAAAAATGGGTTTCTTTGAGAGTCGAGTATGACGTACGTAACGAAATGAAATACCTAACACAAAAAAATACTGTGGATAGAAGAGGGTTTTGAGAAAAATGTTAACCGAATAGAATATTAAAAAATGCTTTGATATTCCCAATAAAAAATTCGTAAGTTAAGTCTAAAAAAATCTTTCGCGTCGAAATTCACCGTATTTTCAGCAGAGTTATATTAGAATGTTAACCGGACACTTATTCAATTTTATGTGTATATCCTGTATAATCTAAAGAAAACCCGTAAATAACAGTCCATTTCATAGAGTCGACACATTTATGATTTACCATTTTCAACCCTATTCCAGTGAAGAACGAGTGCTGTCAAAATCGTAGACAGTCCGCGCCTTAAGTTAAATAATGTAAAATATTACTTCAATAGGTACATTCTAGGACTTTTTGGCGGGAACTTGCAGTGACGTTGCTTTTTCATTTTTATTTTCATAAATTCGTGTATTATGAGTTTTATTGCATATAATCGGTGGTATTTTATCCAATAAAGATCAATACATGTGCACCAGTGAAGTGAAATTAAATGAATTATGTGTATCGTGGCTTTTCAAGTTGTCTCAAGAAGTCCGTGAAAAGTGTTAGTACAATGACCACCATTGTACTAAAACATGACTATTACGGACGGTGACTGACTGAGGACTGTGTGAAAGTGATTCATTATGACTAGAACTTATAATATTACTTGAAATTGGCAAAATACACAGGCCGTGTGACGCCATTGAAGAAAAAAAAAAGGTACATTCTAGTATTGTACAAAGTTCGTTGAACCGTAAGGCGGGTCCCGGCGCCAGTGCGCTCACTCGTATCTGTCAGAATCCCAATGATGAGCCGCGCCCGCGCCCGCGCCTGCGCCCGCGTATACGAGCGTATGATCGCTTGCCAAATCCATCAGCCAACGTCGATCAATGGTCCGGATCCGTATCGATGCCGAGGGATCACCGTGAATTATTGTTTATTGGAAATCGAACTGCATTATTTATCTTATTTGGTTTTGTTGTGTATTTGTGGGTTGGACCACCGGCGTTGGTACCTAGTGCCTAAAGAATCCATAACCATCCATACAGTATATATTTTAATGTTCCAATGAAATTACAATACCAGCAATTTGATAAAATGTGCGTTGCATCGCCGAGTTCGTTACCTTCACTTCAATCCCATCCCATTCAAAAGTTTAATCTTTTTCTCTAAAAAACTATCAACTCTACGTTGAAATTTTTACTTATTAGGCTATGTTAGATTAGATTTAAGTAGATTTTTCAGAAAACACGTTCTTCCTCGTTATTTTAAAGAAAGATTGATATGTTTCAAAAAGTGTATTTTGTCTATAGAAGATTGCAAAGTGATACTTTCAGTCTAGATAAATATATTCGTTTTACTTCAAGCCGCCTGCAATTTTTCAACACAAATTCAGAATGGCTATTTCTAAACTCGAGATAAAAATGGCGGATGTCAATACAAGAGGAAATAGTTTATGTGATTATTATTGCTAGTTGAGTACTATATCTATGTTTTAAAACCACGATGGTTTTATTTTTATTTATTCTCATTGGCAATATGTTTATATTCAATAAAAAATCTACGTACACAACCTTACATACTCAAAAGAAGCAACCCGAATCACGCTCAAAAGGACACTCACCGAATTGCTACATAAGGGTAAATGCCATCTGGCTAACACTATAAAAAAAATAGTCAAATACTCTATCAACAATTCATGACCCTAAAGAACATTACGGTAAAGGGACTACTAAGCATGATTTATTAGGAACTCTAGATATGCTTGCCCTTGCCCACAAGCTCACGGTAGTAGGTGATGGTATGGCCGAAGGCTACACAAACAGCTTGGGGAATAAATGAGCTCATCTCGCATCTTTTCATTCTCCGAATTATTAAGCTCATTATAAGATTCAGTAATTTTCCTATACGTCCGACCGTCCTAGTGGTGGCACCACTAGGTACCAAGTCTTCCGCAATTTAAGTAGTTCATTTTGTTCCATTGAAATGAAATGAAATGAAATAATTTATTCATTCAAATAGGCCTTCACAGGCACTTATGAATAGTCAAACTCTAATACACTAATGCACGGTTCGGAAGGTTGCTTTTGCTGAGAAGAAGATTTCCGATCATTGCATCATTGGCTGCGGTAGTCTAAGGTGAAGTTACTTCCCTAGTCGAGCTTATCTTTGAGCAAAATAACATTGTGCTCTACGTCGCTTATGTACCCTTGGTTTGTCTTCCATGGGGCTCACATGGGCCGCATGGGCCGCATGGCCGCGCGTATGTGAGTACGCCATGCGCCCGCGCCAATGCCGGTGCGCTCGGAAATAGCTCACAAGTGGGTTAATACCCGACTTTTTTGCGCCACACGCCAGACGGCAATGAAATCTTATGTACGTACTACCAGCCCGTGATGGATCCGCGACAAATTGAATCGTAATTGATGCATATATTTAGGTATGAAAGATTGAATGAAAAATTGTTGGCTTATGAAAACGAATGTTGCGTATAAACGTAGAGTATAAGAGTTCTGAATATATAAAAACCGAGAAAGAAATGGATGGATGAATGAGAAAGAGATTATGACTGATAGAAGAGTCGAATAGATGAAGGAAGTGGACATTTTGTGCACACAAATAATTGGGAACAGCCTCCCTATACAAGATGGTTGTCGACAATCGGAATCGTTAGTAAACGATCGACCTTTGTATGGGATTGACATTTCAAATCGAAATATCACGTGATTTTTAACAATCTCTTATGTCAGTCCCATACAAAGGTTGATCGTTTACTAACGATGAGGACTGTCGACAACGATCTTGTCTACTGGCCCAGGGCTGGTAGATGATCAAATCCTTGCGAAATCTTGGGCAGTTAGAGAATCAGTATTTCAGCTGAAATATGGATGACAAAATTCGATAGCATTAGAAATAAGTTTAGTACACACGGCTACAGATCAAGCTATACAATTCCAGTATAAGCTGACCTCTCATTGTACGGAAATCCTATACAATGCGAGATCAGCTTATACTGGAAATGTATAGCTTGATGTGTTGCCGTGTGTACAAGGATTTTTAAAGTAACACCACATAGTTTGAAAGAAGTTTGTCGTAGTATCTTCATGTTTATTAATAGAGATGAAATACATGTGATGAAAACTGAATATTAAAGTGGATGGATTATCGAGAAGAGGAATACTTTGTCAGAGCAGGGAAATATTGTACGCGAGGTTACTTATCTCAATCAGTCGCGCGGGCAATAGGTTTTAGTTCTTTTATTCTTATCGCTATCTAAATTATGTTTAAAATTAAGAAGGCAATCAACCAAAAACAAACTGAATACATTCAGGAATGGAATTTAACAAAATCTCCTCGGTAATAAGGTACCAATAAATCTCATCCCACCCACCTCATCAGTCCCTCAGAACACCCACAGGAAACGGTGAGCAAATGTTTACACACTGACTGATAGAAGAGTCGAATAGATGAAGGAAGTGGACATTTTGTGCACACAAATAATTGGGAACAGCCTCCCTATACAAGATGGTTGTCGACAATCGTAATCGTTAGTAAACGATCGACCTTTGTATGGGATTGACATTTCAAATCGAAATATCACGTGATTTTTAACAATCTCTTATGTCAGTCCCATACAAAGGTTGATCGTTTACTAACGATGAGGACTGTCGACAACGATCTTGTCTACTGGCCCAGGGCTGGTAGATGATCAAATCCTTGCGAAATCTTGGGCAGTTAGAGAATCAGTATTTCAGCTGAAATATGGATGACAAAATTCGATAGCATTAGAAATGAGTTTAGTACACACGGCTACAGATCAAGCTATACAATTCCAGTATAAGCTGACCTCTCATTGTACGGAAATCCTATACAATGCGAGATCAGCTTATACTGGAAATGTATAGCTTGATGTGTTGCCGTGTGTACAAGGATTTTTAAAGTAACACCACATAGTTTGAAAGAAGTTTGTCGTAGTATCGTCATGTTTATTAATAGAGATGAAATACATGTGATGAAAACTGAATATTAAAGTGGATGGATTATCGAGAAGAGGAATACTTTGTCAGAGCAGGGAAATATTGTACGCGAGGTTACTTATCTCAATCAGTCGCGCGGGCAATAGGTTTTAGTTATTTTATTCTTAACACAATCTAAGTAAATTATGTTTTAAATTAAGAAGGCAATCAACCAAAAACATACTGAATACATTCAGGAATGGAATTTAACAAAATCTCGTCGGTAATAAGGTACCAATAAATCTCGTCCCACCTCATCAGTCCCTCAGAACACCCACAGGAAACGGTGAGCAAATGTTTACACACGTCATAGTGTTTGCAACAACAGAGCGTAAAATATCTGATTCTTTCATCTTAACGCCAAGTTTAAAGGATCTTCTGCTTTGAGGACTTGAATGATGATTTCCGACAGCTGGATGTAACTGCGTACGTTTGGTAGAACGATAGATGTTTTATAAATATGTGTTTATGAGGACTTGGAGACTTACAGTGTACCGCAAGATTTGCTGGCGTTGCTTCAGCTTTGATTTACGTCCATGTGACCGTATGTTCTAGAGTAATGACCTGCACAGCCTGACCTAAAGCTCTTGAAATTCAGGCATGTTTTTTTTTGTTATTTGGTAGAAGCCGTTACGTAAATGCCAACAATTACCGTACTAAGTTTCGCATACTGATTAACTGTATGCAGACACAGAAGATGAACAAACGACCAAGCACGCATCGCTTGTAAAGTGGCTCTTATTGCACAGGTATCATAAGACAGCTTATCACGAACTGGTGCTTTTTACTTTTCATAGCCGCACTAGTGTTTTATGATATTATCCCGATTATGTTAAGTTTATATTTCACTGTAAGTAATATGTGTGAAGACGAAGTATTCTTAATTTAACCGGATACAATAGTTTGCCAGCGCATCGCTGTAAAAAAATACCTGCGAACCATATTTCCTTCATTATCAAAAAAATCTACTTCCAAAATACAAATCTTTTTTTTCCTCGCAGGAGTGTAAAAACGTCGTATGATACATGTGTGCAAAGTTGGTTATTTATTTTATAGGTATTATATTATATATTGGTAATCAACCTATGTTACTATAAATTAAATACAACAACTATTACTGTGCAATAAAAAAATGCTCTTACATACAATTGGAGTATCTTCTTCTTTATCAAATCCTTATTCTCCTGAATAGCTTTCCTCGTTATTTATGAAACGCACAACAATAAAGTCACATATATGAAGTACCCATAGCAAATGTTTTACTCAAAAATGCAGCTGTACACACATTCAACATTCCAGCCGGCGAGATTTTCGGGTCATTGCAGATTTATTACACAAACACCAACCGGCCATTTGCTATTTCATGATGTATTAAGTGGTAGGCTATTTGCGCGTATTTCTGTTTGGACTAACCACGTTCAAATTATTTCAACAAAAACATTTGTTTGCAATTAATAAAACATTAGTTTTTATTAATGTAAATAAGACAATATGGCGGTGATGAATGAAAATATTCATGCATGAGAACTCTCGTAAAGCAACTGGACTGCAGAGGGCTGTTTCCTGCTATGATTTCTGTGCCCAACACTACTACACTTATGTCTATGATAGTTCTGTAGTGCAAATCCTACAATGAGGTTTAATTTTCAAAAAGAAAATTATTGCGACGAAATTATAGCATGGTGCTTTGAAATACTCCCTTACCTGTTACCTAGCTGTGTTATCCGACAGTTCCTATACATAGCTTTATAAATAAATATCCTGGGACATTCCTCACACACGGTCATCTGATCCCAAACTAAGCAGAGCTTGTACTATGGAAATCAGATAACTGATATAATAAATATGCTACATTTGTAAATACATACTTAAAATACATAATTACACCCAGACTCAGGACATACAGACATGTTCATGCACACAAATGCATGTCCTGTGCAGAAATCCAACACACGACCTGCGGCGCGATAAGTGGAGTCTTAACCAACTGCGCCAACTGGCCCGTCAAATATACGTGTCCACAACATTATTAAACATAGTGAGCAAACACAAAACAACAAATTTCACATCCTTTCTTTTTAGACGTAGAGCATAGCGCATATTCACTCAAAGAACAGCTCGACTGGATCCACCTTACAAAATACCGCAGCCAAATAACTTTATAATTATGTTGTGTTCCTGCGCGTGAGTAAGGTCGCCAGAGCTCATTGGGGAGGGGGAAAGGTCGGTTATTCGTGAGTGATGCCCCGTGGGTTGCAAGCCTCTATATGGCTATTTAATCGCTTACCGTAATCTTTGTTTATGGATATCGCCGTAAAAAAAATTGTACAGTATATTTTTGTTGTTACGACTGTTCTACCAAAAAAGAGAAAAGTCTAATAAGTACGTAGAACTAAAAGCCTTTATATAATGAATATTTCAGTCCTCTCAATACTCCACTCGTGCCTTCGCAGGGATGAGATGATAGGTTTTTATTATTCAAGCCCTTTCGTAGGCCGCCACCTATCAGGGAGAACAGTTCGCAGTTAAAACTCACTACTGGTGTGCCAATGGTTGTTCCATCATTGAGTTTTTTCTTTTTCTAAAGAAGAAAATCATGTCGAAGGAGTTTGGCATACATATATCATGCGACGAAAAACAAAAGACTAGTTTTTTTGGAACATTCATTATTGGAACGCGGGTATATAAGTTAGCAAAAGATACGAGTATTAATGTCATGTAACTTTATTACTTCTGAACTTTTGATTAAAACTTATTTGCGCAGTTCTGCCCTAAGTTTCCACGGGAAATGTGTAATGAAGACAAAACCACAAGCTCATTACAGTCCACAAATATAGTTCATGTACGATACATGAAGAATACATCATTCTAAACGTAAGCAAATTCGACCTACATACACAAAACAAAAAGAAGGAAGATTTATAAATCGTTCCTACGCACCGCTATTAGCCGGTACGATTTGAAACATTAATATTGAAAAATGCCCATTTTTTTCAAACACAAAAATTGAATTAATAAATTACCGCGTGCGTAGCGAATGCCAAGTTCGAATCGGATATAATTCTTTCGTTATCCACAAACAAGCCGATCGCACTGATATAAAACTCAGCGTGCTATTTATTTACCCAACTTACCTATATTTATCATTATTTATTTGAGGTGCCTATTCTCTGCATCGTTAGCAAGTTTACCGGTAAAAAATAAGTGTTGCTAGTGTTAAAAATAGTATATTTAGTGATGGGTAAACTCTATGAGGATGCCGACAGAGAAATAAATTGTGTTTGTGGGTAAAGTGCGTGGTAATTCGTGAATATATACGTTTGTGTACTCTTATTGTAAATATTATCAATACAGGTACTAATTATAAAAGGGTAGAGGTGTCTGTAGGATTTTTTTCGCACCGAAAAGTTTCTATGTATCTGTTAATTCTTGAAGGTTGTTCTGAAAGATATTTGCCAACGTTTAGTAGTCATCATAAAACAGTTTATAAAACTTTCGTTACACATTAACTATCTGCTATTATCTTTATTGGTTACCAATAAGGCTTATAATCGTTTGCCATTAGGTTCACTAATGAGCGTTAAAAAAAAAACCTGTTCCAGAAGTCGAACATAAATCTGCCTGAGTTTAAATAATGACTGGCCAGAGACAAACATAAATTCATTAAGCAACTTAAATAAGGAAAGGAATACTACATTCAGGTGCTGGCAACATAGCTATTTCAAAAATGGAACGCTTCTAATGGGTAGTGAAAGGTGAGAAAAATATACGAGCTTAGCGCGAAAGGACAAACGTCCAAAGCGGTTATGAAAAACTATATATTATTAGAAGAACGTTTTAAAGAGGTGTTAACGAGATCTGTCATTACGGCCTACAAATGGCGGGAAAACGGTGAAATTTATGACGAAAACGACCGGACTTCGCAGAAATTTTATAATAAGCCAAATGAGTTTATTACGTAGATAAATTCGTATTATTATATTATATTTTGATGTAGCTGAAATATAGTTGTCTTGTTAGACTAGAAATAGCAGCTAGCTATAAACCTGGGCTTTAATGCATCATCGTCCATTGTCGAGTTAGATTTTAATTGTAAAGTCCACACATCGGCCCACGTGAGTGTGATACCCAGTTAAATCTAGACACAGTCTTCACGCTTAAATCTGGGTTTTTATGATCCATTTTATGTACCATGTTCATGCAAATACAATTTCATTTCATTTCATTTCATTTCATTTGTACCGCGTATCTTTGGTGGTAATCGTGAAGACGTCATCGTTGTACTGCGTCATTGGATGAAATCATTCATGGTGTTCGTTAGAATTACCACCAAAGATACGCAAATATACGGTTGGTTTTGGGTCCAAGATTGCTATTGCAATTGTTCCAATGAACTATCAGTGGTATCAAAATTTACAGATATGACAGTTTTGGTAGTCTAAATTCAAGTGTCTATAACCATTATGAATTTAGTAAACAACATTGGCTCGTTGAAGCGCTCGTGGTGTAGCATGTTTAGCCGTTCTTAATCGATAGGCAAAGTTAAGCTACCACCATCATGGTCGGTACCTGGATGGGTGACCGCCTAGTGGTATTTCAAATCGAGCGTTATCCGTGCTTCGGAAGGCACGTAAAGCCGTTGGTCCCGGTTATCACTTAATTGTGATAGTCGTTAAGCTAGTTGGATGCCTCCTAGGCGGCTTGAAAAATTCCAACAGTAGGTTGACCACTAGCCTACCTCCATCGATCCGTAGTGGGTATGCGTGGTGGAGTATTGCCCATTCCCTTTCATCCTCATTTGTGAAAGGAGGCCTGTGCTCAGCAGTGGGACATTATAGGCTGATGATGATGATGATGAAGCGCGAGTGACCCCAAATTGTAGTAAGTGTCCATAAGCTACGGTAACCGCTTACCATCAAGCCTTTCACACCCTTCTGGAAGAACCCCATGCTGAACATTTGGAAAACCATGGCGAGTTCTATCAGTCGATACAAACACACACATACTTACAAACTTTCGAATGAATAATATTAGTTGGATAAGGCACGATACCTAATTGTGTTATAAGTCAGTACCAAAATAGTTTCTCCAAAGAGATATGTACCAATATGCTCTCTAAAGAGCCATAAGTAATGCAGATGTATTCTCGATCACATTGATTGCAATGTATTCTATTCTCAGAATGAAAAGGTGCATCGTCCGCCACCCTGGGCTTAATATTTTAGCGAGCACTCTCTCCTGATGTGTTTGTTTATAGACTTTACAATTCCTGATATATAAAGTTCAGTTCAGTTTTAGCTATCCAGAAAGAATCATGGCGAGTCCATACATTGATTTGTACGAAAAATAAAACATTTTAGAGGGCTTTGAATCACTTCCAATGTTGAGATTACATTACCAGCTACATGTTAATATACATGAGATATTTTATAAACCCCGCAAAACATAACAACAACATAACTGTTTTGGTCGCGAATAGTCGCGATTCGCCGGCATGCCATAGAAATTCGCATTTTTATCCCGGGGTTCTAAAAATATTTTAAATGGCTCAAGTTGTTCCTTAGGCACCAAGGATCAAATATAAAGTCATTCCAACGTCTCTAAAAATCTTTATTTTTTTGTACAAATCTCGCCATGATCCTTTGTTAACTTTAAAGGTTATCTAGAAGCTATTATATACATCATACCGCTTTTTATTCAACAACGATATTAAACGAGCAATATTTGTATGTTTTGAGATCTCTCGAAACTCACGAGCCTCGACCATCGAAGAAAGGTTGCTTGCCTATCGGTTTTCTAAAGGATATATTTTGAAGTGTGCGCAGAAATTGTTCAACCTAATTCCACCATCCCCATTCTTACACCGAACCACAGGACGCCAGAAAAAGTTTCACCCGTACGTTGTTGACATTACGTTGTTGACATATCGAAAATACGGACACAGCGTTTTGCATCCTCAATTGCGTACAGCAAGAGTGACGAATTTGCTTTCGGCGTCTGTGTTTCTCGACTCTTACAACGGACTTTGCGTTTTTCATCCTCATTTATAACGCGGACAGCAAGGGAGTGGAACTTGCTTCCGGCAGTCTTGCTATTAAAAAAAATCTCTAAAATGGCTCTAACGATTTTGATGAAATTTGCATCGATGGGGGTTTTTTGAGGAGAAAAATCTATCTAGGTCTCATCCCTAGGAAAACGTATTGATCCGAGTTTTCAAGCAAAGCTTTGGTCACCCATTAATTAATATATCATGTGTTAGCTTATAAATCGAGAACGACTTAACGAATTTGATGCGGTCTTCACAGTTACTTAGAGGGATGAGAAAAATGAAAGGCTATGCATAATTGCACTGTGTCCAAAGGGAGCTAAGCAGATACCATTTTGCTGAAATAAGTGACAAAGAACTTTTTTACGCGAGTGAGGGTAAAAGTCGAAAGAGTAACTTATATTAGATGCTAAAGCTCTCATGTAGTACAAGCTGCCGCCCCGCTGAATATTGATAAACTCTTTCTTAATGGTTGCCTACCAAAATGTTACATAATATTTTTATTTTCTCTGCAATAGGGCCTTAATGGGGGACTGAAATTTCAAAGTATGATACAGTAGTACCCAACTGATATTATGGCTTACCGATATACCTGCGCAGATGATACATTTTCAAAACACGGGAAACGCTATTGGTCGGCAGCTGCCGCCATGTTAGCGCGCGCCGTGCGGAGGGGTGTGACTTGCGAGTGAGACGGAACTAACAGCTGCAGTGTATTATAAACCTTACAGTAGTGATCTAAGGTTGATTGTAAGTTTTAAGCATTCTTACGTTAATCTTCGGGGCTATACTTTATTTTCTGTGCGAACGAAAATTCACGACGCGCCATATCAGTTGGGTACTACTGTACCCATATGAAAGAAGACCTTCATTGGTATGGTATATACCAAAACCGGTATTTTTTCTTTTATGCTGGGTAGACTGTTGGTAAAGATGAAGGAAAAATAGAATTAAGTTTTCAACTTCTTTTTCGAAAACATCCAAATTCCTTTACAAACAAACTTAGAAATGCAGTCCAGTTCTTTACAACAATTACGGGCCAAATCAAGAAA
Organism: Polyploca ridens; assembly: GCA_951394255.1. Classification (NCBI taxonomy): domain Eukaryota; kingdom Metazoa; phylum Arthropoda; class Insecta; order Lepidoptera; family Drepanidae; genus Polyploca; species Polyploca ridens. The sequence continues at coordinate 1,116,917 of OX596248.1, read as the reverse complement.
TATCGTCCACTTCAAGGAAGCTCGGTGAGCGAGTCCAGGGCCGGCTCTAGCCCATATAGCGCCCCGGTGCAATCAGTATCCTGGCGCTCTTTAGTAGGCGCGCGATTGAAATCGAATACTTATAGTTATATTTGCACCAGAGTGATTGGAAATTCGGCTCGATTAAAAACCTTCCCCACCACTAAGCTCACACAGCCAATGCCAGACCTTGACCATCGATGGCGAGTGACCAACAGTGTGTGAGATACACTAGGAGGTCACCAGCCGAGCGACTGTGGCGGAAGCTGTATTATCGGTTGCTCAACAAATCGTGATCTTCTAGGTACCTCAAGAGTTGCGTTTTGATCACTCGCTCCATCACATTGGAGAGAAGGGAGGCGATGGCGATCGGCCTGTGATTCGCCGGGTCTGATCTGTCGCTCACCTTGGGCTGCTCGCCCATTTTCGCACTGGGTGCGAGTGGGCAGTCTTCCACGAAGATGGGACTTCCATGTTGATAGAGGAGAGCGGGAAAAGACGCGGTAGTCAGGACTCAGGATACAATTCAGGAGATAATAATTCGAGAGCATTATTTGATGAAAGAGATTGCAGTTTCACAGCGGCGCTTGGCGCCCCCTGAGGCCCTGCACTATAGGTAAAGCCGGCCCTGAGCAAGTCAGACTCAGACTCGCATTTGGCCAGTTTTTATTTCTTTTATATATACAGGTATAGATAGATAGATTTTGATTCAGTCTGAGTATTTTGAGTATAATTAAAATAACATAACCAATCAATATGGCGAGACAGTGATAAATAAATAGAGTTATAGGTAGTTAAATGTATTGAGATATGTAAATGAAATGTTACATCGTTTACAAATTAATCGAATGTTATTACAAATATTGACGTAATGTAACATAATAAATTCAAATATCGAAGTCGAACACTCGAGATATAATTCCGTATTCGATTTTATAAATACATATAAACTTCCTACATTCTAAAATAGACTGTCTGGCGGGTTTACACCTACGGTATTCTAATATGTACTGTAACGTAGCGAGCCGACCCGATCAATGTTATTCGAATTAAAAAAAATAAACACATAATCTGTTGATACGATTTACGGTAGTAAATTTATTGTAACTGTGCCTGTAATACGGTTTCAACGTTTTTCAAGGTTTTACATATTTAAACTTACATTTATTTTGCGGAGTTTGTTTTTACCTGTCGACAGTAAGGTTCCGATAGAGACGCGCAACGTTACCGGGAAACCGTTAATAATGACAAACGTTAAGTTAAATATTATCGGTTTTGTGGTGTGTGGATGGTATTTGGATGTTCTTGCGCGGTTCGCAAGCGATGTCAGGTTTTAATTATAGAATAGCGAGTTATTTAGCGTAAATGTACGTATTACGCAATATTGTAACTAGTTTACAATGTTTTTCGCTAACCTACTATTTTTGCACGTGTTATTTAAATTTACAATCTCCATTAATATAAAAAATGTGAAAGTGTTTGTTGGTTTGTCCTACTTGTGTGCAGCATCGGATCAACATGTTTTTTTCCATAGACATAGTTAATGAGAAGTTATCCCAGAAACGCGAGGGAAACCGCTTGGCGTAAGCTAGTCCTAACTGATATTATAAATGCGAAAGTGAGATTGTTTGTTTGTTTGTTACGCCTTCACGCCTCAACCACTCAAAGGATCATCATGAAATTTGGCATGCAGATAGCCTATGGTATGGAGAAGGACATAGGCTACTTTTTATCCCGGGAACGCGGGTGAAATCGCGGGGGACAGCTAGTTTCTTATAAATCAACACATTCAGAATATTTCTTTCATAACATCTTAAAGTGAGAAACTGCCCGACTGACACGTATCAACGCACTGCTGAATGTCTAGAAACTAGGTTCCTTATAAACCCCCTAAGGTGGTAAAAAGGTGTCGCGGGAGAACCCGCGGGGCGCAAAGTACTAGCTTTGCGCCCCGCGGGTGCGAACGAAGATTCACGACGCGCCATATCAGTTGGGTACTACTGTACCCATATGAAAGAAGACCTTCATTGGTATGGTATATACCAAAACCGGTATTTTTTCTTTTATGCTGGGTAGACTGTTGGTAAAGATGAAGGAAAAATAGAATTAAGTTTTCAACTTCTTTTTCGAAAACATCCAAATTCCTTTACAAACAAACTTAAAAATGCAGTCCTTACAACAATTACGGGCCAAATCAAGAAATATCGTCCACTTCAAGGAATCTCGGTGAGCGAGTCCAGGGCCGGCTCTAGCCCATATAGCGCCCCGGTGCAATCAGTATCCTGGCGCTCTTTAGTAGGCGCGCGATTGAAATCGAATACTTATAGTTATATTTGCACCAGAGTGATTGGAAATTCGGCTCGATTAAAAACCTTCCCCACCACTAAGCTCACACAGCCAATGCCAGACCTTGACCATCGATGGCGAGTGACCAACAGTGTGTGAGATACACTAGGAGGTCACCAGCCGAACGACTGTGGCGGAAGCCGTATTGTCGGTCGCTCAACAAATCGTGATCTTCTAGGTACCTCAAGAGTTGCGTTTTGATCACTCGCTCCATCACATTGGAGAGAAGGGAGGTGATGGCGATTGGCCTGTGATTCGCCGGGTCTGATCTGTCGCTCTTTTTGGGCACTCACTGGGTACACGTGGCCAGTCTTCCACGAAGATGGGACTTCCATGTTGATATAGGAAAGCGGGAAAGACGCGTTAGTACAGGACACAATTCAGGAGGTAATAATTCGAGAGCATTATTTGATGAAAGATATTGCATTTTCACGGCGGCGCGCGGCGCCCTCTGAGACCCTGCACTATAGGTAAAGCCGGCCCTGAGCAAGTCAGACTCAGACTCGCATTTGGCCAGTTTTTATTTCTTTTATATATACAGATATAGATAGATAGATTTTGATTCAGTCTGAGTATTTTGAGTATAATTAAAATAACATAACCAATCAATATGGCGAGACAGTGATAAATAAATAGAGTTATAGGTAGTTAAATGTATTGAGATATGTAAATGAAATGTTACATCGTTTACAAATTAATCGAATGTTATTACAAATATTGACGTAATGTAACATAATAAATTCAAATATCGAAGTCGAACACTCGAGATATAATTCCGTATTCGATTTTATAAATACATATAAACTTCCTACGTTCTAAAATAGACTGTCTGGCGGGTTTACACCTACGGTATTCTAATATGTACTGTAACGTAGCGAGCCGGCCCGATCAATGTTATTCGAATTAAAAAAAATAAACAGATAATCTGTTGATACGATTTACGGTAGTAAATTTATTGTAACTGTGCCTGTAATACGGTTTCAACGTTTTTCAAGGTTTTACATATTTAAACTTACATTTATTTTGCGGAGTTTGTTTTTACCTGTCGACAGTAAGGTTCCGATAGAGACGCGCAACGTTACCGGGAAACCGTTAATAATGACAAACGTTAAGTTAAATATTATCGGTTTTGTGGTGTGTGGATGGTATTTGGATGTTCTTGTGCGGTTCGCAAGCGATGTCAGGTTTTAATTATAGAATAGCGAGTAATTTAGCGTAAATGTACGTATTACGCAATATTGTAACTAGTTTACAATGTTTTTCGCTAACCTACTATTTTTGCACGTGTTATTTAAATTTACAATCTCCATTAATATAAAAAATGTGAAAGTGTTTGTTGGTTTGTCCTACTTGCGTGCGCCAACGGATCAACGTGTTTTTTCCATAGGCATAGTTAATGAGAAGTTATCCCAGAAACGCGAGGGAAACCGCTTGGCGTAAGCTAGTCCTGATATTATAAATGCGAAAGTGAGTTTGTTTGTTTGTTTGTTACGCCTTCACGCCTCAACCACTCAAAGGATCATTATGAAATTTGGCATGCAGATAGCCTATGGTATGGAGAAGGACATAGGCTACTTTTTATCCCGGGAACGCGGGTGAAACCGCGGGGGTCAGCTAGTTTCTTATAAATCAACACTTTCAGAATATTTCTTTCATAACATCTTAAAGTGAGAAACTGCCCGACTGATACGTATCAACGCACTGCTGAATGTCTAGAAACTAGGTTCCTTATAAACCCCCTAAGGTGGTAAAAAGGGGTCGCGGAAGAACCCGCGGGCGCAAAGCTAGTATATAAGTGACTTTCGACAAAGAAATTTCAGTAAAAATAGAAAACCTATTTTAGTGCATCGACTGACTCCAAAAATAAACGGTTTCTTTACACCACGCTATCGTGTTCTGATGAAAATGTGACGTTAATTAATTGCAGTTACGTCACTATAGAAGTATAGGTATTCAGTTTGGAATAAGTGGTGTAGAGTTTAAGAAAGATTTAGAATTAAAATGTGATCTTAATTATTTTTTTTGTATTTATTAGTTGAAATTATTATAAGTCAAAGTCAAAGCCATTATTCAATTTAGGCCCCAGAAGGGCACTTATGAAGGTCACATTTACTGATGTTACCACCGGTTCGGAACTCGGCCTTGAACTGAGAAGAATCCGGCATGAAACTCAGCAAGATTACATTTTTCAACCTGACTATGTTTAGCTTTTTTCCAAATAATTAACAAAAAAAAGATATACCTAAGCATAGATAAAAAAAAAACAAAAATTCAAAATCTTTATTAGAATACAAGTAGATACAGATGAATATATAGTATTATAGTGTTCATTATACCAGATTAGACACATTTTTCATATAAGAATAGGAATGTAAAATACACGTCAGGTCTTATTCCTTGTCGTTCATTAAACCGGAGCATGGATATTTTCAAAACGATGATTATGACAAAAAACACGACCTAATTTGACGTATTGATTTTTAGAGATCCCTAGCTTAAAAAGGAAAAACGGAACCCTTACAGTTTATTGTCCGGCCGTCTTTCAGTCTGTTCAAAGGAATCATGTTGCTAAAATTCTAGCAAAGAAGTATTTTTTCAACGCAATCAGGCAATAAGGCTAATTTAAGTCAAATATTTTGATACTCGCAGATCACTCACCAAAACCTATAGGGTACTTCCCAGTGCCCTAGATTCATGATATTTGAAGCAATAATATCATAGCAGAATGCCTAATCTAGTATTTACAATACCACATAAAAAAATATTGATTTGAAATTAGAAAGTCAAAAACTTACATTTACAGTTGGAGCATCCGACAACGAGCGCTCTAGAGTTCTGCGGTCAGGTTCTACGTGCGTTCTCCTTGATCGTCACGTTAGCTGTGTGTAATGATCAAAAGCGCCGCATAGAATACAGTGAATGCGGAACGTAGAACTCTAGACCGCTCGTTGTGGGCTCGGTGCCTTAGTTTGTACGGAACCCTCAGGGCGCGAGTCCTACTCGCACTTGTTTCTTTTTTGTGAAGGCCAAGCTAATTCAGGCACCTCCTTAAAACACCCTCTTCAATGTTATCGAGATCAAAGATCTGTTTTATTGGAAAACGCTAACACCGCAGTGACCAAAATATACGTGTTAAGATTTTATATAATATCTATTAAAAATAGCAATGTATAAGTTTGTATTGCATTTAGGTAATTCAAAGAAAATTTTATGACACAAATTACAACTAGCTCATTTAGATACCTACCTAACTGATAAACTCAAAAAATACAAAACTTTTGCATCCTCATTTATAATGCGGACAGCAAGGGAGTGGGACTTGCTTCCGGCGTCTGTGTTTCCTGACTCATACAACCTAGGGGCTTTCAGGGCCAGAGTGAATAGGTTCCTTCTGGGTAAGCATGTTTCATCTTAGGCTTCGTCTTCGTCTCTTATGGGCGGGTCAGTGGCCAAAAGCAAGATTTTTTTATGATAAAACGTACTAGGCTATTTTGTTGAATATTTAAGATGTATTGTAGAAAATAATTGTAATGTGTTGTATTGAATAATTGTAATTTATTGAATTTTAAATTATTTTTTTATTGAATTGTATTACTTGTTATTGTACTAATGTAATTTTAATATTATATCCTACCTACCTATGATACATAATAAAATACTTTGACTGATTAAAGTTTGTATTTGGACGTAGGACGTCATCTCTAAAACTACTCATCCGATAACAGAAATAATTTCAGTAATAGGCAGCTGTATTGTCCCCGACTACTTTCAACCAAGAGATGCAGGTGAAACCACGGGGAACAGCTATCAATAAAATTTAAAACGTAAGATTATGTATTTTTAATCGACTTAAAAAAAAAGGAGATTATCAATTCGACACGTATGTATGTAATATTACTGGAACTTCACAATATTCACATATGATAATCTATTAGGGCTTCCAAACAAATATACAATATTTCATAGGTGTATGTATGTATGTTTGTATGTATGTATGTTTGTCCACGCATATCTCCGAAGATATTAGTCGGATTGTAACCATTCTTTTTTTATTCGTTTACATTTACTTCAACTTAGGAGACAGTGCAAGTTTCATCGAAATCGGTTCAGTAGTTTTCAAGATATGGACAAATATGTGTGACGGCCTAGCTTATTGACCCGAGCTACGGGTGTGGTGTCAAAGGAAAAACATCCAAAACCTTGGTCAAATTCTAGAAAAAATTTAAGAAAAAATAAAAATGACGAAAAAAAAGTAATTTATTTCATAGTTTTTAGTATATTTTGAAGTTGATTTAATTTTTTTAAATTACTTTTTTTTGTACGGTTGCATTGTCACATGCGACTTTATGAGTCGCGCATGGACACGCTGACAATAACAGCGTGGCGAGCTGTTATGGTACGAGCCACGAACGAACAGAATTCGTTCTTTCTTCGCGATATCAAGTGTGGACGTACAATGAGCCTATAACAAGCGCGATGCGAATCCTTGTGTTCGTGAAAAAAAGACAATTGGGCGGAGCGCAGTCGAGTTCGAGACGAATGCTTGTGCGAGGCTCGCAAGTCCGTCCACGCTACGCGAACAACGAAAGAATCCTGTTCGTTCGTGGCTCGGCTCATTCTCGCTTCACGTAGCATGGACGCTGAGCGACAAAAGCGTCATTATTTTGTTTTCATGTTGAGCGAACATTGCAGAAATCTAGAACCCTACATTGCTCACTGTGTACACAATAGTGACCGCGGAATGCAGAACTCAAGACTGTGCCCAGTGGGACCGGTGCCTAAATAAACATTTTTGATATAGCTCGAATACAAAGTTTTATCATTTTTAATTTCTTCAACAAGGCACACATTAAATGCCGAACTTAGGTTGAAGATGTTTTACGATGTTTATTTTATCTCCAAGCCCATAATCCCTCCCCAAATATCTGTATCCAGAATTAGTAAATCAGGAGTAAACTTACCTTTTTATGATTTGAAACATTCCTACAGCTGGCTATTAACGGCTCGGCAGTTAAAAGTCCCTACGGCTATCAGAAACGCAGACATCCACCATTTTAGATTGTAAACAGTAGTTTACTGCTTTGTGTTAATATCGTGAACGTGAACATTCCTCACACACGGTCATCTGATCCCAAACTAAGCAGAGCTTGTACTATGGAAACCAGATAACTGATATAATATATATACTACTTTTTGTTTGTAAATACATTCTTAATATACATAATTACACCCAGACTCAGGACATACAGAGATGTTCATGCACACAAATGCATATCCTGTGTGGGAATCGAACCCACGACCTGCGGCGCGATAGGTGGAATCTTAACCAGTTGCGCCACCCGTATATGTGAAATTTATCTGTAGATACTGTTACTCAATCATGCGATAATAGCAGACTCGATTGGCTCAAAGATACTCTTTATTATAAGAAAAAGAGATCCCTAGAGAAATAATGTAATTATGGTAGTCGTTAATAATACCTTAATTTAAGGAGTATTTAATTGTCTATTAAACACAATTTATTTCATTAAGCTAGCATTCTTAGTTTCCGAGATTTATAGGTTTCTTTAAGTGACCCGTATTCATTGCTCTCGAGTCTAGTATATCAGTTATCTGGATGCTATAGTACAAGCTCTGCTTAGTTCGGAGGTGTTGTCACGAAGATCGATTTATAAAACAAATATTTATAAATCCGAATGAAAATGTGATATTTGGTAACAACCGAAATACCGGTTTTTATAGATAAGGCAAAAAGTCCTATAACCAGCGAGTAATGAAGCGGAACCACCATTAACTGTCCTCTTTGTTGTCCTTCATAAAGTATATTTATAAATAAAATGGCAGTAAAAATTGCGATGCGATGTGTTATTTGGATACTCCTAATCCTAACTAATATTATAAATGCGAAAGTGAGTTTGTTTGTTACGCCTTCACGCCTCAACTACTCAACGGATCATCATGAAATTTGGCATGCAGGTAGCCTATGGTATGGAGAAGGACATAGGCTACTTTTTACCTCGGGAACGCGGGTGAAACCGCGGGGGACAGCTAGTAAAATATATCCTGGAACTTTCTTCAAACAAGGATATCTCACACCAAAGTCGATAAACGCTTTCTTTTGAAGTGTATCAGTGTTTTTTATAGGCGATGATAACTCAGTGGTTGTGACGTCAGATGCTGAGACGAATGTCCAGATTCGAATACTACAATGAGCTTGAAATTTCGGTGAAGTAAAACATCGTCACAAATGAAATTATTTCTGATTTGATTTTACTTTGTTTTAAATATGTTTTTCTTTTTTATATTTGGTTTGTTTTTGATTTGATTTTAATTAATTTTTCATTGTTATATTTAGTTTGTATTTTTATTTCTCGATTGGCTTAACTTGAACACCAACAATATGCATTTTTTTTTATTTGTGCATGCTGTGTAAACGTGTTTAGGGTTATAGTCTAGTTAAAATCTATATGTACTAATTTTAATGCTTGTAAATCGACTGTAGCAATAAATAAATGAAATCAAATCAAAAAGTCACTTATTCAGTTGTTAAATATAGTTGAATTTACCACCGGTTCGAAATACACTTAAACTGAGAAGACTCCGGAAAGAAACTCAGCAGTGAAAGCCATAGCACGGTATGACTATTTTACCAATTCTAAGAATATATTATTATAGTATTCCTGTTACAGATTCGATAGCCACTTCTAATAGCCGATGATACAATCAAATAGTCCATAATGTATGGATTATTCATTGTCTATTTATTTATTACAGAAACGTACTTTTTCTCAATTCGAAAGCCAACAAATTTCCTCAGGATCATAGGTAAATGGAATGGACTTGTTCCCATATAATTGGACTGTTTTACAAAAACATTAAACCGACTTCAAAGTACACTAAGAAGTAATCAAATCCTGATCTGATGACAATGAGACCAAACGGGAAGCGTACCCTTTCAAATAAAAAAAGATTTTCCAAATCGGTTAATAAATGACGGAGTTATGAGGTAACAAACATAAAAAAAAAAAAAAAAACATTCGAATTGAGAACCTCCTCCTTTTTTTGAAGTCGGTTAATAAATGACGGAGTTATGGGGTAACAAACATAAAAAAAAAATATACATTCGAATTGAGAACCTCCTCCTTTTTTTGAAGTCGGTTAACAAGAAATACTAACTTAAATATGAACTTCACTCTTTTCTTAACTTGTCAACTTTAGTAGGTTAAATTACAAATCTATTCTGAACGGAATTTAAGAAAGATCTTATTACAATAGTGTTAGGTTTCATTTTTAATCGTAATTGTAAAGTCGTTCGCAGAATGTTAGTTGATATAGGGGTCTGCTACGGGACTGCTACGAAGCTACGCGACCGCTACGATTCGTAGCAAGGTATTAATTAATTAATTAGCGCAATTTTTGCATGATTATTTAGACTGCTGAAAATCTGAAATGTTCAGCTTGAGAAAGGCTAGAGAGAGACAGAGCATAGCGTTCTTTCGCTCAAAGAGTAGAGGTAAAAAAAGAAACCCTTATAAGAAAACTCTCCTGTCCGTCTGTCTATTCGTGTGACACCACAGATTTTCTCAGGAACGGTTGGACCTAGCAAGTTGAAATTTATACCAGATAACGAGGTCTATATTCCCTAAAATCAAGGCCCTGAGTTAATACGATAAAAAGATAAAAAATTTAATTGGTACTTTTCTCACATATATTGGTATAATTATATTATTAACATTTATAAAAAAATATACCAAATTTATCGCCTCGACTTAAAATATTTAAAATTCAATTATATTGAACATAGATTTTACAAAATAAATGTAGCGAGAATCTAGACCGAATGTATGATTTTTCTACAGTTAAAAATCTACCCAAAACGATCGCCTACATACAGTCTTAATTGATCGGATACGATCTAGAAATAAGATGGAGCTAAATCTGTCGCGTGGGCCATTCACAAGTTAGCCGGGCGATGTTTGTTTTCGGGCTATTACTAGCTTGTCACATTGACTGCCTATAGCTTTACGACTGCAGGTACTTCGATTTGTTGATAAGCTTAATGAATTTCTAATCAACTATATTGCTAGAGATTTTTGAGAGAGGGAGAGCATTTTTTTGCTCAAGGAGCAGTAGCCTGATTCTCGTAACAAAACGCCAACGACTTCTAAACGATTTTACAATTGAATTGCAATCGAAACTACTTTTCGTATTCTCGTAACACATTATGCACGGTTGACGAACGATCCTATCGAAGTTCGAGTAACGTGTCGTTGCAAGCGTATTCCGGTAATCGAACTCGATTATCGAAAAAGTTACGATTTAATATATCTTTCTCAAATAAAGGTTAATTGGTAAATCAATTAGGATTAATATGGCATTATTATTTTTTTGCCCACATGAGTAGTTAGGTAATTGCTTGCTTGTCGCTGAGTTTCAATCCTATTGAGTTATCGTTCGATTGAAGTAGCACGGGAATACGAAATTAAAACTGTTGTTTAATTGGACCATTTCTAAACTGTAGCGACATTTGGATCGATTCGTATTACGAGTATCGGGCCACAGCTCGACTGGTAAAGTATGCCGCTGCTTTTCATACAAATAGTGTACTTAATATTAATTTTGATCAATCCTATAAAATAAGATGGTATATACAGATGGGGATCAATTCTACTTAAGATACATACCAAAATAGACCCTTATTCGTATGCTAACTTCCTTCTACATCGCAAGTAAAACTTAATATGAGTAAAATTTACATTCTCATATTCAGTGAACCCTAAAATCGTACAATTTAGCGTACGGAACCACCTGCGAGGCCGCCACGTGGATCGGCCGTTAAATAAGTCGACATTTACGTTTCGGCGCACATCGGTACCGGTGATTTACGGTTTTCCAATCGGCACGAGAGACCGTCCGCCCTGCAGTTATTTTTATATTCTTTGGACCTAATATTAAAATAAATATTTAAAAAGAGAACCTACATTATTTTTAATTCTTACAATTTTCTATTCATGCCTACAGGAGGTAGAGCATAGCATTTTTTTGCTCAAAGAGCAGCTCGACTGGGGATGTACCTCCACCTTACAGAATACCGCAGCCAAATAACTTTATGTTGTGTTTCTGTGCGTGAATAAGGTCGCCAGAGCTCATCGGGGAGAGAGAAGGGTCCGTGAGTTGCAGGTGTTGCATCACAAGTATCCCTGGGCTACGGTGACCGCTTACCACCAGACAGGCCATATGCTTATTATTTGCCGGCATAGTCAATTAAAAAGATTTGTGTTTTTTCAAAATTATTTCTCAATGACATGACAATTTAAAAAATGAATCGTTCAACCAGACATATATGGTTAGTCATAAGTCATACTAAAATAAAGTGAGAGTTACTTCAAAAGAGTGTGAAGGGATTTCAGCAGCAAAACGGGAGTGATACCCAGCAAAACGCGAGTGATACCCAGCAAAACGCAAGTGATACCCAGCAAAACGCGAGTGATACCCAGCAAAACGTGAGTGATACCCAGCAAAACACAAGTGATACCCAGCAAAACGCGAGTGATACCCAGCAAAACGCGAGTGATACCCAGCAAAACGCGAGTGATACCCAGCAAAACGCAAGTGATACCCAGCAAAACGCAAGTGATACCCAGCAAAACGTTAGTGATACCCAACAAAACGCGAGTGATACCCAGCAAAACGCAAGTGATACCCAGCAAAACGCGAGTGATACCCAGCAAAACACGGATGTTGCAAGCGTCTATAGGCTTCTGCAACCGCTTAGGCTATATGCTAATTTACTAACTTTAGTAATATAAAAAAAACTATAGCTTCATATAATTAAAGTAATTTTTAATCCACATGGAAGCATCATTTAAAATAAATCGTCAAAATGGTCCAGAAAATTGTTCGTTCATTAACAGTATTTTACAAAAATAAAAAAGGTATCCAAAATGACATCATTTAGCGTCCTCCAGGGTTATTCACTGAGGACATTACGCGTTCTTTAACAGTATTTGTGGGACAAAATGACCGCATTATCAACGTGTCCCTTTTGGTTGTTTTCGCGCATTATTCAGACTCTCGTTAAATATCGATGGCCGGTTGGCGGGAACGATTGAAATATATTTTATAAGTGGTTGGTTAAATTATGATGACATGTTTTATGTATGTAATTCAGACAGAAAATACTGTTTAGTCAACGCTTTATAAAGTCTGGTAAATACACCACAGATAACTAGAAAAATTACGTATACATCCAAAGTATATTTCGAGTTGATAAAAGATTTATAAGGGCAAGAAAACAACGCAATACCTAAAACATCTCAATCCATACCGGGTTATAATTTCAAGACGCAACCTGTACGATGTATGTTTATTAATATAACCGGTACATTGTAATTTTCCCGTACCGTTTTATCCGCCGGTTATTGGGTCAACATTGTCCAAACGCCCCGAACGATGAACTACGAGCATTATCGAATGTTTCACAACCGAACGTAAATTACCTTCGCGCGGATTTGTTCCAAACTCAAATGTAGTTCTTGAAAGCGTAAAACAGCGTTTCTGAACGGACAGTTATGTTTCAGAAGATTAGATCAGCTGTCATTTGTTTTTGGGGCGGTTCCATTTTTGAATTAGTTTTTAATATCGAGTTTGGAATGTGTTTTGAGTTTTTTAATTTAGTTTTTTTTTTACATTGTCAAGGCGTGATTATTCATACCTATTAAAGCTCTAGAATAAGTTTATTAAGTTAAGTGTTTGTTAGTCATATACATACTTTATAAAAAGTATAAAAATGTTTCTTAAAATTATCATGTTACTGATAGAAATAAATGTATTCGTTTAGTTTTCAGTAAGAAAATAAGCTAACAAATGTAAATCCATTAGTTTCTCGTCAATTCAATGAATCAGCTGTTTTAAAGTAGGTAGACAAATTGGCATGGTCAGTTACCTAAACAATCATTTATATTGTTGGATACATTAGCATTTTCCCAGAACTCACTCCGGGTGTTACATTAATTACGAGCTGAAAATATACCTGCGTCAATAAACTCACATGGTTATATAGAAAACGGGTAAGGAATCCAAGCCGCGATGTGCGGTGAGCGGTCACCGGCCGTTCGGACACTATTAATGCATGCTTTTTTTATTTTGTCATTAACCTTCGTTGTGCTCCGGTTACGAATCGGCAACGGTTTTATTTTTGAAACACGGTTACGCGCGGTGATTAGCCGCAGAAACGTTTAACACGTACGGTATACCGCATTTGTGTGGACGCACTCACGGGCCGGCGGTCACGCGCGCCACTACACACGTCGCATCAATGTCACTGCCCGCCAAAACTTACTACGACAACAACAAAAAAAACAATAGGAGACGTTCGCGTTCCGTTTTCAAAACTTGCGTTCGGCTTTTGGCGGGAGTAGCGCGCGACAAGGCGCGAGCGGCGCGCTGAAGCGTTCGCGTCGACTGGCCGGCTTCACTGAAAAAGCTCCTTACGTTAAATACATACACGGCGATGTGCATTCTATTTATAAGTTAAGTTGGGCGTGCGGCAGGCGCGTGCAGCGCTAGCTCGCCACTGCCTCGCCTGTGCCTACATTAACATCATAATATTTGAAGTTATTAGGTCAGTTGATGAAACGTGTTGCGGCATCGGCCGAGTTTACATTCAATATTAATTAACATAATCGGTAGGTAGTCGCTCGTCGATCGCCGCCCTTAAACTGAGTGTTGACAAGTGCGAGGTGCGCCGGGGGTTCCGCACGGTCGGCGTATCTATTGGAAGGGCTCCAACGTTAATAGATATGTACCGCTTTATGATGATCGCGGTAACAGTTTTGACGTGCTCTCGACCCGCTTTAAATTTTATTTTATTTACTAAAATAACATCTTCAGTTACAGTACAAACTATAAAACGGCAATAAATATCGTATTCGACATGTTTTTATCGTCGTAAAATAAAATGGGTTTATATTTATGATGGTTTTTGTGAGGGATATGAATTATTATGAATATAATTTGAGCTAAGTGATCCGCGTCAGTCGGTCGACGTCGGCTTGTCACACTGACGTCAGCTTCTTGTGCGAGTGACATAAAAATGGCGACTTTGACATAAATGCTTTACCAAATTGTCCGAACTGACAAATCAGATTGCTACAACACGCTAACGAAGATACAACACTGTTGACAACATTTTCTAAACAAAATATATTTATTGCGTATTTTTTATTAAAACCTTGTTTCAGGTGTTGTTTTATAAATGTGGGCGACACAATGTGGCTGTAATAATTTCATCATTTTATAAATCAATTCTTTAATGTTATTTAACCAACTGCCGTGAAATGATGTATATATTAATTTAAAAAATACCAGTAATCATTTTGATAATGGCAAGATGGTATTCAGACAGTTACGGAATAGGTAATTAGCCATTAGTCTTACCCCCTTATTCATAATAAAGTTATCAAACGTTGATTAGCTAAACTTCCACCCCCTTATTAATAAATAAGGAGTAAGTTAGTCTTGTAATAACCAGGTATTAAGATAGCCTCATCCTTTTTTGTTTATACTTCATTAGAAAGTGACGGATATATTTTAATCCTAGGTTTAACTATTCTTGACTTACACCTCATTTATTAATAAGACGGCCAGAGTCTTTATCTGACAGGTGACATTTGGTGATCGAAAGAGTGAGACGGGGTACACTATTACACTGATTTAGTTAAAAAGCGATTATGAATAAGGGGGTTAGAGTAAATCAAATGGGAAAGATACAGGACACAGTCCGCAGTAATACGTGAGATAAAATGACGCACTAAAACTCAGTTTTAAATAGAGCTTTTGAAATTAATAACAAATAACAAAGGTAACTATAATTACATTTAAATATACAATTAAAATTGTAAGATTGTAAAAAGGGAGAGCGTAGGGTTTATTCAGTCAAAGAGCAGCTCGACTGGGGAAGTAGGTACCTCCTTACAGAATACCGCAGCCAAATAACTTTATGTTGTGTTCCTGCGCGTGAGTAAGGTCGCCAGAGCTCATTGGCGAGGAGGGAAGGTTTGGTAACACGTGAGTGATGCTTCGTGTGTTGCAAGCGTCCATGTGACTACGGTAACCGCTTACCATCAGGCGGGCCTTACGCTTATTTACCCACTCCGTAGATTAAAAAAGTACCTATGATATGATTATATCAGAAAAAAATAAGCTGCTTTTTAAAAAACGGTGTGTAGAAATTTTTTCAGCGAAGATAACACGTGATTTGTTTCCCTGGTGATTCTACCGTCCTTAGGCTACGGCAACTGCTTACCACCAGGCAGGTCGTATGCTTGCAGAAACACTGAAACAATCACCCTATTGCTGAATGAAACCGCGGTAATTTATACCATGAGCGACAGATGGCGCGACCACCGCGCCCGACTGGCTTCCGCCCGCCCCCCGTAAATACTAAATAGAACTATAAGGTAAATTTTCAAGAATAAAAAACATAATCATAACTCGCAAACTATCAAGAATCGCGGAGCATACATGGTGTAATTTCGGATACCCCTGGGCATGAGGTTTATTTTTATGACGTCACTATTTGGGCAAACCTGTATAAGATAGCTGCGAGCAAAATTTCAAGTCTCTAGGTTTGCCTTTGATATATCATCCCATGCCAGCGGCTTCACTCGCATAGCTACTTTTATCTCCTACACTAAAAGGATCACTGCCCTGCCTCTTTAGGTGCAGCACAGACGACAGACTATCCTCGCCGCACTTTTTACACAGAGTAACGCACACGACGCGCAATAAGTCTGCGAAAGAATACGATGTCAGAAATCTGGGTGCACGAGAGTGCCCCCCGCCAAGATGAGCCAAGCGAAGTGCAAGGGCACAGCCTACCTTTTCTCGAAGCGCTTCGTCGTTTTTTAAACCCTCATATCTTGGGTTTGGATTATACCAGATAAACCAATCATCATCTGCCTGCCCTGTTCCCAATCATTTGGGGTCGGCACAATATGTATGCTTCTTCCATTCGTCTCTTCTATCCGTCATACTAGCATCCACTCCTTTCTTACCCATGTCAACTTTCACACAATCCATCCATCTCTTTTTTGGTCTTCCTCTTCCCGTATATCCATCTACTTTCATATTCATCACTTTTTTAGTGACGTGGCTTTCATTTCTCCTCATAACATGTCCATACCAGGATAAACGGTTCCCTCTCAACTTTTCAGTCACTGGCGCTACTTTCAAGCTTCCCCTTATGTACTTATTTTTTATCTTATCCATTCTTGTCACTCCACACATCCATCTCAACATCCTCATCTCAGCTGCATGCAATCGTCTTTCATCCATCCTCTTTACTACCCAGCATTCCGAACCATACATTAAGACAGGTCTTATCACGGACTTATAGACCAAATTCTCGCGATATGCCAAGCCACATATTTTGACTAAGGTGTAGAGTTTGTGAAGTTAGGGCTTGTAAAGTTAGGTCATGTAGAGTTATAAGCTTAGCTCTACATGAGATCTGATAACTTTTTGACGGTGCGAGCTGTATGGTCTCGTCCTCAACATTTTACATGAAAATGTTTTTGGTGGTATCTCTTTTTCTTTTTCTGTATTTAAAGTACAAAATAATACATCGCAATCTCTGCATTTCCATAGAATATACGTCTCTAGCTAGAGTTCCGCCGACAGAATGATCGGAGATGTAATGAACGTTGTGTTGTGTGCTTTTAATTTTTAAGAGAAGTAGAGCATAGCTTTTAAAGTTTATTCGCTCAAAGAGCAGCTCGACTGGGGAAGTACCTCCACCTTATAGAATACCGCAACCAAATAACTTTATTTCGTGTAAAGTTATTTTTCTGCGCGTGAGTAAGGTCGCCAGAGCTCATATGGGAGGGGGGAAAGGTCGGGAACGCATGAGCGATGCTTCGTATGTTGCAAGCATCCATATGGCTACGGTGACCGCTTACCATCAGGCGGGCCGTATGCTTGTTTACCGACTTAGTCGTAAAATAAAAACTGAAAAATCCGTGACGGACTTTTTTGTGAGCCGCAGACTCCTTCGCAATAAAAGTCTGTCATCTGCGCTGCACCTTAGTCATAACAGTGCAATGATACATCTATACAAAATTCACCGAAATCAAAAGGCAATATTGAAAGATTGTAAACACAAATGTAATCTCACTTTTGATAAGCCTTTGAAGATACATCAGATATTTGCGTCATAGAGTGCATTATGGTTTTATGCATTCTATTTTGAAACGTATCTATCTGTGTACTATTGCTGTACTGTTACACAATTTGTCATTTAGCAGCATACGAGTGTTATGACTTTGTTTAATTGTTAAAGTTTTATTTAATACTAGCTGTTTGTTCCCAGCGTCACTCGGAAGAAATTTATAGTATAGTATGCCTATGTTACTCAGTGATAATTTAGCTTTCCGCTGGTGTAAGCATTTTTAAAATTGGGCCAGTAGTGATTGAATTTATTCATTATAAACAAAAATACAAAAATCAAAATCTTCTCTCTTTATTATTAGTGTAGACTAGCTTACCCGATTGAAGTCAACAGTTCATAAAAAAAACCAATGAAAAAAGCACTTCTTCCAATTTAACAGTAATTTTTTTCTATAAAAAATAATGCAGTCGGTCCAGCCGTGCTCATTGCTCAAGTGATGTACTAACTAACCAAAATCATTTAGCTATTTTTATACAATGATGTTGGCAAACAAGCTTTCTGCCCGCCTGATGGCAAACGGTTACCGTAGCCATATAGACGCTTGAAACACACGAGGCATCACTCATGCGTTACCGACCCTACCCCCCTCCCCAATGAGCTCCGGCGACCTTACTCACGCGCAGAACACAACTTAAAGTTATTTGGCTGTGGTATTCTGTAAGATGGAGGTATATCCCCAGTTAAGCTGCTCTTTGAGTAAATAAAATCTACACTCTATCTCTCTTATTATTCTTTTTTTAGTCATTTGAAATAATATGTTGCTATTTAACATTTCCCACTAAGGCCCGGTTTCAATAATTTACGGACCGGTATCGGTTAAGATTTATTAAAATTAAGACTCTTATATCTTTATTAATAATGAAGCAAAGACCTCAAAGCTTCCCTCCTACATGGAAGTAGCTATTACAGGTAAAATTAGCTTACGAAATGATCTATATGCCCAGTTTGGCAATAAAAAACCTACCATTGGTAAGCAAAACGATTCGTTTTTGTTTATTGAAACCGGGCATTATAGGACGAACATGATGTAGAAATCTTGTAAGTGTCATGATTGTCATCCGATGTAACTATATCAATATACCGGTACCAAGGTACCAAGACAGTAATGACAGTATCCAGAAGTACTAAAATACCGGCAGGACAGTGCGCAAGTCTCCAGAATACAGTGTATTTCAGCACAATATGTCACACATCGGTACCGTGGCGACCCATATACACAGGTGTCCCTCGTAAAGCCGCGCACACATTGTGCGATGGTAAAATTGTAATAGTTTGTAAGTTGCGAGCGTCGAGCGGGTACTAAAATTGCCAATACCTTTGCAAACTAAAATTGCACGGCCATCTCGTTCCAAGTTTCCTTTATTGGCATGCCACCTACTGTGAGTAGTAAATTTACTCTATCGAGAAGAAAACCAAGTCCTGCACGTTGCTGCAAGCTTGCAGGATACTGGAAAGGTGGTAGGTATTGTTGGACAATCAAAAATACATGTGGTCCAATTTTAGCATAAGTAAATGATATTATTATGCGTAAAAAACTAAGAACGATCAAACCACACGCCCGAGGTAAGCTATAAGTAATGTTATTATGAATTATGTATAAAAAAACGGCCACCACGCGCCATTCACTTTATTTCAACGCACGTAAGGCTGGCATGTCCGCTTGCTTCCCGAAGTCCCTCCTTCCCTTATAGTCGTTGTTTTATACAGCCTATGGTTTATAAAATATAGCTTGATCTCTGCGACAGTTATTTGAGTCATATGAAAATTAACCTTATACCTTGATGAATTGATCGAGACCTCCGGAGAACCGGGAACTGGGAGCTTTTTCCACCAACGCGTCAGCTTAGCTATCCAAAGAGGAAACGCTGCCAGCCTTCTCGGAATCTTGCCATTAATCGAAAGCAGCGGCAGACTTGAGGAAATTTTCTGTATATAGGTTGTATATGTACATATTTGTTGTAAATAAATAAGCAATATTTTTTATTAAATACGCATCAAATACAAGCACTATCAGGTAAACAGGTAAACCATCCCAACGCTTTTACCTCCTGACTTGCACCGCATCCTGACGCTTGCACCTCCTGTCTTGCGCCGTATCCTTACGGTGTGGTCGCCACGTGTGCTCAGATAATAAATTAAAGCGAAGCGAGCGACACCACCGCGTCTAGACATTAACATACTTATCGTTTCGACTCACCCTATATAAATCATTATTACGATTACCGGAAATTCTAGGCGTCGATTGCGCAATAATTAGTTTCAGCACTCTATGATTTAATTGGGTTCATTCCAAAATCAAGATCAAAAATTCATTTATTCAGTTTAGGCCCTAGTAAGGCACTTATGAACGTTAAATTGGTATATACAGTTGAATTTACCACCGGTTCGGAATACATATAAACGCCGGCAAGAAACTCAGAAACTCAGCTTTTTTTGTGGAAATCTTTTAATATTACAGCTTTTCAATCCAATCTAGCTATCATATATTAAAACCGTAAGAGACCTAAAAATATGTACATTAAATATAAAAAAAAAAATATGCGTGTCCCAAAATTCAACGATAAGCAGGCACCAGTGGGTGGTTTTAAAAAAAAAAAATTGTCTGACTATTTATAGGTGCCTGCGAAGGACTATTAGTTGTTTTTTTTTAGCTTCGGAGGACTTCTTTTCCCGAGAACAATTTTAATACCTCGAGAACCCAGGCAAAACCGCATGGCGAAAGTTAGATTCCCAATGCAAGCGAGGTAAATAGCTTTTATATTAGAGACAGTGGAATCAATCGTGCTAGAAGCCGCGCCGTCACTCAATCCTTTATTTTTATAGTACATTTATTGAATAGACTACACTTACGCCACCCAATATCGGCATAAACTAGTATAATAAAATTTACTATTGAAAAAACTGCTAATTTTTAAAATAATTTGATAATAGAGTGATTTAAGGTAAGCCTACGAATATGTCTACGTACAGACCTCATGCGCTACGCCGTAGCACTTTTCGTAGCTGTTGAGTTGTAACTTGCAATCAGGCTAAGACTAATCTGACTTTTCACAGGTTTATTAGTTATCAAACGGTGTTTAATTTTTTTTCTTGAGTTTTGTTCGTTGATATTCAAATAGAGGGAACGCGTGAGTGATAACTCGTATGTTCCAAGCGTCCATAGCGCTAGGGTAACCGCATACCATCAGGCGGGCCGTATGCTTGAGTGCCAACTTAGTTGCACAAAAAAAACATCTTTATGGAGCTAACTTGCGGCAAAGTCCTCATAACTTCACACAATATTTTATTAATTCGGATCTATTAATTTTAACAAAAATGTCGTTTATTATCAAAGATCACACATTTTTCAATATCTCAATCAAACGTATTTTTAGTTGAAACATGCAAATTCATATTCATTAATTAACTTATGTAAAAACACCTGTTTATATTTACAAAAAAACCTTCATTATTTATCCAAATACAAAACTGTAAAAATACAAAACCTTTCAACAACCATTGCCCACAGTCAGCACTACATAATAATAGCGTGATGGATAATACAGAGGCCAATCAAGTATGCCAGCTCACGATGACCGCACTATAGTCAACCCTACCTCGATTATAAGTACTTAGCACTAAGTGATTGCTTAGATATTTGCACTTGATGATTTATTGCTTAGTTTGAGTAAGTCAATTGAGTTTTAATTATGTTGTAATGTTCTTGGGAATGTAGAATTAATATAAATACTTTCTCAAGCAGGTTTTTGTGGTAAAATATTTTGTGTACGTAATTTATATCATTTTGATTTTGTAGATTTAAATGATAATATATTATGAGCAGAATAAATATAAATAAATCCAAAGTGGCTTTATTAGGGTTATGATCTTAGCTTAAAACCGTTTTCTGTATTTGTAGCATCGACAAATAAGTTGTAGTTAACATACAATTACACCAATTGTTCAACCTTATTACACAATCTCCTTTTTTACACCGAACCACAAGTCGCCGGGAAAAATGACACCCGTACGTTGTTGACAAACCGAAAATACGGACACAGCGTTTTGCATCCTCATTTATAATGCGGACAGCAAGGGAGTGGATCTTGCTTCCGGCGTCTGTGTTTTTACAATCTACGGACTTTCAAGGCCAGAGTGAATGGGTTTCTTCTGGGTAAGCGAGTTCCATCTTAGGCTTCGTAATCGTCCTTTATGGGCGGTTCAAAGGTCAAATGCAAGCCCATTGAATATAAAAAACGTAGCGCCTCGATCTCAACTTAAAACAGAGATCAGGAACTCAGCTGATTCCTAATCTTTACACTTACCTTTAAATCTATCAAACAATTAACAACCTAAAGAAATCACATTAAATATCAATTTTCAACAACAATAAATGTCACTTACCTGAAAGAACAGCGTGAAGGCAACCCATTGGTAATACTTCCCGTACCTCCTGGGCGAGTTGCCGGCGCCCCTGACGCCGGGGTACGCGCTGCCGCCCGCGCCCGCGCCCGCCTCGCCGGCCACCGTGAACGTCGAGTGGATCCAGCAGTACGTGTTCAGGACGTCTTCTGGGATGTCCCTGGAGAAGTGGCTCTTTGAGAGAACTCAGTGAGTTTGAAGGAAAAATCCTAGGATTTAAGAATCACTCGTAGATTAAAGTAATTTTGAGGATGTTATGGCCTATGTTTTAGAGAAAAAACACAAAAATAATTGCTTTTTTTAAAGATAATAGTACCGGGGCGTCCAATATTTGATCGAAAACTCGGAAAACGGGTTTCCCTATATATGATACTAAGACTTAGCTAGATTAATTTGTCGCCCCAAAAATCCTCATATACCAAATTAAGTCAAAATCGTTAGAGTCGTTTTTGAGATACATATACAAATATTGGTAGTTTAATAGAATAGGATTGTTCATTATAGATCTTTATATAACTTTATTGGATTCGAATACTACAACGAGCTTAAGATTTCGATGAAGCTCGGTAGTAGGGTGCTCTAAGTCAAAGTCAAAGCCATTTATGCAACTAAGGCCCTAGTAGGGCACTTATGGAGGTCAAAGCTACTGAAGTTACCACCAGTCGTTAAGGCTGCGTATAAAGCAAAATAACAATCTTAGAATTGAAATTTACCCAAGTAAATAGTATTTAAATGAAAAAATATTTTTATATGGGTATTTTCATTATATACGCGAGGGTTCTGCCTGAGCAAAAACATAATGGAATGAAATTTCCTCGATAGAAAAAAATCACAAAGCTACCTCTAATAATAATGAATTTTCGGTTTTATTCGTTCATGGTGTATCTAATTAAGACAAAAAATCGATAAATAATATAACTAACATATGACCTAGGGCTGCTACTAACGATTTTTTAAAATATTCTATACTTTACGAGTTATTTAGATAAGAAGCGCTTCGTTCATTTTTGTGCCGCGAAACACGCTATCTCCATCTCATCTCCACGCGAAGATTAGACATAAGTTTGTTTCATCTGACATTGCGATATTTTTCTGGCTTGGTACGCACTCTTAAGTCGGACTTCAACTGAGAAGAACAAGCAAGAAACTCAGCAAGGTTACATTTTTATATATTTTTTTGAACAATCAGACTATTTTTGATTTGATTTCATTTTATCTATAGTAGCATTTCGCCACTTCTTTTCTATCTACAGTTTGTACTCAATTCAGACACATCATCATGAAAAAAATTAGTTTATGTTGACATAAATAGTTCTGAGTAGGAAAATCATGAATCTATGTACCTAATGCAAACGCGTTTGCAATTTATGGAAAACGTCACGACGAAACGAAAACCTATACCTTCAAACATAATGATGGAATTATTTTATTACATTTATTTTAATTCATAATATTTAGGTTTTTCATTAATATATTTTTCTGTAAATTTTTCATAAACGTTCAGTTTATTTTCAGTGCATTTCAACGCCATCTATCAATCATAGCAGAAACTACGTGGTCTAACAGTTAGCTGTACACTCAACTTTAGGGTTGTTACCGAACCTACAGTATGTAGGGCTGCCCACTAGGTGTCAGTAACAGCACAAACCTCACAATATTTGTAAAGTTTTCCACCCATCCACATCTCATTTATTTAAACAATGCTTTACATGATGCGTAAAGCAAGAGATTGGAAGTTTTCATTTCAGGCTTTAGCAAACAGGCACATTTCGGATAGACAATGATTGTCTGCAAGATGTAACATTTTCACTACATGGTATGCATATATTTGGTATGCATATAAACGTTGGTATATTTTACGCAAAAAGGTAAAGAATTTCTCGTACAAAATAGGATCGATTTAAAAAAAAACAAAAATTATAATAAGAAGGGCTTTAGCTATGTCTATCGGTTCTCCTGTTTTTTTATATTCGTCAAATTTGTTCGCTGGACGTCTGATAAGGGCGTTACAAATAGTAAGTTTTTGTGATTTTAGAAGGCTCCTAATTCTTGTTATAATTAATTTATGGAGAAAAACACAACCGAGGAACATACAGTGGTACCTACAGATTGCATGGTAAAATAATTATTGCTCTAGTCTAGTGTCATTATCCAGAGAGGAAACTGAGAATTACGTGTGTATGGAACAAACCCCACCAGCATTTCTTGTTAAAAGTACAATACAAATGATGTTAGGGTTGTACAAACCTAGTGTGTATACAGTCGATAGGGTTCCCGACGAGGTGTCGCGTGGTGAGCGCGGCGCTGGCCGCGAGCAGCGCCGCCGTCGTCGCCCCGCAGTGCAGGCGGAACGCTACCGAATCTATCTTCGGATTTACGCCTTGCTGTATGGACCAAACGTTACTACATTATTATTTAATGTACTAAGTATACCATTATTAGAATTTAGTTTACTCGTGTCACTACTACCTCAGAGTATATAAATACTACGTACTACTACATAACTAATCAAAATCAAAATAAAAAAGTCATTTATTCAGTTTAGACATACAGTTGAATTTACCACCGGTTCGGAATACACTTAATATAAGTATATCTTCGAATTTATCAGATGTATTATCGAAAATAGGTAAAGAATATCCTTACTGCTATCTTCTATGTCTCTCATTGATCTATCATTATACATACAGTTACAGATAGCATGGCATTACATTTTTTAAGGTAGAATAATAGCAAAATAATACACATTTAATATTAACGAAAACTTTACGGCTAAACTCAATAAGCTGGCAAGTATTTAAGAAAATATAAAAGGAAGAGACTGAAATGCATTAACCCAGCATTTTCACTGACTTCCACCCTGCATACATTCGCAAAGATACGGCACCAAACATAATTTAGACTCTTAACTACGTGAAAGTTTACGTTATGCAAATTTATTAATAAGACGAGATCCTGTGCAAACTACACGACCTTTAACCTACATAGGAGTTAATAGCTACCGCAAAGCCTTATGTTCTTTAAAAAGATTAAGCCGCAGGGGTGGACTAGGAGTGTATAGAATGGGCATTGGTAGTCATGTATAGGAGACTTATTATCAAAGCCGATGCCAATGAAGTAGCCTCATTTATACATAACTTTTCTAATGCACAGTGGAAAGTGGATTACATTCTGTATTCTTCTATACTAATGACATACTTTACTGCTAGACATCACATCAGATTTTTTATGATGAAATGTGCATAGGATACCCTACTGCCATGAGGGTAGCGGCCAGTTTATGCCAGACTTTTACCGGCTAAAACCCCACAGTGGTGGCCATCTGCGCTGCAGAGAGGTGGTGGGCTCTCGTGTTGAACGCGTACCTGCTCAACCCTCCACGCGCGATGCTCAGATAGCTCGTCCCGGGGGAAGTGTGACACCTCCCCCAGCACCCTCGCTGTGCTATCGCACAATCGACCCATCGTCCTCCTTGGGGTCGCTTCTGGGCGCACAGAGCCCCCGCTCTGATTGCCCGCGACCCCAAAGGCCCCGTTTAGTCGCCTTTTACGACAGGCCGGGAAACACCGTAGCTCTTATTCTATACCCGAGCTACAGGGCAACCCCGATGGTAGTTTGTGTTGATCATAGCCTATACAACCCGAAAAAATCACGTATGATTTCAGAGCTAGTAAAACAGAACATTTGAATGATAATAAGAAACTCAAAAAGTACCTGACCCTAGAAAGA
The DNA here is from genome assembly GCA_951394255.1 of Polyploca ridens. Lineage (NCBI taxonomy): Eukaryota > Metazoa > Arthropoda > Insecta > Lepidoptera > Drepanidae > Polyploca > Polyploca ridens. Next base: position 1,091,194 of record OX596248.1, on the reverse strand, counting down.
AAGAAAGATTTTTTTTTAAATTCATGACAACACACAACATTACAGTAATGACATACAATGGCCCCGATTCTGTTGTTCACAACTAAACTAATTTTAATCTCACTATGTCTCTTTCTAACAAAAAAATAAGAAAAGGATGTAAGAAAAGTCCTGTCAAATTAGTCCAATGCTTGTTTTCAATATTTTAGTCACTATCTATGGCGGTTACGCCTAAATACACGCAAAATAAGACGGCAAAGATTCAAAGTCAAAGTCAAAGTCAAAGCCATTTATTCAATTTAGGCCCCAGAAGGGCACTTATGAAGGTCAAATTTACTGAAGTTACCACCGGTTCGGAACTCGGCCTTCAACTGAGAAGAATCCGGCAAGAAACTCAGCAAGGTTACATTTTTTATATATTTTTTGGACAATCTGACTATGTTTGGCTTTTTTTTTCCAAATAATTAAAAATAAAAAAGATATACCTAAGCATAGATACAGACGAAAAAAGAACAAGAAAATAAATAAAAAATAATAACCTTAAAAATACAAAACACAATTATTGACCTACTGGCTTTTGTATAAGTATGAGCAAGGTGCACTTGTGCAGAGTGCAGCTACCTACTTCCAGACATCTTTATCTTCAATATAATCGGCTACTTTATAATAAGCTCTTTCTTTCAGAACTTTTTTTATATGTGATTTAAATTTAAAATCAGTCATCTTGGTCACCGCAAGTGGTATTTTGTTATAACAGCGCACACTATTGCCAAGAAATGACTTACGAACTTTAGCTAGTCTAAAATACGGAACAACTAATTTCTCTTTTTGTCTTGTATTGATATTATGAGTCTCCATTTTTGTTTTATACATTTCTTTGTTTTTACGTATGTACATTATATTTTCATAGATATAAAGTGATGGTTAGGGAATGCAAAACCGTGGCAAAATGAAAACCGGTTTTTATTTCGGTTATGAGATGAAAAAACCGGTTAACCGGTTTTAAACCGGTTTTTTTAATGTTCGCTCGTTTTTTTTTCACGTTATTTCTATAGCTCGAATTATAGATAATAACCGTGCCTAAGATTTAAAAATCGCAAACTGAGGAATTATTGTCAGTTAAAGTTAATGAAGTGGGTATAAAAGAAACATCAAAGACACCATCACCATTTGCCTGTCCTGTTCCCTATAATTTGGGATCGGCGCAATATGTACGCTTCTTCTATCCGTTATACCAACATTCACTCGTTTCTTACCAATATCATCTTTCACATAATCAATCCATCTCTTTTTCATAAAATTTATGGAAATAATCGTTTATTTAACTCTGTAGATCAGATACTCGTTTATATAGACTACACGGTTCGTTTATGTTTCGTAAGTTATAATATTAATTTCACACGTAATATACATGGCATATTGTAGCGGCACAGCAACTTGCGTGTACACACTAAAACGTGGTTATTATTATACGAATGTTTTCCTTAGATAAAAAGAAATGGCTAGTTTTTGCTGTCGTGCAGACGGGTAAAAAATAACACCAATCATGACTGATTTCTTGCTTGCTGTCTGGCAGATACATAAGAGCCTTCGTTGATAGTAGTTGCTCCGATAGCATGACATTAATGCTGGCGTCCCGAAAGGCTCTAAATTGTCCCCAACACTGTTCCTCCAGCATATGAATAATATACTCTCTATTGCCAGCATTCATTGCTATGTAGATGAAATTACATGGGACGCTCATTACACGAACCGTGCAAATATCTCACGTTCTATATTGGAGAAAAGGCGCGAAGGACTTGTCTTAAATCGAGAGTACACAAACTAGTGACTCCGATTGGAGTCGACTAAACCTAGTCTATTTCAACCCCACTAAATCACACGCAAGCCTGTAATTCACCGTTGAGAGCAGTCCATTTGCTGTGGCTCCTCATTTCTAGAACATGTCCCTCAACATCACGAAAAGCATTGGGATCCTTCACGTTAATATTTGTAGCGACGTTCTGTTCTAAAGTCATCTACAAGATATCCAAAAAACTCGGTGTGATTAATAGAGCGAAGCAGTACTTCTTATCGAGACAAAGACTGCAACTATATAAGTCGCAAGTCTGGCCCAAATGAAGTAATGCTGTCTTCTGTGGGCACCTGGATACCAGCTTGGGTATTTAGACTCAGTTCAGCGACGTGCCGTTAGAATTGTCGATGATCCCGAGCTCACAAGTGTTTTAAAGCCCCTTAGTCTGAGGAGAGACTGCCTTCTTATGTGTGTTCAACCGCTTTTCCAAAAGTGTTCTGAAGAATTGATTGACCTGATGCCCAGTTACCTTGATCCATCGTAGTCACCGATGGGGAGTCCATCCTCACACATTGGAACCAAAATGTTCTCATACTGTGCGGTTTCAAAGAAGCTTCCTATCGTGGATGCTCAGGCTGTGGAATGAGCTCCCCGCTTCAAAAAGGTTGAGGGTGATAACCGTTATGTTGCAAGAATCTATAGGCTAGAGTAACTGGTTATCATCAAGCGGGCCGTACGCTTGTTTGCTACCTAAGTATTGTAAAAAAAAGTTTTACATGTTTTATATCTATCATAAAAACAATCATTATTTTAAGTTATTTTCTTACCAGCTCAATAAACTACACATCAACACACTTCAGTTCATCACAAAAATACTCACTGCATTGCACTCAGTTTAAAAAACGGCGGCAAATCTTCCTTTTTTAGTTTTTCCAAACATTGAAAGAAAAACCGAAAAAAATCGAAAAAACCGGTTTTGGTGTTATGTGAAACCGGTTTTTCTTGTTGGTCAAAACCGTACCAAATAACCGGTTTTTCGATTTTCGGTGAAACCGGTTTTCATTCCCTAGTGATGGTACGGTCATAACGTTTATTTCCTTAAATAATTCCTTTAATGATTCACGAGCACCCATACTATAAATTGCACGAATTGCTCTTTTTTGTAATATAAAAATAGTCTCAATATCTGCTGCAGATCCCCAAAGTAATACGCCGTAAGATAAAAAGCTATGGAAGTATGCAAAATAAACTAATTTGGCCGTCTCGACATTCGTCAATTGTTTGATTTTCCTAACAGCAAATGCAGCAGAACTTAATTTACCAGCTAATGATTCTATCTGAGGACCCCATTGCAATTTATTATCCAATGTGATACCCAAAAATACTGTTTTACTAACTAATTCCAAACTGATGCCATCTACTAATACCTGACTGTCTACTTGCACTACATTTGGAAGGGAGAATCTTAAACATTTAGTTTTCCTAGAATTTAATAACAAATTATTTACAGCAAACCATTTTGAGACTATTGACATGGTATCATTTACTTTAATAAGTTCTTTGTCTTTTCTATCTACTTTGAAAATAAATGAAGTATCGTCAGCGAACAAGACTATATCTGAGAGACCGTTTACAACAGATGGTAAATCATTAATATACACTAGAAATAGAAATGGACCTAGTATTGAACCCTGGGGTACCCCCATTTTAACTAAAGATCCCTTCGATGTTGTATCACAAATTCCTACCTTTTGTTGGCGATTACTTAAATAAGATAGAACAAGATCATGAGCCGCCTCACGAATACCATAATATTTTAGCTTAAGGAGCAGAGTACGGTGGTCAACGCAGTCAAAGGCCTTGGATAGATCACAAAAAATGCCAATTGCATCTTGTGAATTTTCCCAAGCTTCATATATGTGTTTCAATAATTTTGCAGCCGCATCTGAAGTAGATCTCCCCTTCGTGAAACCAAACTGATGACTATGTAGTATCTTATGTTTATTAAAGTGGCCTAACATTTGATTAAGCAATAGTTTTTCAAAGATTTTACTAAGTGCTGGAAGTACGGATACTGGTCTATAATCAGAAGGATTATCTTTACACCCGGACTTGAAAATTGGCACTACTTTACTTAACTTCATTAAATCTGGAAAAGAACCCTGATCAATGCATTCATTAAAAATATCCGACATTAAAGGTGCAATTACTGTTATTATTGATTTTAAAATCGTTACTGATAATCCCCATAAGTCTTCGGTGCATTTCAGATTAAGAGAATTAAATGATTTTAAGATATCACTAGCAGTAACGTAACTAAATTTAAAACTGGGGAATGATTCGTGAATATGTTGTTCAAGTAAAGCCTCAGCCATGTCGGGACACGAGTTGAGACTTTGAGTAGTTACCCCTGGTATGCTTGAGAAAAAATGTTCAAACGCAGTGGCTACTTCTAACTTATCTGATACAATTTTATCATTAATTTTTAACGAAGGCTGTCCGTTTTTATTTTTCATTTTACCAGTTTCCGTATTAATAACATTCCAGACTGTCTTGATTTTATTAGATGCTTTACCTATTTTATTACTTAAGTATATCGATTTTGCTCGAATACACACTAATTTAAACATTTTTGAAAAATTTCTAACGTGGCTATGGAAGTTCTCATCACTCGTGCTTGATTTTAAATGATAAAGTTCATACAGCGTATCCCTACTTTTCCTAATTCCTTTAGTGGCCCAATCACTAAATTCCAGTTTACTGTTTACTTTAATTTTTTTAATAGGACATGATTTATTAAATTCATTGCAAATACTAGACAATAAACCATTATACAAGACATTGGGGTCATTACTACTATAAATCTCACTATTTAGTTTCTCTTCCAAATTATTTTTAAAATTATTCAGTCTTACCTTTGTAGTAGGTCTAATTTCTTTAATTACCTTAGAAATTTTCAATTTGTAGGGCAATTCAACAACCTGAGCCATATGATCAGAACGAACACCACTTATAATTGATTTACCTAATATACTACAATTACTTACTATATTATCTATGCAAGTAGACGAAGTGGCGGTTGACCGTGTTGGCTCATTAAACAACAAATCTAAGTTATATGATTTAAGCAAAGCAACAAAATTATTTTTTTCAGTTGAGTTGGTAAGAATATCAATATTAAAATCACCGCATAAAACTATTGATTTGCTAGAATTTAATAATTTGTGAAGTATATCTTCTATTATAGAGCAGAACAATGAGAAATTTGACGCTGGTGGCCTATACACGCAAACAATTATATAGCTTTCTAACTCTGCACAAGACACCTCACAAACACGCTCAACTGAGAGACTACAAATGTCTTTACGTTCCTTGAATTTCAAGTCATTATTCAAAAGAATAATTGAGCCACCGCCTACTGCGGACGACCTATTGAATATACTGGCAACTAAAAAGTTTTTGATATTAAAAATCATAGTTTCTGGTTTAAGCCACGTCTCTGTAAAACATAAAATATCTACTTTGATTTTATCCAATAATAAATCAATATCAAGAATCTTGCCAAAGAAGCGATTTATATTCTGGTGCATTAATATAATTGAATTGTTATGCTTCTCTGTTGTCGAAATTAAATGTTTAAATTACTTTTTACAATAACAGAAGTCGTATTACTATTTAATACTGTATCCTTCCTTAAACTATTTATATCATATGCTACAAGAGTAGCAATCAAATTCATAAATTTTTTAGGCATAATTAAAGTATCCCAGGTCAATTGTAAATTACTAACAAACTTGTTAGAATCAAAAAAGGTAAAAGCGTCACTATGACGAAATGTCACATTGTACATGAGATTATTTAACTTCCAAATATAATTATTCTGTTTTTCTGAGTAATTACCACAGTATGGAAAAGCACATAACATAACTTTCTTTACCCCTAATTTCATTAAAGCATTATAACTATTAATTAAATCATTCTTATTTAAATTTTGTGCTTTTCCAATTAATATTACAATTATTGTCTCATTATCAAATTTACATTGCATAATTTTATTTATTATTTGACTATACGATGCACCTGGCATACAATGGTTTGTTACAGAATGATTCAGATGTTTACATATGATTGAGCCAAAGTCAGTCCCTATTTTGTCAGAAAACACTACTGTATTTTGAACTATTGGGGAAGAGCCTAGTGATTGGACACCGACATTCAGCTCAGCACCCTGACCCTGAGAGGATACCTGAAGCGACCCATCAGCAGGCAAATGGTTACAGTCACATATGTGATTGTTGGATAATGAAACAAATCTATCCTCATGGTACTTACATAGGTCAACTAGGTGGGTCGCTGCCAGTATATGCTCATTGATTTGCTTTTGAGCACTTTCATATCTAGAAACTTGGTCCCTCAGACAGCTCTCCTTGTGCTTAAGGTCAGAGAGCAATTTCTGAGTGTCAGTGTCATACTGAGTTTGTGTATGTTTTAAGTGATTCTTGCATTCTTTTAGCTGACCCAAAAGATTGCTACGCTCTTTCCTTAAACTAACATTTTCATAAAAACATTTTTGTTTCTTTAAAATTGATTTTGTTTTCTTAATAAATTTAGTTAATTTCAAATATTTTTTAATTTTATTATGGCTTGTTAGATTAGTTGTTTGTTTTGATTTTATGAAGCTTTCATTAGCTAACTCAATAGCAACTAAAGAATTCACTGACTGACAAGATGTATTATTCCCGACCAGCTCATCATAGAGAGACAAGGTGTTGTTTGATTGGTGACAGCTCATGTCGGATTGAAGACAGTCTATTTGATCATTGGCCTGACTTAAGCTAATCTCTAGTTCAGAGATCCGAGACAGCGCCCTCTCATGAGTGTCACTACATCCATTAAATGATTTTACTATCTCTTGTAGATGATTACGCTGTTCGAGTACTTCAGTGTAGTTATGGTGAAGCTCAGCCAGCTCCTTCTTCAGTTGACTATTCCTATTAACCATATTTTTGACCTCCACCTCGCCTTCATCACGCTCCTGGTTAAGTTTATCGCACAGATGTTTAGATGCCTTAAGCTCTTGAAGGGCATTTTTGAGCTTGTCTTCCAAGTCACGTGCATGGGCCTTGCGAGTCATTATGTTCATGGACATAATTCCACAGACCCTGAGGAATAAACAAAGAAAAAGTGAGTAGCGAAGAGAAGGTCAACCGCTTTAATTCTTAGTGAGTGTTCTTTATTTAAAAAGAAAAAGGAAACTGACTACTTGTATAGTAAATAATGGGTAAAATAAATAAAATGATATAAGTACTTTAGAGAGTGGGAGAATGTAAAATTATTTATAATTTTTATAACAAGAAAGTACTTGAATATTTATGAATATCCAATTTGGGACAAAGTATAGGAAATATCTAGAAGCAATAATACTACATGTACAGGGTCAAGTGTAAATATTGAGTTGGAAATTAATATAAACTACACTTCCTCAATTTATCAAACAAAGGGAGACTGATATGGTGTCACAGTGAATTCGGGAAGTTGCTCAAAGCAATGAACTGTGCTGATTGTTCCTAAATAGATGTATAAACGTATTAAATATTTAAAAACAGGCTAATAAACACTAATTTTCACTATACTCCCCAGGTTTCACGATGATTTTTAAACTCGTCCGTTAGGTTGACAGATCCACTTTGGTTGAGATTTTGTCTTGTAAATATTGTTTTGATTTAGCCACAAACACTTGTGGTGGTAATTTAGGTATAGTTTTAGTGATTTTTGGCTTTGAACTTTGATTATATTAGAAACATTTATATTAATTATTATAATTCAGACAAT
>OX596248.1:1013388-1083388 GCA_951394255.1 Polyploca ridens | reverse complement strand
CAATTCATAATACTTTTTAGTTCAGCGTTTGCATAGTGAGACATGATAAATAATATCTAAATTATAATTGTCTGTGGGCAATGAGTATATTATTATGGAAATTTACATTCGAGATATAAAACACAGAAACCCTAAATTCACTATCATTTATTATCTTAATCCGTTTCAGTACAATTTAAAGAATCTGTTGGACACCATCCAAATTATACATATTACCGTGACAAATGTTTGTACTTTTGGCCCTAACGGTTGTTTAAACCAGTTATATGTCAACAGCTAATTAAATAAATTGTCTTACATCTTCTGTACCTTTAAAGCTGCATACGTCAAAAGCTTTAAATAACTTACAAATGTAAACGATTTGAGGTCACGGTCCCAAATGCCAACCTTGAGAGACCCCTCTTAGTCACAGCTCTTAAAACGCTAAATTTGGCTAACATGAAAGACTACACGTAACATACTAAAACCAACAAACGAACTAATTCATTTCGGCATATAATTTATAGTTTTAAAAGAGCATGTCAAATAAATACAGATGGTTAACGCTGTCAAACGCTGCCCACATGTCAAGGAGTTGAGATTGACGACCGAACAACTGTTAGGAGGCGCGTGTTTAGAGAAATCTCTTTGTCTTTACGGTAGTGAGGTACGTGAGGCAGATATTTTGGAACTCGGTCAGATGTCTGACGAGTATGATACAATTTTGTCACATTGTTAATGGACAACGTTGTTCATTCTAATGATGTTGTAATTGTGTTATACTAGTTTTATCTATTACATAATAACATTGGACGATACCTTTAAAAACCTAGCGGCATGCAATGATGGCCATTTTGTCATAAGGGTATGTCTGTTAGTCTGGCTATGCGTGTCCCTTTTTAGCTCAGGTATAGATATGGGCTGTCAAAAGGGCCGTTATAATTGCTGCTACTTTAGTAGCATTTATTGTACCCTTGACCCAATCTATATATGTAAAATTCAAAGTCCTGACTGACTGACTGACTGATTGACTGATATATCAACGCACAGCCTAAACTACAGGTCCTAGAGACATGAAATTTAGAGGGTATATTCTTTGTGAAGAGTAGGTATCCACTAAGAAAGGGTTTTTTTTAATTCCACCCCTAGGGAAGTAAAATAGGAGATGAAAGTTTGTATGAAAGTCCGTCAGTTTCGAAGTTTAGGATCTTCAAATTTTGTGTTTAGGCTGAAGATTGAAAATTAATTTATACGTGTCTCAGCGTTTTTAATAATTCTACCCTCGAAACGGGATGAAGTTGTTTTGTTTTGTTTTATTGTTGTAGAAAAATATCTCATTTGTTTCCGCTAGGCCACGCGGGTGAAGCCGCGAGCAGAAGCTAGTTTGTGATAAAATTACAGGCCGTTTGAAAAATCCTTTAAGGGGCATTCTAGAACATTTTCAGTATGCCATGAGTCTTAATGTTTCCTGCAGAAACGTTTGTCATAATAGCTTACCTTCTATTAGCTATTCTTTGTGAGCGGACACCAGTGTCGGGGCGCCCTCCAGACGTCTTTCCCATTGGGTGGTAGTCGCGCGGCCAGCTGACGCGCCTAGCGCCTCGCCGCCTGCGCTTGCACTGCTGGCATCACCAGCTCGATTAATATGACTGTAGAAAAAAAGTCATAGTTTAAGAAGTATTTCAAAGTAACTGCCTAAAGTAAAGTAGAGCTTTTAGTGAAACACTATGAGGAAATTAAACATAAAAGTAAAGACCTTTTTGGGACTCAACTGCCCCTAGACAAAACCACTTTCTGTCAGTGTGGATGGACAATGACAAAAGCTAATATAATAATATATTTATTGGCACCTTTATACAAAAAATACAAATAAAAACATTCTTGTATACTTACAGCTTAAAGGTAGAATAAGTTCCATTTTTAGTGTAACTACTGATACCTAAACTAGGATAGTTGCTATCCTGTATGATAGGCACCAGTGCCCACCCTCGGTTTATATATTAATAGTAAGCTAATTTAACAGTTTCTTTTTTTACATAATTATACAATAAAAGGAAAAAGTGTGTGGATATGTCCGTGACTGCTGCATATAAAACCTACGCAAAATCCCGAATCCGCATTCGGAAAATGTCGCGTTTTGCAATCTTCTGTTCCTTACTTTAGATGAGTCTTCAAGTATTTCCCGGTGTATTTTGGCAAGCCCATAAAGCACTAAAAAAAAATACTCGCCCCCTACTACATACGCCTTACTCAACAGATTCCATACTATTGAAGCGTGTCAGTGGGCGGCACCGTTTTACCAAGGTTTTACCGACATATGAGATTATATGTATTATTGTCTTATCATTTAGTACTGTTGATACATATTGCTGTGCTATAGAGTCGATATTAGACTGATGGCCGCTCGCACTCGGTTATGCGCTATGCGCAATTCACGAGGCACGAGTATTGTTTTTTTTTTCATCTCTAATAAAAATGTTCCGCCAATGACATATTAATGAACGTAGAGCATTGTTAATACCAGTATTTTACTAAAATATACAACTTGACAACCAGAATAGACACATCACGTCAGTTTGACAGTTCATACAACCGTCAATATGGTTCCATCAGGAGTGAGAGGCGCCGGCTGCCGGCACATGTGTTCAACAAAATGTCTTCGATTTCACAACTCAAACATGATTTTTGCTTTATTTACAACCAACGATACGAAATAAAAACTTTTTTTTTAATATAACGCGTGTAATATAAAGCTCGTCAAAGTAATATAAAAATAAAACCGGTCAAGTGCGAGTCTGAGTCTGACTCGCTCACCGAGGGTTCTGACCTTCCTTGGACGTATATTTCGTATGTTCATGGTTTGGGCCATAACTGCTGTAACCAACCGGACCGCATAACTAAGTTTGTTTGAGAAGGAATTTTGATGATTCGAAAACCTGTGCTATTTAGAAACATCGTTATATTTTTCCTGTAATATTTACATCAATGTCTATCAATTGTAATTTTTTCAGTATTTTGGCTTTTCGTACTTCGGAGATCAGGGAGGGTTATGGTATTTGTCTATGCGCTTATTTGCCTATTTAATATTTAAGATAAGAACCGCAGTACTTTATCTGGGCACGAGGTACTTGTCGTACTTGTCGTATCGTAGTCGAATCGCTCGTTATAAATGTCTTGCTACATAATTGATGGGACAAATATATTTTCTATTACGTGTACGTAAGGTCGGGAATTGTATAACGTTTCATATCGACAAATATGATTGTAAAGGATATATTATGGTGAAGAAAGATTAGCTGATATAAGCAGGTTGATCGGTGTGTGTGGTTGTTAGATACTCTGATCGCTAAGCCAAAGGTCGTAAGTTCGATTCCCGCCCAGAGGTTGTGATATCAGAAACACATCATAAAATAATCAAGTAGTTTCATAGTAAGGTGATAAAAACACAAAGCCTTGAAAAAACTGACTCTTAGATGCTGGAACAACCGGTAGGCACTTAGCGATAGATTTTCAAATTTGTGTTATTATTTTTTATACAACTAAGGTAGCAAACAAGCATACGGCCTGCCTAATGGTAAGCGGTTGGTAGCGTAGCCAATGGACGCTTGCAACACCAGGGGTATCAATCGCGCGTTGCCAACTCTGCAGAAATCTTTTCACACCCTTTTTGAAGAACCCCATGCTGTACTCCATTGGGAAAACCACGGCGGGGAGCTCATTCCACAATCTGAGCGCCCGCTGAAGGAAAGTCCTTTGAGACCGCACAGTACGAAACCATTCTGGATTCAATGTGTGAGGATAGACTCCCCGTCGATGGCAAGAGTTGCGATGGTGGAAGGTGACGATAGTAGAAAATTAGTTATTCAATCGTGAAACGTCGTCTGAAAACGAATGGTTATTTAAACCGCCGTCGAAATACCCTCATATCAACGCAAAAACATGATTGATAAACATAATCCAACACTGCCATATCGCATATCAATCTCTCTGAGCGATTTCCGCTCGCGCTCGCTCACGTGTCCGCGCCCGGAGTAGTTTCGCGGAAAAGTGCGCGGAAATTGAATGGTGTTTCATTCCCGGGAGATTCCTGTTTCGAATAACTTCACTGGACGAGAACGCTCAGTTTCACGTATCTAGATAGCTGATAGAGTTTATAAACCTTTTTGTATATATTAAAATAGCTTATTTTAAATCGATTACAGCTTATACTTTTTTCAATTGAGTGATCAGATGTCACGAAGAATAGACAAATAAAAATAAAATGATAAAGATTATGCCTAAACTAATATAATGATGTCTTTAAACATAAGTTAAGAGAGGTAGAGCATAGCGTTTATTCGCTCAAAGAGCAGCTCGACTGGGGAAGTACCTCCACCTTACAGAATACCGCAGCCAAATAACTTTATGTTGTGTTCCTGCGCGTGAGTAAGGTCGCCAGAGCTCATTGGGGAGGGGGGAAGGTCGGTGACGCGTGAGTGATGCCTCGTGTGTTGCAAGCGTCTATGCGGCTTCGGTAACCGCTTACCATCTGGGCCGTATGCTTGTTTGCCGACTTTGTGGTATAAAAAAAAATAAAGAGTTGTGTCAATCTACTATTAAAATTAAAGACTAAAATAAAATATCAAGCTATGTCTTTCAGGCAACCTTTAGGTAACAAGATATATAAAAAAAATTGCTCTACAAATGCCTCATGTAACTTGCTTACTGAGATATAGACAAAAAGATAAACGGTGTGGCCGAAGTAGCGATCACGTTTCGGTAACAAGATTGCATAGATTTAGTGCAGGTAGTTCGCCTGGCACCTCGCAGGCTGGCAGGAGTGTCGCAATACAAAACTTTTACAGCTCACGTAAAACGTTGGATTTATGGCAATCTGCAACGCCACTATTCTGAGAGCCGCGTATATTCTTGTAAGGATTAAATTTAACGGAAAAGAAATTCAGGTTTTCAGTTTACAAAAGTCGCTTCATAATTTTTTTGAATTTGTGTTTTATTGCATTTTGAGCTCAAAATGCAGAGTCCAGAAATTCTAAATTATGCACTCAGTTTCTTCATCGTCAGGACAGTATTCTCAAAATTATATATTACTAGCTGTCTCCCGCGGTTTCACCCGCGTGCCCGTGATAAAAAGTAGCCTATGTTCTTCTCCATACCATTGATAGGCTATCTCTGATCTCAAGTTATGGCGTGACCAAGGAAAATAGGGATTCATGTTTATTTTTTCATACGTTGAGATATAATTGAAGATTTATTGATTTTATTCATCACGCGTGAGTGCTACCCCGTGTGTTGCAAGCGTCCATAGGCTACAGTAACCGCTTACCACCAGGGGAGGAAAAGAGGGGATCGCGGGGCGGAAAGCTAGTTAATCCCCTGGTGACCATTTCAAACCATCGAAAGCACGCACCCAAATAAAAGCCATAAATTGAATTCAAACACACACCCACACCCCGCGGCGATATAACTTAACTAACGAACAGATTTTATTATTTTCACACAATACGCCTCCACGCCTTTGCCATGTTGATCCGAACGGTTTTATTTATTTTTTTACTACATTTTTCACGCGGATCCTCCCCCTCCATACAATATGAATATTATATACCATTACAGCTTCTCATCGTTTGTGAGTAGATCAATTTTCACTAATTTAAATGTGTGTATGTTTGTGAGTCATCAAGCTGTGGACCCTAAAAAACAAAGAGGATACTTTTAATTCCGGGAAAATATAAAATCCCACGGGAATGTGGGTGAAACCGGGACGCAAAAGCTCATATTACATATTTTTTCAAAGTCAAAGTCAAATCCATTTATTCAATTTAGGCCCCAGGAGGCACTTATGAAGGTCACATTTACTGAAGTTACCACCGGTTCGGAACTCGGCCTTCAACTGAGAAGAATCCGGCAAGAAACTCAGGAAGGTTACATTTTTTTAATATTCTTTGGATAATTTGACTGTGTTTTACAGTTTAAAAAAACTAAAAAAACACGCTTTAAAAAGCCCTGCACTAAAAAGTGTTAAATAATTATAAAATTGAACCTAAATATATTCTCTGTCTATCCCGTAAGGGCCTAAATGTAAGCAATTTTTGTAATTGAGTTCAATATTTGAATGAAAAGCGTGGGGCGCTTTTCCTTGTAACCCAATAGAATTTCTAAGCATTATCATTATCATGAAGAAATATCGTAAATTACAAAATGAAAAGCGCCACACACTTTTCATTCAAATATTGAACTTAATTACAAAAATTGCTTACATTTAGGCCCTTACGGGATAGACAGAGAATATATTTAGGTTCAATTTTATAATTATTTAACACTTTTTAGTGCAGGGCTTTTTAAAGCGTGTTTTTTCAGTTTTTTTAAACTGTAATTTTTTCAAATAATTAACTATAAAAATATATACCTAAACATAGCTACAGACATAGAACATAGATATTTTAATCTTTTGGATGACATTATCTGTTATTTGTATTCGATCTAGAAAATAGCTCTCAGATAAACCTGCAGGTTTCATTAAATTATAACCGGACAGAAAATCTAGTGAAAAAAAGTTGTAGCAATGGCAAACGCAAATAAAATATAGCTGTATAAAATAAAACGTTAAATGTGACATTTCAAAATATAGTGAACCGAGCAAAAAAATACTTTAAAAAAGTTAAATAAATACAATTTATAACTGAAGTCGCACACACGCTGGGGACGGCGCGGCGCTGCAAAATTTTAAAGTGAAATTCGGAATTCTGTGTGAAGTATAAAATAAAATGTGTATAGGCAGTTACAGTGAATTTTGCAGTTGAAAATGTTGGCAGTTGAGATATTTCTTTTGGTCCTCGCTTTGGTTGTAGCGAGGGAGGATGTACAAGAGGTAATTTCGAATTGTTTTATTTTCCGCCATCTTTACAATGTCTGTTCGAATATAAACAGTGAAGGACGCCTTGCACAATGCATGGGCAATAAAAGAACTGTTTTAAAATGTGAAATGTATTAGTTACCACAGGCTGCATTTTTATTGTTCGAACATACAATTTCAGAGATAATATTTTCACTGGTTTTTATTAGAGCTTGTTATTTTATTTCTTACTTATAAATACAATCTACAATATCAATGAAATACTAATGAATGATCACGTATTCATAAACATTGAACTATTATTACTACGTATAGAGAAGACACCACTCATCACTATGTTACGTTCAAGTGAGGCCATCCGGCCACATTTGTTGTTGTAGAAAGATGAAAGAAATGCGTAAGCGCCGTGAAAATCACGGTGTTTGCGAGAAAAATACACAATGCGTGTTTAACTGTCTGCTTAGACGACTAATTATTGTTTCAGTGCTAAAGAGAACTTTAGTTGACTCTAAAAAAATGGGACCTAACCTTTGCTTATGATAGCTTCTCTATACGTAGTAATAATAGGTCAATGTTCATAAACTGTATTTTAAGGTCAGTGCCATGGTGTAGTTCGAAAGTTCGAATACTACAGTAAGCTTGACCTTTCGGTGAAGGAAAAATGTGGTTGGGTACTTGGTAGTACCCACCACCGTTGTATGCCAGTTTCCTTCTAGTATTTGTGTACCTTCAGCCACATCATCACATACCATGGTGAGTTTGTGGTCAAACAACCATTTTTATACCACTAAGGTTGCATACAAACTTACGCCTGATGGTAAGCGGTTACCGTATGGACGCTTGCAACACCATAGGTATCACTCGCGCATTGCCGACGCTATAAAAATCTCTTCACAACCTTTTTGAAGAACCCCATGCTGTATTTGGAACATCACTTGTTAGTATAGTAATATAGTATAACAAAATAAACTTACTATTGGTTTTTCCATAGAGTTTTTTCCAAAAGAACCGTAAGTTAGCTAAAGCGATAGTGGAAGCCCTGCAAGACTCTAAGTTTGACGAGGAACTGGTCTTCGACCTGAAGAAGGAGAACCAGATATACCTGAACCGCACCATGTCGCTGGTCATCAAGTATATCGTTAAAAGGTAAGTAAGCCTTCAGTAAACATTGAAAACTATAGAAATTTTCTCTAGCATTTATTCCTCTTAAAAATAATAGATTTTTTTTTATTCAAAATTTGGTTTTGGGTCAATATTTTACATAACATATTATCTAAATTTCAGAGGGCCAACCACAAGTTCGTAAAACAATATTATTATAAGCGTATTTGACTTTTGTCCCTCTTTGACATCCGGCGTCAAAACAGGACAAAAGACATAAGGTTATTTTAACCTTGTTTTAAGAGCTTGTGGTAGGCCCCCAGGTCTGTCCCTTAGAAACCCGTGGCTCCCAAAAAGTACAAAATAAATGTTTTCAGTATGAGCATTTTGTTGATGAAGAACACTCAGTTTAACTTAATTTTTAAAATAAATCAATTTTTCGACCTTAAAATATGAATAATTTACAGAATCAGGGAATACAGAGTAAAATCTCGTTTAACAGCATGGTATAAGTCTAGACTCATCTAACTGTCTCGCCCACTAAAACATTGTGAGCTAAGTACTCCTCATTTACTTGTGAGTCCCACTTAATTTCAGCCTCACTTATCAGGTCGCGTTCAGGACCCTAACGACCCTGGTTATAGGCAGACAATATTTCAACTCTGTAACGGAGTAATGAAAAATTCCATTATGTGAAGTGTCTGCATCGATCGTTCAAAATGTAGTTCTAATGTTATATGAATTCTAAGTAGTTTTATTTGCGTTGGAAATTCTTTACAGGCTATAGTTATATTTCTAAGTTTTAAGTCTGCTTCGAAATTATGGGTAGGATAATGTATTTTTAATAAATTAGAACAATGTTAATATAGTCAGTTTGTCCACAAAATATTTAAATAACCTCAGTCGGGTAAAAATGTAACCTTGCTGAGTTTCTGGCATGGTCTTCTCAGTTGAAGGTCGACTTACGAGCTGGTGGTAAGTTCAGTAGCTTTGACCTTCATAAGTTCTCTACTAGGGCCTAAATTGAATAAATGGGTTTGACTTTGAAGATTTTCAGGTATCTTAAAAATATATTCCCCGAAAGATGCCCCAAACTAAATTACAGCTGGCTTTTCGTATTCAGGGTTTTTCAACGAATACAACATATTCCAAAAATGTCTTTGCTTCGTAGCACCAGTAAATCCCCATGAGTTTTACCTATGCCATGTTATTTTGTTCTAAAACTGATTAAAATACCATTAAAAGCGCATTTTGAATGAGTAATTTCAAAATATACAAATTCGTTATCATGTGTTATTTTTTGTTATTATTTTTATTATAATACCTGGTTGAGGTGCATCGATTCTCCCATTTTTGGCTTTGTCATCTTAATTTTACTCAATCATCTTCTTTAGGGTTCCGTGCCTCCGTCTGTTTGTCAGTGGACTGTATATCATAGGTAGACGGTTGTTTTTTTATAGAATGTGTATAATGGAATAAACTAAAAAGAAATATGAGTCCCCAAGTGGAACGTCTTTAGACCCTGTCCAGAAGGGGCGATTTCGCCGCAATTCTCTCGCGCGTATTACGTGTCAAAGTATGGGGGGAGTGCACGCGATTTACGCGCTATTTTAAATTCGCGCGATGCTTGTGGACGCAATGTATTGGCTCCCAGTATCTCGCCAACGCGCGTAATGCATTCGCGCGAGTGCATCGCCGCGATTTCGCCCCTTCTGGACGGTCACTATCGAGACCCTTCGTGTGCGAGTCCCGACTAGCACTTTTTTTGTTTTCTTTCCATAAATTGAATTCGGAATATTAATTGTTATTTATAATGCAGTAATATAAGGGTTATTACAAAATGTTATCATTTCAGGGAAGTAGACAACTATCGCTCACGGCGCACCGATGCCATCAGCCGCCGTATCTACTCGTCGCTGGTCATGAAACTCATCGATATCGCCAAGGTTTCTATAAACATTCATTTAAAAATCTACAACAAAACGTTACCCGTTGCGGGAAAATTTATATTGTCTTAAATTAGTCAGCCACACAGGTTTAATGCAGGTCTTACAATCATACTTAAAAGCCAGAGTGAATAGGTTTTTTCTGGGTAAGCGTGGTCCATCTCAGGCTTTGTCATCGTCCTTTATTAGCAGGTCAGTGGCCAAACGAAAGCCCATTTAAAAAATAAAAAACACCTTTTTTTTACTGTTTATAGGCCTGTGTTTGACCGCAATCTCACCATGGTAAGTGATGATGCGGCCGAAGGTGGTAAGCACACAATGCCTAGAAGGAGCTGGCTCTCAAGTGCAGCTGTCGGAACACACCGAATGGTGCTTGGCGACAGATTTTCAACTTGAGGGTGGTAGCCAACCAGGCGGGTACTACAAAGTACCCTACCACCGTGCTATGGTTTCCTCACGATGTACCCTCACCTAGCTATAATATTTATTTATTTATTATGTCTTAGGATGTCGTCGCCCTAAATATTAATGATAATTCTCGTACAGGACATAGACCGAGACTCGAGCCCGTCGAAGCGCATCGACACAGCACATAACTACTACATGTCGGTGGAAAGCCGGGACATGCACGACCAGATGGCTGACATACAGGTGTTCCATGCCTGTGCGAGGATTTACGATATAATGTTCACCGTACGTAGATCTCTTGGAGTTAACAGAATTGTTGCAGCAATTAGGCCCTGGTTTGTATTTGGTCACCCTTGGAATTGTAAGGGCATGGAGATAGAAAATTAATAGAGCGACTGCTCTAGAGTATATGCCGTGAGCACGGGTATGTGCAACGCTACCTTGATATGAACTGCGCGTTCATAGTTTGAACAACTTAATACATAATAATGAATGCCAATTTCTCGTTTTTAGCCAAATGGTAAAAAACGGAACCCATATAGATTCGTCATGTCTGTCTGTCTGTCCGTCCGTACATAGACACTTTTTCCGAAACTATAAGAACTATACTGTTGAAACTTGGTAAGTAGATGTATTCTGTGAACCGCATTAACAGCTGCAGTGTATTATGAACCTTATAGTAGTGATCTAAGGTTGATTGTAAGTTTTAAGAATTCTTTCGTTAATCTTCGGGGCCATACTGTCTTTTCTGTGCGAACGAAGATTCACGACGCGCCTTATAAGTTGGGTAATACTGTACTGTACTACAAT
The DNA here is from genome assembly GCA_951394255.1 of Polyploca ridens. Classification (NCBI taxonomy): domain Eukaryota; kingdom Metazoa; phylum Arthropoda; class Insecta; order Lepidoptera; family Drepanidae; genus Polyploca; species Polyploca ridens. Next base: position 1,072,291 of record OX596248.1, on the reverse strand, counting down.
ACAATAACCATCAGAATTGATTTGCTATCGAAGTATAAAAGAACAAGTCGCGAGACTCTGGCATCATGATTGAATTTGGACACATACTTTCTTTCGTCAAATTGTTTGAGTGCATGTATGTGAGTGTGTTTGTGACTCTAACACGAATTTGAATGTTTGCCACGAAATATAGATATTAACATACTTTTTAAACCTAGGTCAGAACATCAGGTGTAAACTAGTGGAACTATAAAAGGTCCACGATAGCCTCTTTCTCAATAATATTCGACCTCTACCTACCTTGCAGGTAATCTTTCATTGTCACTTATAATTATCTCAATAACAAAAGTGTTATAAAACTCATGTGGTGATGACACGACACAAGTCACCTCATTATAGCGAGAGATTATCTCGAAAGCCTTATTATCATTTGATTGACTAGCTAACACCCCCTTGATTTATTCCATAAATTACTGAGCATTCTGTCACCAGGCTCCAACAATCTTGGCGCAATTAGGCAAGTTTGATGATCTGACACCCCGGCTGCTGGTGAAGAAACTGAAGAATATGGACATAATGCCAGTGCATCTTGGAGTGGCTTTACTTCTTCAGGTATGTTTTTGAAATTTTAGACACGAAACTCTGAAGACGTGTCAGCAGTTAATGGCGGGTCGGGTATTATTTTAGTGTCAATTAGCGACCCGGCCCGGTTCAACTTGGGATATCTCCTAAGATTTCACATCGGCCAAAATTGCACACATTATTTTTGATTAAATTTTCGAGACAACTTACTGTGGGTCGTCTCTAGAAGGTAGACATTCGCTATTGTGGACTTTGTTGTAGAATAGGCTACTTTCCTGAAAAAAACTAATTAGTCCGACATTTACAATATCAAAAAATATTAGACACGTATTTTTTCTTTTGTCAATTAAGAGGAAACACTGGTGGTGTTTTTTCCATACAAACGTAATCCTCAGTTTCCTCTCTGGATAATGACACTAGAGCAATGATTATTTTACCATGCAATCTGTAGGTGCCACTGTATGTCCCTCGGTTTCGTTTTTCTCCATAAATTAATTATTATAAAAACTAAAAATCTTCTAAAATCACAAAAACTCATCATTTTTAACTGCCCTTATCAGACGTCCAGAAAATAAATATGACGAATATAAATAATAAAAGGAAAACCGACCGACATAGCCAAAGCCCTTCTTATTACTATTCTTGAAAAATAATTAAAATCGATTCAGTATTGGAGGAGGAAACTAGGGATTACGAAATAGCGATTTCGTCAATTTTAAATAGGTATAATCGATCCAAGCTGCAGTTGTCTCTATCGCCTGTATTCGGGCAGGGCTGAGGGAGGAGAGGCTTGGACAAATACATATACAGTCAAAGAAGTGTCGCGTAGTAGTCGATAATATATTATCGATACCTGCTCTAGTGTTGTTCATCGATATCGATATAGTATTACGTCTTTGGTAACCTACATGTAAGGTATAGTGTGCCCTAACCAAGATTGTTCTTTTTTATACTTTTGAGTGATGAAGGATTAAAGAACAAATGACATGGAAATTGCACATTGAGATACTATGTAAGAGATTAAACCAATTCTCTTTCGCTCTATACAAACTTAATAAAATAATAAATGAAACTGCACTATTAACAGTATATCATGGTTATGTTGCATCCGTATTAAGATACGGCATTCTTTTTTGGGGTAATTCCACAAACAAGATACACGCCTTCCGCGCACAAAAATCGTGCATTAGAGCTATACGCGGCTTAAAACAAATTGATTCATGTCGAGAGCATTTTAAGCAACTTCGCCTTTTAACATTACCCGGACTTTATATTAGTGAAGTATGTATGTTTGTGAAAGCAAATCCACAACTATTTGTCAAATATGCTGCCGGAGGACGTCGTGAAAATCAATTTCGACACTTCCCCTCAAAAACAAAACTTTTACACGACAGTATATTTTGCATGGCCCCGGTTATATATAATAAAGTACCAAATGAAATACGAGCTTTAAATATTAATAAATTCAAATCATCATTGAATGAACTGTTGACTGATAAATGCTACTATACAATAACAGACTTTATTAATGATAGAACCCTGAAATAGGGCCATTGGCATGTCCGTTTCTTTGTGTCTGAATGTGTTTAGTATAGTATTTTTAGTAGACATTTTATTTGGGATCTGGTTTTATAGTAAATTTTTGACATTTTAATTTGATATTTTTATATAATTTTCTATTTGTATTATTATTAATGTATTATTAAGATTATTACCAGCCCAATTTGATTTGATTTTAATTTTTAATTGTATATTTGTTTTATAATTTGTATGCCCAAAAGGCGGGACATAGAGGAACACTAACCAACATTTTATGTAATACGAGCTTTTTTCTACCTATTGTCCACAAATAAATAAATCATTTCATTTCATTTCATTTCATTAAATCATTTCATTTCATTTCATTTCATTTCAAATCATTTCATTTCAAAACAAGAAATGTGATCGTTCAAAGGTTATCATAATATCTAATATTTAGTAACCTTTTTCAAAATAACAGGACAAAATATCTATTTTTAATTGACTTAAAAAAAGGAGATTATCGATTCGACACGTATGTATGTATGTATTATTGGACTGCCAAACAATATTATATATTCAAATGATAATCTATTAGGACTTCCAAACAAATATACAACATTTTATAGGTGTATGTATGGTTGTAAGTATGTATATTTTTATCCACGCATTTCTCGGAAACTATTAATCGGATTGTGACTATACTTTTTAGTTTCGTACCCGAAGGGTGCCAAACAAGACTCCGCTGTCCGTCCGTGCGTCTGTCTGTCAGTGGGCTGTATCTCATGAACGGTAATAGGTAGACAGCTGAAATTTTCAGAGAATATGTATTTCTATGACAGCTATAACAAAAAATAATAAAAATGAAAAAGAAAAATTAAAGGGGCCGCTCATACAACAAACTTCTTTTTTTTTTGTCATAGCAACGATAAGTTATTTAATATTGTACGGATCCCTCTGTGTGTGAGTCTGACTCTCACTTGGCTGGTATATTTATTTAAAATCGACTTGTAATTTTTTTTTCTTACATTTACGAGGATTTGACCAAAGTTTTCAGATATTTTCCCTTTGACACAACCAACGCCCATAGCTCGTATCAATAAGCCAGCCCGACACACTTATTATTCCATATCTTAAAAACTATTGAACTGATTTTGATGAAACTTCCTCACAAAATTTCAGGCTTCCAAACTAATATACAAAATTTCATAGGTGTATGTTTGTCCACGCATTTCTCTGAAACTATTAATCGGATTGTGACATTTTTTTTAGTGGTTTACATTGACTTCAACTCAGTGAGAGTTTTATTAAAATCGGTTCAGTTGTTTTCAAGATATGGAATAAGTAATACGTGCGGCGGCTTGGCTTGAGCTTGGTCAAATTCTAAATAATACGAAATAAAAAAGTTGGTAATTGAAATAAAAAAGTAATTTAAAAAACTAAATCGACTTCAAAATACACAAAAAAAAAGTTTTTTTTTTTTTTTATCGACTTCCAAATACACTAAAAAGAATGAAATAACTCTAATCTAACGCTGATTTGAAGTCAGCGAAAGAGCACGACGTATTCCAGTAAAAATATTTCGCTGACTTTAAGACAATTAAATTAAAGTGTCAGATTAGAGTTATTTTTAATATTTTGTGAAGAAGTTTCATCAAAATCGGTTCAGTTTTTTTCAAGTGTACGCGTGAAGGCCTGGCTTGATACGAGCTACGTTTTATTATGATTCTATAATATTATTTCAAGGGCTTGTTTTATACGTATAAATAAGCTCTTTCACTAGTAAAAAAAACTACTTCATAATACACAAAAAAATATGAAATAACTGTAAACTGAAAATATCTTAAAGTCACGAAAGAGCACGTCGTATATATTCAATTAAAAATATTATAGCTGACATCAAGACAGTGTCAGATTAGAGTTATTTTTTACTTTCGCACTGTTCCCTAAGTTGAAGTAGGTAAATATAAGGCATTAAAAAAAGAATGTTCACAATTCGATAAATAGTTTCGAAGAAATGCGTGGACTGTGGACAAATATAAATCTATAAAATGTTGTATAGGTATTTGTTTGGAAGCCCTAATAGATTATCATTATGTGAATATAATGCAGTTCCAATAATATTACATACATAAATGTCGAATATATATTATCTGGGGGCACGGGAGTGCCCCCGCCAAGACAGCCAAGCGAAGCGAAAGGGCACTACCTACCTTTTCTCGAAGCGCTTCGTCGATTTTTTGAACCCTCATAACTTGGGTTTGGTTGATACCAGATAAACAAAATTCTCAGGATATGATATCAATAGTGAACTTATTAAACATATTAAGTTTCAATAACATAGCTCTTATACTTTAGATTTTATTGATATCTAAAAAACCCCGATTTCGTCACTGACTCACTGATGATCATCAAAACTCATACGGTACTTCCTGAAGTCCTAGAAAGCTGAAATTTAGTATGTAAGCTTGTATTAGTACACAAACAACAAAAAAATTATAAAACTTGGAAATTTCAAAAAAAAAAAAAAACTTTAGCAACTTACAAAAAGAAGTGAAATCCCACCAAAAACATTTTTATGTAAAATGTTGCCAAGACATGGCTCGCACTTTCAAAAAGTTATCAGATCTCATGTAGAGCCAAGCTTATAACTCTACATGCACTTACTCTACACGCCCTAACTTCACAAACTCTACACACCGTAGTCAAAATAAGTGGCTTGGCCGTTTCACTACTACAAAAACGATTGAATAACAAAAAAGTAATGAACAGTGAATACATTTTTCATCTTACTCCCATGTAACGGTAGCCAAACGGTCTAGCCACATATTTTGACTACGGTGTGTAGAGTTTGTGAAGTTAGGGCGTGTAGAGTAAGTGCATGTAGAGTTATAAGCTTGGCTCTACATGAGATCTGATAACTTTTTGAAAGTGCGAGCCATGTCTTGGCAACATTTTACATACAAATGTTTTTGGTGGGATCTATTTTTTTATATCGACTCAAAATACAAATAAAATAACGTATGGTTAGGTATTTGTTCTAATTTCAAAATCCCTAATGTCACTTGGAACAACAGAACTGCAAGCGCTGAAAGGTATATCAACTTGCCAGTCGCCGGCCGAATCACAGAAATATAATATTACAAGTAAAGTAAAATCGAGGGGCGGGCGGTCGGTGGGAGCGGTGCGAGCTACGGCACGCACACTTGCACCATGCACAGTCTGTTCACTCACACATTGATTTCCGGGCCACAGCGCGACAGCAATAGATTTGTTAAATACCTATCTTTCAAATTTCTTGCAGCCATCCTTTCATCTTAAACAAAAAAATACGAAGATATCGCGGGTTGAAGTTCCGCGTGACGTCACGGTGTGGTACACTTTTTAGGAACAAGTGACGTCACGAGCCCCCACTCCCGAACTTAGGCGCGCTTTATCTCCGTGATTTGGTAAAGCAAAAAAACCGTGTCCAATATTTTGATAATCTAATTGACGGACTAGCTAGCACTATAATTAGATTAACTTTATATCTGCTTTTTGACAACTTTATCTCAAAATTAACTTATAAAATACTCATGAAGCATGTCTTTGGGTGAAAACTTAATGAAATCCCCACAGTAGTTATCGAGATTAGGAAAATTAAAAAAAAAATAGTTACAGATGTTTTTTTCATCTACTTTCCCTAATGTTAATCAATCATTACTTCTACTATGAAATGTGAACATGCTTACGTTATGTATAATACAATTTATTACTTATCTCTTCTTTTTTTTTATACCACTAAGGTCGCAAACAAGCATACGGCCCGTCTGATGGTAAGCGGTTACCGTAGCCTATGGACACTTGCAACACCAGGGGTATCACTCGCGCGTTGCCGACCCTGCAGAAATCTCTTCACACCCTTTTTGAAGAACCCCATGCTGTATTCCATTGGGAAAACCACGGCAGGGAGCTTATTCCACAGTCTGAGCGTCCGCGGAAGGACGCTCCGTTGACCCCGCACAGTACGAAACAATTCTGGTTTCAATGTGTGAGGATGGACTCTCTGTCGATGGCGAGAGTTGCGATGGTGGAAGGAAGCCGTGGGCATCAAGTCGAACAATTCTTTAGAACACTCCGTTGTACAAGCGGTAGAACACACATAAGATGGCAAAGTCTCTCCTCAGACTGAGGGGCTCTAAGCCGCTTGTGAGCTCGGGATCGTCACAATTCTGATGGCCCGACGCTGAACCGAGTCTAAAGGCCCAAGCTGGTATCCAGGTGCTCAGATGACAGCAGTACTCCATATGAGGCCGGACTTAAGACTTATAAAGTTGTAGCCTTTGCCCCGATGTGTCTTGCTTTCTCTTTCTCCTATCGTATTGTTTCATCTCAAGCCGCCAGCCCGAATATACCTACTACTAACTACCATATCGTGAACTTTGTATTACTTGTATTACAGTTCCATGTAAGAAACACAGTGAACTTCGCGATCAGGTCCAACGCCATCGAAGTACTGTCGACAAAGCCACAAAAGGTGGGGTCTCAAGTGATAGACATGCTCAAGCACCTGGCAGCCAGGATGTTGCCTATCGCCGAACTCCTGGACGTCCACCTGGCTCACTCCAGTCCAGCATTTAAAGATACCTGTCCAGCAACGTGGCTGGGTATAGTTAATAATAAACAATTGTAACATTTGGTTTTTTATTTACATGCATATATAATTACTGCTCTTGAACTAAGTAGCTATTTTATTTCAATAATTCGACTTTAGCAACCAAAACAGATTTTAAGATAGGCTTATGTGTGACCACAATCTCACCGTGGTAAGTAACGATGTGGCCGAGAGTGGTAAGTACACAAAATCTGAGAAAAATTCAGCTAAGGCCCTGATTGAACAAACTGGTAAAAGCAAGTCAACTATAGCCCGGTTTCAAAAAACAAAAACGAATCGTTTTGCTTACCAATGGTAGGTTTTTTATTGCCAAACTGGGACTTATAGATCATTTTGTAAGCTTATTTTACCTGTGATAGCTACTTCCATATCGGAGGATCTGCTATGCAAAGCTTTGAGGTATTTGCTTCATTATTAGTAAAGATATAAGAGTTTTAATTTAAATCGATAACGGTCCGTAAATTATAGGAATCGGCCATAAATCATCATACGGCGTAGCCGTGCTGTTATAGTGGGCGGTGACCCTAAGGCTACAGTAAACGCTTACCAACATGCGGGCCGTACGCGACAAAACGGTAGTGATTACAGATATCTTTAGGTTGTATATGGGCACGAGTAAGGTCGTATTTGCGGAAGATTTTTATAAGACAGTGTGGATTTATAGCAAGTAAAAGTGCTATGTAAGTAGGTACATAACTATTCGTTTCGGGTCGTAGAAGTTATTTTATACAGGGTGTTGTTTTAGTCGGCGACAAGCGACCCAGGAGCGGTAGTACAAAATATATATTCCCCAAAAATGGACTTAATTCCATTAAATACTGTAAATTGAGAAATACATTATTCAATTTGAAATAAAATTACCGCAAAGTATGGTTACTAGGCACGTGCACAGTCTAGAGCTAGGAGCAAGCCGCCATCGCCCCACCCCTTTACTCCCTCATACTCCCGTTGAGTATTATGTCTACACTTTAGCTTATTACATGATTTTTTTTTTTTATTATTAAAAAAAAATAAAGTATTCTTTTATATTTTTTTAGCATCAGTATCATTTGTATTATCGACCCTGAGTCGCTCGTCGCTGACCAAAACAACGACCTGTATTTACGACCTATAAAGTTATCGAGGATGTAATGATTTTGATCCTTGCATTTGAACTTGCTTTTTGATTTAAAATGCTGATAAATTTTGCGTGTGGTTAAAAAATTTGCAAGCCCATTATCCCCATCTGCCTACTTGCAATCAGCTCCTATAATTATTTGTCTATATTGAAGTAAACTCTCCACTTTAGATTTCCCACGCGCTTTCACCCGCATTCCCGAGGGATCGTATGTTTTCCCGGGATAAAAAGTATCCTATGTGCTAATACAGAAAATATTGTATCTGTGTGCCAAATTTCATCCAAATCCGTTCAGTACTTTTGGCAATACGCAAATGGTTTGTATGAATGGATTTTTTGGAAAATCCTCTGGAATATCGGCAATAAATTACATAACCTAATCTCAGATTATGTTTTCAAAGAAACCTATGAGTGTTATGTTCGTGGCTTCGCTCTAATTTCTGACAGCGGGCGCCGGGAAATGGTGACTAAGGCGCTGCGCGAACGCATCGCATTAGTCACGATTTACGACTCTAATGTTATTTTCATTAAAGAATCGTTTTGTTCACACATAAACATATTATTTATATTATCATGTTGCAATGTCAAATATAAACTTGCACAACTTTGATATTATTTCTAAATGCTAGCTGGAATTATATTATAAATATTTTCTTTCATGTTTTTTTTCGCCCGTTATTGTTTCATCTTTATGAACTGTTTGATTCAATGTATTAATATAGTTTTATTTGAGAAACTAGCTATTTAATTCATGTTTTCATTATGTTTTCGTTCATCGACAACTCAAGCTCATTGTAGTATTCGAACTCCCGACCTTCACTACGGCATTCAGCATCAGTAATACTGAGCTATCACATTACTTAAACATAATGTTTATTAAACTGAATCCATACTTATAAAATACCATGCTGTTTAGGGTTACGTACCCGAAGGGTGCCAAACGGGATCCTTTTACGAAGACTCCACTGTCCGTCCGTCTGTCAGTGGACTGTATCTCATGAACGGTAAGGTAGACAGCTGAATTTTTCATAGCAAAGGTGAGGTAGTTATTGTACGGAATCCTCCGTGTGACTAAGCCGGCAAACAAGCATACGGGCCACCTGGTGGTAAGCGGTTACCGTAAACCTATGGACGCTTGTGAAGCCGGGGCATCGCTCACGCGTTACCGACCTTTCCCCCCTCCCCAATGAGCTCTAGCGACCTTACTCACGCGCAGGAACACAACATAAAGTTATTTGGCTGCGGTATTCTGTAAGGTGGAGGTACTTCCCCAGTCGAGCTGCTCTTTGAGCGAATTAACGCTACGCTGTACCTCTCTTTAAAAACCTCTGTTTAAATCTTTCAAAGATATCTACACAAAATACACAGAAATAAAGTACTATAGAAACGACAGTGAATTCAATCTAGAAAAGCTATAAACTCGGAGGAAATATAAATGAAGCGTTTGTGAGACGAATGTTGCAATTGATAAGGTGGCATAAACCATACTATCATGTATGGTATGGTCCGAAGGGCTGAAAGGAAAGGTCCGCGCTTCCGGCCCTTTTGGACCCTAGTAAGGGATGTAAAGTTTGTGGAAAATATTTTAGCTAGTTGTGATGGATACGCTATTTCACCACAGAGAGCGAATCCTATATGTGTACACTGGATAATACACCTTTTTAATATTTTAACAAGCTTTTATTTAAATTGCTTTGTTAGTTTGGGTCGAATCTTGAAACTGAATTTAAAAAGTTTTTTTTTTACTTTTTTCGGAGACAATTCAGCCATACAAGCATTTTTTGGTGACTGTACTTGCATTGTCTTCTAATATACTAATGTACACAAAATATCAAGTCAATCCGACCACTAGGAGTGGGTGAAATTCGACTTGCAAGATTCAACGCGAACAAACATAGTTACATACATACATATAAAATCTTGTAATAATTTGGTGCCATCGTTAATAAATTTTTAGTGTAGAGCTTCCCATCTCGCTCTTCTCAAGTCATGTCACGTCATATACTATTCTAGAATCCCAGGTTTTTTTTTATTGATTTGAATTTAATGTTCTTTATAAATTCTACTCCTTCACTCAAACTACGCTCGTGTATCCACTTCCAGTTAATCTAAGCCCTGGCGAGGGCCACACCCGCACCTCGTGACCTTATCAGCACCGTATTTAGGGCTAAGTGCCTATCAAATCGCTATTAAATAATATTCCACCACGTTAAGTAAGCCCAGAGTAATAAAGATTGTGCCAAAATGTATGGGGTAAGGGAAAAAGGGATTCCATAGACGAGGCGTTTTGTTCATAGAAAAATATTTTCATAGGTTTTTTAGATATATAAAAAAGTTACAGAAAGAAGTACGAGTATGTCACCTTTTCACAAGACATTTGTAACGTGACTTGTGCTGACTAATCCTGGTCAAAAGATTATTGCCAAAAAAAAATTTGAAACATCAATGGAATCTTGAAAAACCTGTAAATCGAAGCTTAGACTTGGGCCACAGCGCAAAAATAAAACGGTTACGATGTTACAAAGGGTAAAATTACCGTACAATATTAACTTACTCAACATTGCTATAAAAAAAAAAACAAAAAAAAGACGTTTCTTGTAATATTTGTTGTTATAGCAGCGACAATAGAAATACATATTCTGTGAAAATTTCAGCTGTCTACCTATTACGGTTCATGAGATACAGCCCAATGACAGACAGACGGACAGACGAACAGCGAAGGCTTAATAATAGGATACCGTTTGGGTACCCTTTGGTACATTAACCCTAAAAAAAAACCCTAAATATCTTTTAAAACGCCGCAGCAATATTCAAAAGATATCATAGCACTGCATAGTGTTCGCGACAGATTTACGACCAACGTTCTATCAACAAAATAAATCGGCATAAAACAATAAATAAATCAATTACAAAGCAGAACCTAACTGCACAATCCGCACCTCCATCTCAATAGGCGGTTAGACCTTTTCACCCAACAAATAAGCTGGCAAGATTTATTTACGTCCGCGGGGCCCCAAGGCGGCGATTAGAGGGTCTACTGATAGGCCCCCGATAAAAATGGGCCCTTTATCACGGCCAGTATCTGCCGAGGTGTATTGGGTAGGTGTTAAAAAGTCCACTACGGGATTACTTTGAAATATGTGCGGTGAGTTGAGAATTACTAAAAAACCGTGAGTTAGTAAGAGCTCGTAAGAGTAATACTTTAGGCTGAAAGTTTTAGGCTCTGGATACTTCAGTAAGTTATTGTCATGCTTTAGTCAGTAGGTACTGTATGCAGGCTTTATGTCAGTCTTATTTTTAAAGAGACGTTCCCTTTTAGGACGTTCCTATAGACGAAATTTGTAACTGAATTTTGTTGAGCTGAATACACGTTTAGTTTGGATGACAATGCATATTAGCTAAGTAATATTGAATAAAAGTTTGTTTGAAAAATAATGGATTTTTCAGTTACTCATAAAATATGCCGTTTTGTCATCAAAATTGATCGAGACCTCCGGAGACCAGCGGGCGGGGAGCATTTTTCGCCAACGCGTCAGCTTGGCTATCCAAAGAGGAAACGCTGCCAGCTCGTGCGAATCGGAAGCAGCGGTAGACTTGAGATTTTGCTATATATGTATAGATTGTATTTTGTACATATTTGTTGTAAATAAGGTTGACTTGTTTATCTCTCAACTACATACATTTTGAATCCAACTCTACTCTTATATTTAAACAAAAAATAGAAGACACAGTAAAATTCAGTTACAGTTAAACGGTATACGGTAAGATTGCACGTGCTCTCGAAACTATAGCTGAGCAATAGTAATAGTACGTCAAATAGACATAATTTTGGTATCCCTCGAGAGTACACTAACTAGTGTCTCCGATTGGGGTCGACTAAACCTAGTCCATTTCAACCCCACCAAGACTCAAGCCTGCGCGATCACCGCTAAGAAAACCCCATGGTCTGTGGCTCCACAATTCCAGAACACCTCCATGAACATCAGTCAAAGCATCGGGATCCTTGGCGTTGACATTTCTAGCGACGTTTTGTTCCGAAGTCACTTGGAAGACAAGGTTAAGCTGGCATCCAAAAAGCTTGGAGTGCTCAACAGAGCGAGGCAGTACTTCACATCGGGGCAAAGGCTGCAACTTTATAAGTCGCAAGTCCGGCCTCATATGGAGTACTGTTGTCATCTGTGGGCGGGGGCACCTGGATACCAGCTTGGGCCTTTAGACTCGGTTCAGCGACGTGCCGCTAGAATTGTCGACGATCCCGAGCTCACAAACGGTTTAGAGCCCCTCAGTCTGAGGAGAGACTTTGCCTCCTTATGTGTGTTCTACCGCTTGTACAACGGGGTGTTCCAAGGAATTGTTCGACTTGATGCCCACGGCTACCTTCTACCATCGCAACTCTCGCCATCGACGGGGAATCCATCCTCACACATTGAAACCAGAATTGTTTCGAACTGTGCGGGCTCAAAGGAGTTTTCTTCCGCGGACGCTCAGATTGTGGAATGAGCTCCCCGCCGTGGTTTTCCCAAAGGAGTACAGCATGGGGTTCTTCAAGAAGGGTGTGAAGAGGTTTCTTCAGGGTCGGCAACGCGCGAGTGATACCCCTGGTGTTGCAAGCGTCCATAGGCTACGGTAACCGCTTACCATCAGGCGGGCCGTATGCTTGTTTGCCACCTTAGTGGTATAAAAAAAAAAACCCTCGAGCTGTGGACTACCGTATCTTCCCATTAAATTATACTCTAAAACCCTTGTGTAAAATCCATTATACTTCAACACCGCACAACAAAGCTCAAACTATAACAATACAGTTTTCAGTTGACAAAACTGTCACAAACTACCCGCAGATAAGATGTAGTGTGTAGTCCAGTGCAGTGTGTGTTAACAATGCACTGTGATTGCTTGTAGCGAGCGAGTGATGTATAGCGTTCTGCGTAGTGTTGTAAATTAACTTTAGGTAGTTCACGTTCGATTGAACGGTCTTTGAGCGTGATAGTTTGTGTTGTAGACGGAAATGTACATTGAATTGTGGCCTATAAAGTACAAAATACGTTTATGAATAAGCCGGATGGTAAGCAGTTACCGTAGCCTATGGACGCTTGCAACACCAGGGGTATCACTCGCGCGTTACCGGCCCTGAAGTAATTTTTTCACACCCTTTTTGAAAAACCATATGCTGTACTCCATTGGGTAAACCAAGGCGGGGTGGAAGGTAACCGTGGGCATCAAATGGAACAATTCTTTAGAACACTCTCCGTTGTACAAGCGATAGAACACACATAAGGAGACAAAGTCTCTCCTCAGACTAAGGGGCTGTAAACCGTTTGTAAGCTCGGGATCGTCAAAAATTCTGATGTCACGTCGCTGAACCGAGTCTAAAGGCCCAAGCTGGTACCCTGGAGCTCCCGCCCACATATGACAACAGTAATCCATATGAGGCCGGACCTGCGATTTATAAAGTTGCAGCCTTTGCCCCGATGTGAAGTTCTGCCTCGCTCTGTTAAGCACTCCGAGCTTACTACCTTAATGTTTGATTGCTGCGCGTAAGTAACGACACCAGAACTCATCGGGGAGAGCGAAAGGAAATGTAATGAATTCACATCCAAATGCGAATAAAACATTTTTTGTCAGTTTAAATCCATACCCCCATGATTTAAATTCATGTTGAGGCAAATCTAAGTAGTTCATACCTGACAGTTTGAAACTTAAAACCCAGTGCTCGGCTACTTAAAGCTAATTGTCACGACATCTTGAAGGACGGGCAAAGCTCGCGGGCTTGTCTCTTTACCACAGAATAAGAAATTGTCTTGACTTCTGCTTCAATAACTTGTCGACTTGTTTTTGCTTGTTTTTAAGTATCGGGCTGTAAAATTATGAAATGGCAAAACCTTCATTTATATTTTAATAGATCTTTCCAACTTTTAATGCCCTGCAGTGTAGGGCAGGAGCCCCGGTTTTGGCCAGTATTTTTTTAAGCTATTACTAGCTTCTATCGCGGGCCTTGAGCGTGGAGACCGAATCCAGAAATTCCGTAACGAAAAAACCTAACACCCACCACTCCGACCGGCACAGCGGTGATACTTTTTAGTTTTGCCATCTATCGATGAATAGCAGAACTTTTAATGACTTTTTGAAATATCACGCTTGTCTCTTTAGTTCAGTAACTCACCTCTAGGTGGCATTGGTTGTCTATTGCATATATTAAGTTCTCATTTATTTAATAAAAGAAAAAAAACTTGTTTTCTTATCGGTAACCACGCTCAAAAAGTATAACTTAATATCAATGAAAAAAAACAAAGGAAAAAAATACTGCATAAATAAAATAAATAAATAATTATAATTGCATAAGTTGATAAAAACAGCTATGCAATAGCTTTACCGCGGCAGTCTCCGAGTGCCACACGTCTTTTTTTATATAAAAATTTCCTTAAGGTGGCCAAAGTCGGGGCTCCTGCCCTATATCTTCTACATAAATATAATTCTGGCACTGACTGACATACAAGGCTTAACGAACGACATTTCGAAGGAAAAATTCCTTGTTTAGCCTTAGGGGGTTCAATAAGAAAGGATTTCCCGAAATTCCGCCCCTAAGGGGATAAAATAGATGATCACGCCACATTGCAATACTCGCCGGCGATGTGAAGTTCATCCTCACATCCTAACCCGTCTCGATCGTCCACACAAAGATTCAGTCGGACGTTCCTACTGCGGACCATTAGGATGTGGTATGAGCTCCCCATTTCTGTTTTCCCAATGGGATATGGGTTTTTCAAAAGAGGCGTAAAAAGAGCTCTTTAAGGTTGGCAACACATTGGCTATTCCCCTGCAAATGTCCATAGGCGGCTCTCACCGCTTACCATCAAGTGAAACGACTACCTGCAACCTGTTAAATAATGTACCGATGTAAATCCAATTTCATTAGTCAAAAACTTGGCTGACTCAATCCTCTCGTATAAACTTATCAAATTAGATTTATCGAAGGCAGACAATGCCCATATTGTCCATATGCCTCACAATCGCAAATCAATTGGAAGAAATGTCGTCACATATAGATTGCTACAAAAAACTAGACACTGAATAGATTAATTTTAAGTTGAAGCATTTTTATATTGTGTAAGTATAATGATTATGAATAAATAAATAAATAAATAAATATCCTGGGACATTTATTTATTTATTATAATTTTTAAATAATTATTTCTTTTGTATATTAATGTAAGTTGAGTTTTTTTACTATAACGAAATGGTATTCTATTCATGGTTCTCAAATTGGCGAAATATAGTATTTTGGCTATTAATTTCGATACAATTGATGTTTGTGTTGTAAGGCTTTTGGATATCATTGTGCTATTTTAAGGTATCTTCATATTTTTCAATAAACAATAATTACTGGAAAATCAACTTGAAATTGACTGAATATTTTGTTTACAATAAGCTGTATTTATGCGCAGTTTTATAGAGATTATATAGTATAGTCTGATGATAGAGCAGAACAATATCATCGGAAACTATGTAGAGGCACGTAGCTATATAGTAAACCACGTTTGCGGACTACTGTTAAAATATTTTGTATGTATAAACTTATTTTTACTTGTTATCTTTGCCATTCATCCGTTAGCGATGAAACTTTCTGAGCAGGGAAAGTTTCTAAAATGAAATAAAAAAGCAGTGCAAAGCAGTTGACGCCACATAACAAGTTATTGCAAAGTATGCCAGGCAAGTAAAAATTATGAGGATATTCAAGAGTGAGGGAAAATTACTAAAGACACGATATGCCATCTTCATTTATTTAATTACATCTTGATTAACACGGACTAAAAGACCCTTAAATAAGTTTTAAATGAACGTTTATTTTCTCATAAAATTATTCTAAATCCAGGTTTTAAAATATAAATGAGGTGGCTTAGAGCGTAATAAAATACCGGTCTTAAATAATTATTAAGGCTTTCCGCTAATTCCTTTGGTAAGTCTCGTTTAAGTTAAGAATAAATTAAAGAATTGCAGATAAATCTCTGTTATTTTGTTACTTTCACCATAAGCATGAGCTTGAATATCCTGCCAGGATCCATAAAAATGGAGGCTTTAAATATCTCTCCATTATTTAGACTATAATAGGCTAGAGTCCTGAAAATTCCATCTATGCCTTTATGCCTTATGGTTTCTATAAACAAAAACGAATCGTTTTGCTTACCAATGGTAGGTTTTTTATTGCCAAACTGAGCATATAGATCTTTCGTAAAGTAATTTTACCTGTGATAGCTACTTCCATATGGGAGGGTCTGCTATGCAAAGCTTTGAGGTCTTTGCTTCATTATTAGTAAAGATATAAGAGTCTTAATTTTAACCGATAACGGTCTGTAAATTATAGGAATCGGCAATTAGTCCGTCATTTACATGAAAAATTTAACACGTATTTTTTCATTTGTCATTCAAACAAAAATGACGAAGATTTGGAGTGTTGAAGTTTTGCAAGACGTCACGCCATGGTACACTTTTCACAAATAAATGACGACAGTTACGAGCCTCCACTCCCGAACTTTGACGCGTTTTATCTTTGTATGTACATTTTTAATGCAAAAAATACGTGTCCAATATTTTTTGATTTTTGTTCAATTTATTTTTTCTTTGCTTTACAAATACATATTTCAATAACCCTATATAGAACGGTATATTCTGCCAAAAAGCTGACATATACCATTCTAGATTACCATCTCTTTCATCAAAAGTAAATTTAAACAAAGATGTTTTCTGACTACACAATTTTATCACCCGACTGTTTAAAAACTTTTATCGCAATTTTTTTAGTTTATGACTACATTGTAAATGCATTTAAAGTGCACAGATATTTCACAGATTCGTGTATCGAAAACTGTCAACCATGTTAAGCTGCAGTACAGACAGCACAGTACATTTTATAGGTCACAGTAGGTTTAAATAATAGTAAGTATAAAGAGTAAATAATATATTAAGAGAAATAGAGTGTTTATTCGCTTAAAGAGCAGCTCGACTGGAGAAGTACTTCCACCTTACAGAATACCACAGCCAAATAACTTTATGTTGCATTCCTACGCGTGAGTCATTAAAGCTCACTGGGGAGGGCGGAATGATCGGTAAAGTATGTAGTAGCTATGGTAAAAGCTTACCACCAGGCC
Source organism: Polyploca ridens (assembly GCA_951394255.1). NCBI lineage: Eukaryota > Metazoa > Arthropoda > Insecta > Lepidoptera > Drepanidae > Polyploca > Polyploca ridens. The sequence continues at coordinate 1,055,298 of OX596248.1, read as the reverse complement.
GTATGCTTTCTTGCCAACTTCTTAGTATAAAAAACATAAAAATAGACTTTTGATAATGCCAGGCTTTACTACCACCACTTTTAAGTTAAAAACCTGCCGCCAGGTCCATCAATGTGTTACGTGGGGGTAACTTCCAACTATGCTTGAGAGCCTTTTGGCTTGCATAATTAATTATTTGAATAGCAGTTCCTGTTTTTATTATTATTTTAATATGTTGTTATGGATGCGAAAAGTGGAGGACCGGAAGATTTGGCGACTATTGGGAAAGGCCTATGTCCAGCAGTGGACGACCACAGGCTGATGATAATGATGTAGTTATGGGACGCGCGCTCCAATAGTGAGCTATTTGGTTAACCAAGGTATGATTTTGGTCAAAAAGAGGCGAAAAAACAAGTCAGGTATTATAGTAAGACACCCGATAGAAGGATATTGCATAACCACGTTCCTTAAACATTTTTCATTTTGATCTACATCCCGAACGTTAAAAAGCTCTGCTTAACAAAATACAAATCCTACCATTATACTAAAACAAAGCTCTTGGCATGGTTTATCTACTGCGTTATGCTTTACTATGTGTAAATCATAACTGCACGACAGTGTACTACCGCTCGGTAGCTGGAAGCAGGGTCACATAGTAAATTCGTGCGGGAACAGGCAGTTTGTCAAAGATGGCTGATCACGGCCCGTTAAACGTTATCTAGATGACCTCATGTGACGCGCGTGCCAGCCCTCTATGGGGCCAGTGAATCAGTTTTGTCATGGATATTTTGTAAAAATGGTGTTGTTATACCTATCATTTTAACAGAAGAAGCAAAGTACAGTAGTACCCAACTAATATGGTTTACCGATGTACCTGCGCAGAAGATACATTTTCAAAGCGCGGGGAACGCTATTGGTCGACAGCTGCCGCCAAGTTAGCGCGCGCCGTGCGGAGGGGCGTGACTTGCGAGTGAGACGGAACTAACAGTTGCAGTGTATTATGAACCTTATAGTAGTGATCTAAGGTTGATTGTAAGTTTTAAGCATTATTTTGTTAATCTTCGGGGCCATACTTTATTTTCTGTGCGAACGAAGATTCACGACGCGCCATATCAGTTGGGTAATACTGTAATGTACAATAGAAGGAAAGGTAAAAACTGCATCCTACTGCATCTGTATGCAAAGGGTGCCCAACGCGACCCTATTACTGAACCTCCGCTGTCCGTCCGTCCGTCTGTCAGTGGGCTGTATCTCATGAACCGTAATAGGTGCAACAAATAAAATTAAAAAGCTCCCAAGAAATACAAGAAATATCTTTTACTAGCTGTCTCGCGCGGTTTCACCCGCGTTCCCGTGATAAAAAGTAGCCTATAATACTCGGGGATAATGTAGCTTCCTATCAGTGAAAAAATTTTTCACTGATAGGAATCCGACTGGTACTTCCAGAGATTGGCCCGTTTAAACAAACAAACAAACAAACCAAACAACTCTTCCGCTTTATTATAGATTGGCGATTTTTATCGCAAAGTTGAGTTAGTTAATATTGTGCAGAACCCTCCGTCTGACTCGCACTTGGCCGGTTTTTTTTTTTTTATTTTAGTTTGCTTTTTAACATTTTAGGTCATTAGCGACTACAATAAACAATAATTTATTACAATTTACCAATCCACAAACTTAAAAGCGTTTTTTTACACAGAAGATTGACCGATTTTATTATCAGCTCAAAATTGCATTTTGTTATAGCAGTCTTAAAATTCGAAGCGAACTCTTGTAAATGTTTGACAATCATAAAAGGGAGCATTGTATTCTCTCCGATGTAAACAAACAAACTTCACTCTAACACCATGCTAATGTTGATGGAAGTGGAACAAGTGTTCTTTGCCAGAAACTCTACATCTTTTAATGCAATGAGTGAAAGAAGTGTACTTTGTCATTCCAATGTAAACTCCAAATATAGATTGGATGGTTCCAATTTTTTTAAGGACATATTATTAAAGAAAGAAAGAAAAAAAAATCATTTATTCCTTACAGCTTAAAAAATTACAAAATAATAAGTTTTAATGCTAAAATAAGCCGTGTGTAAGGAAAGGGACTTGGCATCAGCATTTGCTAAGTAAGCCCCGTGACGGAAAATTACTCAGCGCTGGTTTTCAGCCGAGCCCTTGTACCATGTGAAATTTATTTTGTGTTTGTGGCAAAAAGCTCTAAATTAATAAGTCAAAGTCAAAGCCATTTATTCAATTTAGGCCCCAGAAGGGCACTTATGAAGGTCACATTTACTGAAGTTACCACCGGTTCGGAACTCGGCCTTCAACTGAGAAGAATCCGGCAAGAAACTCAGCAAGGTTACATTTTTTATAAAATAATAATAATAAAAAAGATATACCTAAGCATAGATACAGACGAAAAAAGAACAAGAAAATAAATAAAAAATAATAACCTTAAAAATATATAAACATATAAACAAAAAAGTAACATAAAAACCGATCCATAACTAGTAAAAAGAAAAAAATAATAACATTCGAATTAGAAAAGCCTTAAAGCAGAGAAAAAAAAATATATCTTAATTTCATTTAATGTGAGCGTCAATGGAATGTATGGGATTGACTGGAAGATTGGATGAGAACTAAAAGTCACGTTTAAATCTATTTGATCTAGTTGAATGAACGTCTGATGGACATTCCGAATATGAAAATTCAAAAATTTGAATATTTGAATATTCGAAAATTTGAACATTTGAAAATTAGAATAATATGTAAATTTGGAAATAGTGTTTGTGACCAGAAGCAATAATTGAAATAATGAAAAATTAAAAGAAAAATGAGGTCGCATCGTTACAATGTTGCTGAAACAGACCGCTCTGATGTCTGAAAATCTACTGTCACATCAAGCTTGTGACATCAGATTTTCTACTTGAGAAAGTCTAGCCAGGGCTGACCAGAAAGATATTCACGATGATAAACTTTTATTAGCTGGCTATAGAGAAGAAGAAAAGATCATACGATAATTCCTCGCAATATTTTATTTCATCGTAAACTCAAACTTCTTGTAGACTCCAAGCCTTTTACTAATGCTTCCAAATACAAGTCAATGGAGTAGCGGCTGACCGCCCGCTGAGGGTGACACCCGGCTGTGAAAAAATAAAACTGACCTACACCAGCCAAGCCTTAAAAATAGAGGCATTTTGACTTAATTTAATGAAAAACTAATTCATACTGTAGAAGAAGCAATTTAATAAAAATCATAGTATAGTTTGCGTTTTTAGACTAACACCACGATTTCCCCATCGGGTGCCAACCATGCTAGCTAAGCTACTGCAGGTACTAAGATTAAAACTGATATCGTTGAAGCTGAATTCGAGCAGAAATGCTCAGTGAAGTTCGACAAATATACGGACGATAAATCCAGTTAACGATTGTGCGGTAAGACGACATGGAAGTGCAATAGCAAGTAATGGATTACGCTCGCCCACGAATAGTTACTGCAGATAGTTATTTTACAGCTTTTACTGCGTACAAGACACGTGTGGTTAAACACTGGCCATATCCTAGTTCATGGCCTATTTAAGTCATGTATCAGTCTGTAAAAATATATCCAGAATTCTGACCATCTAGGAGTTAACAATTTTTTTTTCGGGTTGTTGTGAACAAATCATCGGTACCCTACAAAAGCAGCGATGTCTCGAAATCGATGTTAAGAAGTCCGTTGTTGTTTTATTAGTAGAAATAAGGGTAATAGTGAATAAAATCATTTTATACATGCATTTATTACACTACTAGCCCTACGCGGTTTCATCCGCGTTACCGGACTAAAAAGTAGCCTATGTCCTTATTCATTGTTCAACCTAATTCCACCATCCCCATTCTGATACCGAACCAGAAGACGCCGGGAAAAGTTTCACCCGTGTGTTGATGACATACCGAAAATACGGACACAACGTTTTGCATCCTCATTTATAATGCGTACAGCAAGGGAGTGGAACTTGCTTCCGGCGTCTGTGTTTCCTGACTCATACAATCTAGGCCAGAGTGAATAGATTCCTTCTGGGTAAGCGTGTTCCATCCTAGGCTTCGGTCTTCGTCCCTTATGGGCGGGTCAGTGACCAAACGCAAGCCCATTTAATAAAAAAAAACATTCTATAGGCTATAGGCATGCCAAATTTCATCATGATCGGTTGAGTTGTTGGGGCGTGAAAGCGTAACAAGCAAACAAACAAACAAACTCCGTTTCGCATTTATAATATTAGTTATGTCGAGAGTTGTTAGCTGATCTCGCAGCACCTTTACAGTAACAGTAACCGACTATGGAAAAAGAATCGTCAAATGCTCAGTATGAAATATTGAACGAGTAGCTCCGAAGTACTCTCTTGGGATGTGGCAGTCTACAGTTTACGAGTATGTTGGCTGCAGCAAAAAGGGTTGATCTACTGGACTGGTTTCTTTGAGAATGGGATCTTTATTATTGATGGCTGGTACGAAGGGGGTTTTGTATGGAAGCACACGATTTGTAGGAATTATTTCTTGTTCCTTATGATAGGGAACAAAATATGACATCCTAAATGTAACTCTCTGACACCCAGACTAAGATTGAACTTGTGTTCTGGGGGTCATCTAGGCTGTACCTTGAGTGTACGCCGCTGAGTTTCTTACCATTTCTTCTCAGTTGAAGCTGACTTACGAACTGGTGGTAACTTCAGTAGCTTTGACCTTCATAAGTGCCCTACTAGGGCCTAAATTGAATAAATGACTGACTTTTTAAAGAACCATCGTTAAAGAGGATGCTCAGCATGAGGCGGACATTTTATTCAAGATTTTATTGTTTTTTACCTTCGTAAAACAATATAGTAAAATATTTCAGTAGTTGCGACCGTAGTACAAATATTAGTATGGGATAAATTAGTACCATGAGTATTCCGCTAGAGGCGCTGTGCCAATTCCTATAGAGAAATGTCGTAAACGCAAACGCGATAGTAAGGGCATGTCTGGTCAATCACATACATTTTATAATTAGTGTAGAATTTACACGTATAGATGTCGCTACAAACATAGTTTGGACTGATTGAGAATTAATTCTTAGTCAAAACGCTACTAAATCACTTTTGATGAAGCTTTGTTGCAAGGGAATATAATTTGAGGTTTAATAATTTATTAAATTCATATGTAAAACTCGTATCTTAAATATTTGCAATTTATGTAATTTTACTTAAATCTTGCGACCTTACATAGATGGCCTACGCGTCGCGCGTCAATTTACGATTTTTTTAAAGGATAATGGGCGGTGTCGTACTTTGTGTTGTAAACCTTATCATATCAAATGAAATCTATGTCATATGAAAGGTCTCCACGAGTATTACATTTGTTAGTATGGGCATATTTAAGTATGTATCGCGTGCAAGGAAAAAGTTATAGTGGTTTAATTTATTCAACAAAATAGCTTAGATTACAATTACAGATATTAAGATACTTTTCAGTAAATAGACAGCTTTTACTCGGCGAATTTGCTCTAATATAGTAATGTCGAGTAGCAGCTATATAGTAGCTTCTTAAACATGAAACTTGGGAATCGACAACTCTATTACTGCACTCATGTGTGGTATAAACGAGAAATGGTAGCTACTATACGACTATTGAATAAATGTAATATAAGAATATCGAGTAAACGTTTACACAACACGGTTAAAGCACTTAAAGCAAAAAATGCTAAAAAGTCGTAATAAAAGCTTTTACACTACATTGTGGGTACTACGTAGCAACTACTCAACATTTATTCCATCTGTAGCCGAATAACTCATTCATTATTCGACTGTTTGCTAGTTGGGGAGCTTACCCAGCAACTACATTGACGACAAGGATGTATTGAAGTAGCCTGTCTGCACTTGCTTCCCTTGGCAGTTAATTGAAAGCTCAATTCTAATTAATAATTATGCCTATAACAGGTGGAGATTTCGATATGGCATATTAATTTATTACGAAAATTTGGTTTATTATGGCATACAGAGTCAATGAGGATGTGATAGAATAGTAGATTGTTATTTAAGGAGCTAAAATTACCCATCACACAACAAGGTAGTTCTACTTCCGAGCTTTAGAGAGGAGTAAATAGAAACAGAGTAATAATGGGATTTTAGCGCCATGTGTAACATTATATTTTTCACTACGATTGCGAGAAAATAAAATCAACCAATACAATTATTTTTTTCTCTTTCTCTTCCATCTGTACATTATGTTCCTTCTCACTATATGATGACATGTTCACTATTGTAAAATAAATTACGGTTACCATCTCAATTTGCACTTAATCTAAAGATTTCACGCCAATGCCTTTTATTATTTCTTCTATAGCCGTAACGCAATGCATTAGGTCTGTTTTCCGTAGTCATTTGTTGAATGGATATAAATAAAAGAAACTGAAAAGAAAGCGGATAAATTTATTTTGGATGACGAGGATTATTTTTCAGTGGGTTCAATGGAAGAAACAACTTTTATTGGACTTGCTGAACGATAAGTAATATTGCTAAGTTTCAAATTTATAAACCCAAGGAATGAGATTTTTCAAGAGAAAAAGAGCGCGACGAACTGAGCGAGCGTTGGAACATGACGTCACACGCATCGAGTACCGAGCGGTTGAAACGCGCGTCGCGCGCTCATTTAAAAATTCTATATCTCGGAAAGTAATTGTCGTATTGAAATAATTCTTTCATATATATTCAGAATTAGTGAAAATTCTTCATTGTTGATGAACAATAGCTAGAGTATTTTGGGAATTGTCTCAATTAACCGTGGGGTAAGATGCAACTTAAAATCAGTATTTTTAGAATTGAATAACATAATAATAATTCTTTGGATTAGTTTAGGACTTAATGTATGGAATTCTTATCTTTTTTGAACAAAAGTATATATTAAATGCTACGCTCTACCTCTCTTAAACAAAAACAAAAAAAATACAAATGTGCTCATTGTTCTTTAAAATTAAATTCTTTCAACAGTGTCATCTGTTGTCATTTACTGAAAAACAAACATTGCTGTAGTCACTTACAAACCCAGAATAGGAATTAGTACCCCAATCTCGCCACCGGCGCTGTACTTGCGCGAGTTATGGTGGTAACTTTTGAAGTATGGGCGCTGTCTCTCTGTTGTACCTCAGAGTATATAAATACTACGTACAACAGAGAGACAGCGCCCATACTTCAAAAGTTACCACCGTAACTCGCGCAAGTACAGCGCCGGTGGTGAGATTGAGGTACTAATTGCTATTCTTGGTACGTAAGATGTAAAAGTGACTACAGCAATGTTTGTTTTTCAGTAAATGACAACAGATGACACTGTTGAAAGAATGTAATTTTAAAGAACAGTGGGCACATTTCTAAAAGATTTTGTTTTTGTGTAAGAAAGGTAAAGCGTAGTATTTACTCGCACAAAGGCTTTTTCCCAAACTCCATACTTTTGTTCAAAAAAGATAAGAATTCCATACATTAAGTGCTAAACTAATCCAAAGAATTATTATTATGTTATTCAATTCTAAAAATACTGATTTTAAGTTGCATCTTACTCCACGGGAGTGACAATTCCCAAAATACTCTAGCTATTGTTCATCAACAATTCGCAAACTCCTCCATCGAAATTATCGAATTATTACTAAATATTAAGTTGCATTATACCACATAAGATGTTACGAAGAAGTCACAGTATTTATAAGCATAATAACAAAATCATGCTGACTAAACTTTTCTTTATATTGTACTAGCTTCCGCCCCGTGGTTTCACCCGCGTTCCCGAGGGATATATTATTTTCCCGGGATAAAAAGTATTCTATATGTTAATCCAGAATATATTCTATCTGTATACCAAATTTCATCCAAATCCGTTCAGATGAATAAATCTAAGCTTGTTTTGAAAAGAGTAATTACAGAGTTTATTTCCGGCTCTTCTCAGCAAATGCAACCTTTCGAACAAATTCAAATTCAAAATTCAAAATCATTTATTCAAATAGACGTTCGCAGGCACTTATGAAAAGTCTGACTCTAATACTCTAATACCGGTTCGGATGGTTGCATTTGCTGAGAAGAGCCGGCAATAAACTCAGCAATTACTCTTTTCAAAACAAGCTTAGATTCATTACATAATATTTACATTCTAATCGCACTGACAACAATTGCGTGCCCCCGGAAAAACTACAAAGTAGACTGAATCTATATTTAATAAGTAAATAAATAAATGGCAAACTTAAGCAGACCAACCCCCACAAGCAGCACCTGTTCACAAGTATGACGCGTGTGGCAGCCATCGCCCTCCTCGCCATATTGGAGGGAAGTGAGCGACCCGTCACACGACGCCCGGTAGTATTAGAGTCAGACTTTCCATAAGTGCCTGCGAAGGTCTATTTGAATAAATGATTTTGAATTTTGAGATGTTGAAGCATGATTGAGGGACAAACATCCAAACCCACAAACATCAAAAATTTCACGTTTATAATATTTGTGAGATGAGATTAGAGTGACTAGATTTACTCGCTTTTCCCGAACTCTGTCTCTGTTATCTAGTCACTTAAAAATAAATTTTATTCAAATATAATACTAGGATAACATAAGCTTGAAGGAGTTATCTCTAATACCTCCAACAAAATTGGTAAAAAACCTGGTTCAATTTTTTCCCAAGTTTAAAATATATATATAGGATACCCGGACGGGCGTCGAGCGCCTCTCGTGAGTTAGTGTAGATGTTAATAGAGATTGTTGACTTTTTTGTATTTTTGTTTGTAATGAATAAACTAAAAACTAAAAGAACGATTTAAAAAATGTTTCACCAGTCGAATCATATTGTCATTTATCACTGAGTGATATAATTGGTGACATAGGATATATATTTTTTAAATTGGGAACCCTGCGATATTTCCAAAAGACCTTGCTTGAAACTACAGAATGAAAATATAGTCATTTATATTTGCACACGAATTTCCGATCACTCTGGTGAGAATATAACTGTTAGTATTCCATTTTGTTCGTACGCCTACTTGAGGGCGCAAGGGTATTGCTTGCACCCGGGCGCTATATAGGTTAGAGCCGGCCCTGATTAGGAAACGATGAAAAATTGGTCAAGATAGCAATTTATAAATCTACTATAAGTTTTAAAAATCACTTCAATACCGAGCGAGCTGTCCAAGCTGAAACGGAGACGCCGTTTCAGCTTGGACAAAAATGCTTTCGTATGTATGTCCAGGTCGCATTTCTCAACCGATTCTCCAGAAATTTTGTGACCAGGTTCAGTGATTTACGAATGGCTTTAATCCTTTTGTTTTTTTTTTTTTTTTTTTTTTTTATACTACTAAGTCAGTAAACAAGCATACGGCCCGCCTGATGGTAAGCGGTTACCGTAGCCATATGGACGCTTGCAACACACGAAGCATCGCTCACGCGTTACCGACCTTTCCCCCCTCCCCTATGAGCTCTGGCGACCTTACTCACGCGCAGGAACACAACTTTACACAACATAAAGTTATTTGGCTGCGGTATTCTGTAAGGTGGAGGTACTTCCCCAGTCGAGCTGCTCTTTGAGCGAATAAACGCTATGCTCTACCTCTCAGAAAAATTGTCCATATAAAAGACTTATTAATTAAGTTGTTCTTATTTGATATTTTGTTGAATAAATGAAACTAAGATAACTTTTCAGCACTAGATACAGATTTAAGACCAGAAAAACAAATGAAATACAATTGGGATGAAACTGCACATTGTTCTTTAAAAAAAAACATAGTAGATTTCAAAATATTTAGACTATATTTATTTACATTTGAAGTCTCTGCTTATTAGAAACAGCTTATTATTAGATTAATATTATTATTATTTGATTGTTTTGATTTTAGGCGATTAATTTAAATAAAAATAATCGACGCTTAGGCCATCTATGTAAGATCGAAAGATTTAAATAAAATTACATAAATTGCAAATATTAAAAATACGAGTTTTAAACATTAATTTGATTAAAATATGTCAATAATTATCATCAAATTCTATTTCCTTGCAATAAAGCTCAATAAAAAGTAATTTAATAGCGATTTGACTAAGAATTAATTTTCAATCAGTCCATACGATGTTTGTAGCGACATCTTTACGTGTGAATTCTACACTAATTATAAAATGTATGTGATTGACCAGACATGGTTGTACGTAGTATTTATATACTCTGAGGTAAGGGTAAGCGTTTACTAATGTCAATTCATTACACTCGTGGTACTGCTCTCTTACATTGCAGTTCTCATAAACAAATAATAAAGTGTGATACAAAACTATAAGAATAAAAAAGAAAAGGCTAAATAAATACTTTGATCAATAAATGTATCCAGATTCAGTGTCGAAGCTGTTCACACGTGGAAAATAAAAAAAAAATTAATACCAATTTTAAATAAAGTGTTTTTTTATTTAATGGCGGCGCCCGATGACACCTATATACATCGATTAAGGACACTCATATCAACGAAAAATTACTAGGGTGTCTATATCCCAAAAGGTCATGTTACTGAGTTATTTTCAAAAGAAGATCGATATTTGACAAGTTCAATAACCATGAAAAATTATGATAATATGCATTCTAGAATTTTTAAATTCTGGTGCTAGAACAGCATCTTGACGCTTTTAACAATCTTTCTAGGTACATCTATTTCTATAACTAAATACTAATAATATTTACGCAGATGTATACAGGTTGTTGTTTTGGTCAGCGACGAGCGACTCAGGGTCGATAATACAACTGATACTGGTGTTAAAAAAAAATATTAAAAAATACTTTATTTTTTTATAATAATAAGAATAAAAATAATATTAATTTGAAAATCATGTAATAAGCTAAAATATAGACGTAATACTCAACGTGAGTGCGAGGGAGTAAAGGGGTGGGGCAATGGCGGCTTGCGTCTAGCCCTAGTCAGTGCACGTGGCTAGTGACCATACTTTGCGGTAATTTTATTTCAAATTGACTAAGGTATTTCTCAACGCATTTACAGTATTTAATGGAATTAAGTCCATTTTTGGAAAATGTATTTTTTGTACTACCGATCCTGGGTCGCTTGTCGCTGACCAAAAAACACCCTGTATAAAGACATATAATAATATAGTCTAGATATAGTAGAGATCCTAAATATAAGCCTATTCAAGAAAGGACCTCCATACGTTGATGACATAACGTAAACAACTAACGATCAATGGCAACGCAACACGTTAATTGAAACAATTTCAAACATGCATAAAAAGTGGCAACCCGTAAACACGTCTGATAAAGTTAACGGCGCATTTAATGAGGTGCGAGCGTAACATTAACCCCCCTGAAGCCGGGGATCGTGCAACTAGCGCGCAACTGTTGTAAAAACCAGCAAGTCTTTTGCTACTGCATTTATCTATAATAGGAGTTTAGGAGTTGTGGTGCTGTATTTGGTTTTGTTTTACTGTGGTTGCAAATAGTGTTTAGTTTTTTGTATTGATCCGGTGATGTATTGGTTTGTAAGGTATTTTTTTTACACGTTTAAGTTTTTTTTTTTGGTAATTTTATTGTATTTAATTAGGTACGTAAAACTTAAAAAAACATGGTTGAGTGTATAATTGCAAGCATAATTGTCATACTTCATACAAATATATTTGAAAGAGAATCTGTTTGTTTGTTTGTCGCCTCAACGGCACAAATTATTGTGATGAAATTTGGCACGCAGATAGATCATAGTCTGGATTAACATATTGGATAGTTTTTATCCCAGGATTCCTTGGATAGCAGGGTTGAATGAACTATGGGGCGGAAGCTACTTACGAATATTACTTTTTAATACGATATTTTGCATACTTTTAGTATATTTACTAACTTTTCTGAACTTTTTCAAAAATAGACCCACATGTCAACTTGAGACCATAGATTACAGAGCTACGAGCATATATGTAAGTACGGTCAGCGTCTCTTAACAGTTTGTATAAAAAATGTTACTTCTTTAGTAACATTTTGATCTCTTTGATCAGCTACTTTTGATGCTGACTGTACTGCAACTATTTCCCATAAGTGTAATTCAAAAATAGAACTGTACCTTAACCTTTCCCAATACTATAATGTGTTTGAAACTTGTGAAACAAGCCGTTTCAAACAACTCAATCATAAAAATAAACTCACATTCAAAGAGTGCCAGCGAACAAACGATGCGTAACCAAAACCCATGGAGTATGGTATATCCCACGTCAATTTATCATAACACCGGCCGCGACATTTGTTACAACACGTCAAAACTAAAATAGAATCACTTGTTTGTGTCCAAACACCAACCACGTGTATTCCATCGCGTTAACTAATCACATAATAATATGACGTGGATACTTACCTTTTTGCATAGAATAAAGACTAGCACCTTTTTGCATATAAAAGAAAAAAACACTGGCACTACTTACGCTAATTTGAATATCGCGATAATTAACTGACGTAGAACCTTAACTTTTTTCAAATAAAAAAACACTGGCACAAACACGCCAATTTGAATTTGGAACTTATAAAACGAAATCGAACTTCATGAAGTGTGCCTTTGATGTTTCAATTTGAAATGAACACCATTTAGTCTTAAAACTAGGCCAAAGCAGTTTATTTTATGAAATGACACAATTCAGAATTTAACATGGCTTTTAAGTTTTAAAATTATTGCTATTGGCTATAACCTCATTCTCATTTGTCAATGGGAAACGTATTGTAGTGCATTGAACTGAAAACCCAAACATGAAACTATTATAAATTATGTCAAGCATCCAAAGTCCGCTTTCTCATTATCAATAATAAAGTTTTTCGATAAATTATAAATTCATATAAATCAGAGAAAATGAAGGCTTTAAATAAAAAAAAAGGAATATACCGGCCAAAAGTTAAACATATTCGAAAAAATAATAGGTACAGATAAAGTTCATCACGATTCATTCATTACATTATCATTGTTACTTGAACGCACCTGAAGGAAAAGCGCGGGAAGCTCATCCGTCATACACGATGTCTCCACCGTTTGCCGCCAAAACGAACCGCCATTCAACCAAAACCATTCACTCATAGTCATTGTTCTTCGACACAAATCACTCGGGCTTTGACACTTTTTTATAAAAAAAAAATTAGTTATTGTCTATGATCTTTGGTTTTTTAATATAGGAAAGTGGATGGTAGTGTCGTGATCGGGTGGGCAGCGCGTAGGTGTCGACCAACACGGTATAAGTTGTAGGACGGACTGGAAGCGAGCGGCGGCGACGTGTCGCGTATTTTTCTATTCTACCGGTTGTTTTTTCTTCAGTGTAACATGTCACATGTTCACTAGTTATTGGGCCGTGCTATTTTTAATTGGCCCTAAACTCGCGTGATAAAATGACAGAAACAAGACATTTCTTCTTATTTTTTTTAATCATCGCAAATGCCCGGGATTTACGACTTTTTTGTAGGCATTAAAACATAAAAGAAACAATGAAAGCTTCATGGTTAGTAATATGGTACATTGATCGATAAGAAAATTCATTGTCTTTTCTAAATAAATCGGCCCTGCAAAACAAACTTTTTTTTTTTAATCAGTCTAAAATAATATCGCTTTAGCAATTTTCCACAGCCTAGAAAACATACTTCATAATACATTACCTAATATTAGACCTTGGAAAAACCGCTATACAGCCAAGTGCTTATTTCGGCATGGCATTCATTAGGCCTCGTAAGGGGAATGCCCGGTAATGTCCAGAGCGGCATCGCTGCCCACTGATGAGTCAGTCGCCAAACAACGCTCAACGTTTTTCAATTTAGATACCTAGTTAAAGTTAATAGGCGGGTCGCGGTATGCTGGGTACGCAGTACAATGTATTTAGCATATTTGATAAGGAGAATATGATATTTTGTTAGAGCCATGAGAAAATAAAGCTTTGTGAGGTGGTTGCGCTAAACGTAGAAAAGAGCTGGCTCTCAAGTGTATGTAATAATCTCAGTTTGGGACATTCTTTACACACGGCCACCTGATACAAACTTTGTAGAGCTTATACAGTGAAAACCAGATAACTGATATGATAATTAATAAAAAAAATAGGTACACACGGCAACACATCAAGCTATACATTTCCAGTATAAGCTGATCTCGCATTGTATAGGATTTCCGTATAATGAAAGGTCAGCTTATATTGGAAATGTATAGCTTGATCTGTAGCCGTGTGTACTTATAAATTTGGGTTTCTTGTTTTCAGGGTTCCGAACCAAAAAGGTAAAATGGAAACCTTATGGTGCCACTCCGTCCGGCTGTCCGTCAGAGCGATTTCATCATCCTCTGACGCTATTGATTTGAAATTTGGAATAATTTTAAATATTACTGACCCAACACACATGAAAAATTTAGAAAAATATTTTTATTAAAGAAAACGGGGAGCGAAATTTAAAATAGGTATCATATGAAAGGGCTTCAATAGAACATTACAAAACTGCCCCCCTAGACAAGATGGTTGGCGACAATCGTTATCGTTAGTAAGCGATCAACCTTTGTATGGGATTGACATAAAAGATTGTTAAGAATCACGTGATATTTCGATTTGAAATGTCAATCCCATACAAAGGTTGATCGCTTACTAACGATAACGATTGTCTTGTTTGGTTTTTATTATCTTTTATGTTGCGTAGTTTACGATAAAATATGCCAAAAAAACAATACGTTGTAGGATTCGAAATTCGAACTAACTACTTTTGGCGTGCCAGTTAGGTTACTAACCTCCTCGCCAACCGACCGTCAAACATACGGATTTACACTGAAAGCTTGTAGGATACAAACCCATAACCTCCTCGTCTCTACCACTGCGCTAACATGACAGTCTATCGTTCAACTCATCTCACTTCTCACTATCTCATCTCACTATCTAATATACATAGTCAGACTGTCCAAAAAATATTTAAAAAATGTAACCTTGCTGAGTTTCTTGCCGGATTCTTCTCAGTTGAAGGCCGAGTTCCGAACCGGTGGTAACTTCAGTTTACTTCACATTTACTGAAGTTATCACCTTCAGTAAATGTGACCTTCATAAGTGCCCTTCTGGGGCCTAAATTGAATAAATGGCATTGACTTTGACTAATATAATAAGTGGAAGTGTTTTTTGTTTGTTTATATGGCCTAATCTGAAGCGCTCGTGGTGTAGCTTGATTAGCCAATCTTAATCGATCGGCAAAGTTAAGCTACGCCTGTCGTGGTCGGTACCTGGATGGGTGCCCGCCTAGTGGTATTTCAAATCGAGCGTTTCCGTGCTTCGGAAGGCACGTAAAGCCGTTGGTCCCGGTTATCACTTAATTGTGATAGTCGTTAAGCTAGTTGGATGCCTCCTAGGCGGCTTGAAAAATTCCAACAGTAGGTTGACCACTAGCCTACCTCCACCCGCAGTGGGCACGCGTGGTGGAGTATTGCCCATTCCCATTCACCTTCATTTGTGAAAGGAGGCCTGTGCTCAGCAGTGGGACATTATAGGCTGATGATGATGATGATGATGATGATGATGGCCTAATCTTACTACCAGTCGGATTCGAAAAATTCTCTCACTAATAGGAATCTATATTATCGCCGAATATTATAGGGTTATTTATCCCAGGAACGCGGGTGAAAATGTTAGTAATATCTGAGGTAATATTATCAATGTAAAGCTTAGATGTTAACCCTTATCGCGTGGGGTGTCACCACCACTGATTATTCCAGGCTCACAACATTTTTTAAATTGAATTTAGCGTGCGTGTCATTTAGGTACTCGTGTGACAATTCAGTTCCGAGCAAAAGTTGTACTTTATGTTACGAGTAAGAGTTACTCGCATTCTTTGGACTATTTGTATGATGGGACTATATTTGGACTATTTATTTGACGGGGGTGTTATACACCCCACACGACCATATATGTAACTTTTTAGGATGTTTGTCGTTCAATCCTGAATCAGCAGCTAAACGGATTTGGATGAAATTTGGCACACAGATAGCATATTTTCTAGATTATAACTTTTTATCCCGGTGAAATAATAGGTCCCTTGGGAACTCTAGTAAAACCGCACGGCGTGTGGCGGTAACTAGATAATATTTTCATAGTAAGTACTTATATGGCTTTTGCTAGAGAATTTTTTTCGTTGCCCTTTACTTCGAAGAAAAATCCTTTTAGAGTAGATAATACCGAGCAATTCAATTCCGCAACTAGTATGTGCTTTTGCACTGATTATAACAGTACCAACTAATGACTACATCTAAATGTTTAGTCGGTCCTTGGCTTAGCCCATCAGTGCGCATTGTCGGTGGTGGGAAATTGCGGTTCTTTGTGTTAATTGTTCTATGGCCCTTTATTGGAATGAAGATAGTTGGTAGTTCTTGGCAATTTTAAATTAGAGCAAGGTAAGGCCTTTAACAATCTTATACAAAAAAATAAACAGTATCTATGGCAATAAGATGTATTTATTTTGGGACTACTAAGATTGAGATACAACAACTTTTAGAGTTCCCCGACTCTATAATTAATTGACAAAACCCTTTGGGATACATTTGGTACCATCGACTTTTTTCCTATATTTAAAAAGACTATTAAAACTTTACACATATATAGAATTTGAATACTATTATTATATAGGGTGACTAGTAATTAGTAAACGATACTTAGACACATGACTGTACTCATGATAACAAATAACTTTCCCAAAGAAACAAATAGTAATAAATAACTAAATTAAATAAAAGCTTATGGTGTATTCTTATTCTTGTTAGGTACTAAATATTATGGGCTCATCTGCTAAGTAAATGAGAAAAAGAAGTTTCTTCGGGAAAGTTGTTTGTAATCATAAGTACAATTATGTGTCTAGGGTATCGTTTAAAATACTATTGTAATTGCTGTTGGGGTTAGGAGATCAGATAACTCTTCATCTATACACAAGCTTTCCGAACCAGTGGTAGAGTCACAACATTCTTTATTAAAAAATATGTCATGTAAATAAAACTTATTCCCATTTTAAACATGATATATGTAATGAATCCTGTTCATTCGATTGGAAGTCACACTCGACCTGTATTTCTATTTATCAATGTTGTTCGGTACATATCTACCGACTATTACATCAGGTATACAGGAATAGTGCTCGTGCGCATGTAGATCTACTGTTACTATACTGTACAGGGGATTGTGATGCTGGCACGCAAATATAGTAGATTGTTACACGAGGGTAGAAAGGAATCAATTCCCATACGAGGTATTTAGGCTATAGCCCGAGTAGGAATTGATGTCTTTCACCCATGTTAAGCACTCTACTTTTCATTTCGAATATAAGGAAAGTAAAAACTGTATTTGCCTCATCTTTAACAGAATCTGGGGTCAACATTTCAGAATCACTTGAACTAATTTTTAATAAGATATTAGTCTTAATCCGAAATTTCGATACAGCTTACAGAGTTAGTATCCCGCCAAATTATAATAGTCTATTTAAAATTTTAACTATGGAACACACCGCGTCGCTGCCGCGAGCGAACGCGATTAGTTTTTTTTAATTCATACTGGCCGTTTGTACACTAACAAGACTGCAGCATTTTTTCTTAATTATGTTAATTTTTTTACAGCCGACTGCCTAACCAAATTTAGTTCTATTTTTAAAATGTATTCCCATCCTAGGGAGGGAAGCAATTATATGAGTCTTTCCCGCCCAAAGGTGGGAAGTAGCATCTTCCACCCGCTACTCGGATCAAATAATCACTACTTTCCGAGTATGAGAAATAAAACATACTTATTTTTGCGCAAAATATTTGCAATAACTATGATTGCACTCAAGTGTGGATTCAACCTAATTACTTCACCAATTTATAAAGTAAATAATAAAATAAATGAATATAATGTATGTAAACAAGTTGAAAATGTATATTCAGAATTACACAGGTGTTTATTTTGAAAGTGTATATTCAATTACTATTAATTGACTATATTTATCCGAAACAATCTATTGATACATATTGCATAGTCCGCAGTTGCACCCGCATTTCTGTCATAAACCATATCTATTAGATTGCACAGTGACTTTTCCGCGTTTATAATTTCCTTAGTATTAATTAATTTTTCCATATTATAAGTCAACTTTTCCAGCGTCTGTACCTACATCTATTTCAATATCTACAAGATATACTCGAAACAGAAACAGAACTGTCTTATAAACTTCTGTTGTTCCATTGAAGCATTTATAGTGTCTGTCTGTTTGTTTCATTATAAACATCGATTTTAGCAATATGACGTCATCGATCTTATTGCCAGTTGTCACCGTGGCCTTATTCGTGGGAATATTTCGAGGTGACGTCACGTGTTAAAGGGCACAGACTACCAGGACACCAGAAAATGTTAGGAGATCATTGCACTTTTACAAGCATCATAAGCTTTGAGCTTTATCACACTGTATTAAAGTTTAAAGTTAAAATGGTGAAACGTCCCCAAATTATCCCAAAAGTGTCCAGGGATTGAACAAGCGAAATGCAACTCAAATGCATCCTAATTTGGCTCACTATCCGTTGGTGCACAGTGGGCAGTGAAGCAGTCTTTGTGCCATCCCTTTATCGACCTGTATCCTCTTGAAAACATGCCACCTTACTGAACTTGTGTTAAAGTTCAATTTAGCAGAACCTCTCGAATGGATTATAAGTCTTAACAAAAACGATGTGCGTAATTGCATACCCCAGCCACGTTTTCGAGTGACGAAGACAAAAGATAGTGTTTTCTGTTGAAGCGAAGAGTACAGTAGAAGTTCTTTACTCCCTCTTTCTGATTTGATTAACGACCACCCTCTGACACTGGACATGGCAACTAATTAGAGAAAATCACAGCTTTTTTCTAAAGCTAATTATTTCGTATTGAAAATTAGGAAAAAAGTTAGTAGTACGTGTTTTAATTACCTAGTCTATTGAGCTAACCGTTGTTTTTTTTTTGTTAGATAGCTATAACTGGAGCTTACAGCATTTTCACCGTTTTTAATAATATATAAAAAGGTACATTCATTGATAGAAAAGAAATCCTATCAAAATTCCATAGTAAGTACACTCACAAAAAATATAATTAGATAAATTTAAGTTCTTGTCGTCTGAAGAACTTACAATAAAGATATTTTATAAATTATTCCTACATATTCTGCATTGTTTTCTAAGCATAGTAGATCATTATCGTTAGTTCTTTCTAGGAAAAAGGTTAAAATAAAATAATATTATAGATATTGAACCGTGCAGTCTAGTACATAATGCATACATTCTAAAAACTCGGGAGGGTAACAAAGTGGATTCCGGCCACGGAAGGCGTTAAAAAGCATGCGTGGGCGTAGAACAATGGAACAGTTCATGAACTACCAGGATCCCATAACCTCAAACAGTAGTGGAACGCTCGTTTGAAACACAAAACGTGGGATTCTTCGAATGGACGCAAATTAGTCTAATTTGAACGCTGTACGTAATGTTAATTAGGTTGTTTCTGTTAAATCGCCTAATGACTGAGATATTTAGCGTGAGATAAAATACAAAAGATACTCAGAAATTTAAGTTGAGCTTGCTATTTTTACTCAAGTGCAGCACAAAATTTTTTTACCCGACTGATCCGGAAGGAGGGTTTTTTGTAATTTTTGTTGTATGCTGTTTGTTGTATGTAAGCTGGTAAACTGACTATAGTCTGATTTTTCATTCCGTGGACTACCCAAAGGGTGCCAAACTGGGCCCTATTCATAAGACTCCGCAGTCCGTCCATGCGTCCGTCTGTCAGTGGGCTATATCTCATGAACCATAATAATACATTTGAAAATTTCACAGAATATGTATTTCTATTGCCGCTATAACAATAAATAATAAAAAAATGGGATTAAAATTAATTAAGGGCTCACTCAGGACTAGAATCACTCGGGATACAACACTATTTTTACTCTACGATAAGGTGGCACCCACCATGTCATTTCGTCGACGGAAAAATCAGACTATAGTAACAATAACTAATAACAATTACTAGATAATATGTATAGCAATTGCCAAGACACAGCTTGGTAAGGTGTAATGACATCTACGTAAGCTATATTGAAATCTTCCGCAATCGTAATCTAAGTTATTTGTTTGAATTATTGTTTCGTTTGCCTACTATTTTTTACAGTGACGTAAAAAGGATTGAAGATCTTAAATGAAGTTCAAAATAGAAGTTGACTTCTGCTATTTTAACAAATAATATTTGTTATCTTCGAGTGTTTGTGCAGCTAACACGTCGCGTGTCGGGAACACGTCACGTGTTTCGATGCGGCAAAGTACCAGGCACCCAGAACGCAGCAGGAGACAACATCTGTTTTGTTAGGGAAGCGACGCGATTTAGGTGAATGCAACAGGGGTGCGTTTTACTGTGAATGTCACGTCACAAATACAGTCATATCCTGTAAGAAATGTTTCCATCCATAGCCATTGCACGTAATCAACTAAACTATCAATTTTAAAGGTGCTTTGAATGTCTTCCAAGGTTGAGATTACATTATAAAACAAAATATTCTTCAGTCTCTAAGTAGCAGTTTTGGTTTCGTTTCGCCCCGTGTAATATTGATTGAATTCGTATGTAACTGGGATTTACACTATATCACTCTCTTTTGATGTAATGTACACACATCCAAAGTAAATTACGCACCGAAATCATTCAGAACAGTCATCTTTGTTTACTTACTTTACCTTTCACGCACACGACAGTCAGATGTGAAATTAACGAACCTTTTATTTGAATTTTTCGATCTTCGGTAAGAGACTCTTTCATAAAAGTCGGTAGGGGGTCAATATTCTAAAATGTCTGTAGATAGACTCTCTGTCATACTTTTTTAGATCTTGCACTTATCTGTGTTTTGGGGCCACTAAACAAAGGCCTGGCTTAGTTTCTAAATAAGTAGATTCCTCTACGAATTCGTGCTAGAGGAAGAAGATATATATTTCACTACATTCAAAACCCAGGAACTGAAGAACATCAGAAACCCAAAAATCAGTAACGACTTTCACATGAGATCATAGAGATTATCACGTGACAAGTTTTACACATGACAAATATCACACACATGTGTGGAAGACAGAGAAAACACGTCGGCACGTCACGTGTTTTGATGCGGCTAAATACCAGGCCACCAGAAAGTAGCAGGAGGTAACGTGTCTCATCATTTAGGATGGGGTATTAGTCATAGGGATAGGGATAGTGCACCAGAAGATTGTGAAAAGGTGAAGAATATATTTATGAAAGTCTTGTATAGCTAGGAGTAAGATTACCCACAAATAAATCTATGATCATAACGTACAATCTGCTTTCTTATAAAACACCTCCTTGGTAATTAAAAGACCATAAAGTAGAAACTTGTTTTCAATAAAGTATATTCCAAATGAAAATTTCGCGGTTTAGTCTTTTTCTAAAAGTAGACCAAAAAGTATCTAAGAAGCAGGATGTAAACTAGGGCGGTAAAGAATTAAAATAATAGGTAAGTATACTGTACTGTACGTAATTAAACCTATACAGCCACACTTCCAAAAATTATATGATTTCTAAATATTTCATATTTATCAATCAAAATATTTAATTTTTATTTGGAGGTTATAGGAGGAATTATAAATGCATACACGCAAACTATATGGCATTTATTTTCGAAAACGCCATAGTGCCAACCAGTTTTTATTAGATGAATATGTAATTTAAAATACTGATATCTCGTGCGGGATTTGTGCCTTACAACTATTGTATCAACGTCGTATCAGCGCAACGCAGCGCCAAAGTCGTCGGGAACGCGTCACGTGTTTTGATGCGGCAAACTACCAGGATACTAGTACACGGCAGGAGTAAGCAAGCCATGATTTTGTTATTTTTTTCTGTTTTATAGCGATAGTGGTATCAAAGCTAGCAGCAGTGTTTTTAGTTAGATCTAGAAAATTACAGAATTCTGAGTGAATAAACTTGATGATAATTTAAATTAAAACATGTGCTGTTCAAAATATATAAATGTTCAAATATTAATCAATACAATAAAAAAGAAATATAATAAAACCTCACCAGAACACCAGAGTTTTCAGGAGTAGTTTTTCTTGCACTATTGAGATTCTAATTTCGAAAAACAGAAGCATACCTAATAACTACCATGGACGTTACTCACAAAAGTATCACACAAAAAACGCCATCACAAATTAATTCATTTAAAATTCTACTACAGTAAAAAATTACGCGATAAAGGAAACCAACTCAATCCAACACCAAAAGCAGTATGGCACGCGACCTAAAAACCTTGATTTTTATTAAAATAAAAGAATTCCTTGGTCAGCGTATTGTTGCGGCTTCATAATACCTCCTTACAAGCTACACCGCAGTATTAATGTCAGGCTTACAAGATTCCCGCTGCTGCTGACAACCGTTCAAATCCTTTGTGCTCCTGGTACTTCTGATATTTACATACTAGCTCCTGCTGGTATTCTCTTGAGAATTAAAAAAGTACTTAACACTTGTATGAAAAGTCACCAAGTTAGTTAGTAATTAGTCCTGATTTTGACCTATTAGGATATTGGCAAATCAATTAATATGTAGTAAAGCTAATATTCATTGTGTAATCGTTTAGTCCAACATGCACCAATTTTTTTTATTTTATTTGCATTTGGCCACAGAATACGACGATGAAGTCTATTAATTCTAGCCTTGATGGTTGTCATGCCAGGTTCTTGAAGTGAGAAAACCAATCGTAACTTATAGATAACTATAAGTTGTCGAGTGGAAATGATATGCCATGCATGAGAAACTAACTTTTCTAAGCGCATTGCGCATCATAGCATCTCACCCAAGCATCTTACTCATTTACAGTTTATATTAATATTATATACATTTTACATGTCAATTAATTATAATACAATATTCATTATAACTTACGCAAGTATGTACTATTTATTATTTACTAACATTAATTTTAATCACTATGCATATTAACGCCATCTCTCTGAATTTTCACGAACTAACTACCGTAGCTTTGTATAGAGTGGTTTCGCTAAGAAAATTGTATCAGTGCCATCTCTTATCGTTTTCCCGAAGCGTCCGAATCAGGGGGATGAAAACCAAGATAAAAACCTGACGAGGTTCATGCATAAAATCTTTTGGTATTACATTTTTTGCCACCAGATGGCAAATTTTGTTTAGCTTGCCGTTTTCAGGAGTTCAACAAGATCAGAATATATTAGTTGCATGAATTTCATAGACTTCATTCGGAGCCAATCGGATGAGTTCACCATGCTGCCTACTGTGTTTCCAAGCGGGTGACTACTTATCAAAGGTAGTTGTGCGCGAAGCAAGGCATTCATTTCTTTTTAACCAAAGCCTTTTAAACGAGAACTGATTTGTTTGGTAGAGTTAAAAATGGTATATTTCTTTTTCAGAATATGAATCTAAAATCATATTTTTAAACTGATGATAGCTCAGTCACAGATCATATACACAGATCATATAATACACAGGCTCAGTTAATAGTTGAAGGTTGTGGCTTCGAGTACCTACTTACCAGCTTTGACCACATCATCACTTACCATTGTTAGATTATAGATAACTAGCTGTCCCCCGCGGTTTCACCCGCGTTACCGGGATAAAAAGTGCATGCCAAATTTCATGATGCTCCGTTGAGTAGTTGAGGCGTGAAGGCGTAACAAACAAACAAACAAACTCACTTTCGCATTTATAATATTAGTTAGGATAGGATTAGCAACGGTCACAAGCTTGTCCAAAAAAATAACATGATGTCGGTATCCTAACTATTAAGTAAGTACTGAACGAGTCTAATAGCTTATGCAAAACATACCTACATACAATATAAGAACCAATATTTAATTTAAACAATTTATTCCAAACTTCGCCACTCCAGTATCAACTCACAGTCAACATCGTAACTCCTGAGCTGGTCTATCTCCAACTCTATCACATCAACTGCATCAGGACACACAGACGCGTCGAAGTCCACCTTCTCATCATAATACTCCACCGAGCTGAACAAATATTCACTAGCCCTTCTATTTATTTCAGCCCTTGCATTTTCAGATCTATCACTTGGGTTTACGGTAGCTTTTGCATTGACTGTCGTCGCTGTATTTGTTTCATTACGTTGTTCTTTGGTGACATTTAATTTTAAATTTTCAGATTTAGAATTTATACTTTTTAAATCGTTTTGGAATTGTTGAATAGTAACATTACTTTTTGGACACTTATTTAATTCTAAATATGTTTGATTGTTTAGAATTGGATCCGAAGATACGAAATTGACGAATGCTCCATCATTTGATAATGCTGACTTATACCTTCTTATACTTGCTGCCAGCGGTTCTTCTCTGCATACATTCTCTTCCATGAAATCTGGATCTTTTAAATGTGATATATGCCACTCTTTGTCGTCTAAATCGTCTGAGAATCTTCTCTTTATGTCAATACCTTCTTTGTTACTTTCTTGTTGTTTCTCAATACTTATTTTGTCTTTACACTTCACTTCTATTAAAATTAACAGTAACACCGCAGTTGTATATTGGATTTTCATGGTTGAAGAGTTTATATAGAATAAAATTGTATTGGCAATTAAAAAATAAAATTTAATTAATTGCAACGTACTCGTAGTTTACGTTATGGTTGGTGGCGCTTGAAACAGTAAATTTTCAGTTATTAAATAAAATTTCAGTAACAGCGCAATGATTTCGTATCGTCACTGACTAACATTCGTTTGAAATAAAAAAAATGCAAATATGTAATCATTTTTAATCGACGAAAAAACGGAGTAGGTGTACATGTCGACACGTCTACTTAGGTAGCAAACAAGCATACGGCCCGCCTGATGATAAGCGGTTACCGCAGCCTATGGACGCTTGCAACACCAAGGGTGTTACTCACGCGTTGCTGATCCTACAGAAATCTCTTCACACCTTTTTTGAAGAACCCCATGCTGTACTCCATTGGGAAAACCACGGCAGAGAGGTCATTCCACAATCTGAGAGTCCGCGGAAGGAAGCTCCTTTGAGACCGCACAGTTCGAAACAATTCTGGTTTCAATGTGTTAACAAAAAAGCAGTGATGGTGAACCTTTATCTTTAATGTCAATTTCTATAATCATAAATACTATGTATATATTTATAATCCAAATATACATAGTATTTATGATTTTTCTATATATAGATTGTATTTTGTATATATTTGTTGTAAATAATTAGTTTAGTTGTAAACAACAGAATCAGCACCAATCTCATTTTATTCTAACCTTAGCAAGGCTTCAGCTTACGACTATTATTAGCTTTTATTATTATGAGTATTAGATCCATTATAACTTAGAATCTCTCTCTTCAAGGTCCCGGTAGAGTTTGTCGTTTCTGATTTAGACACTATATAGGAGAATTCAACAAATTAACCTTGTCTAAAAAAAAATCAACATATCCGTAAGTAGTTAGTTACTAGCTCTATGACCCGAGCGAACCAGATATATATATCTATAGTTTTTCTTCTTTTGAGAGCCTTTGAATTTTCCCATCCAATAATGAGATTAAGGAGTCTTTAACTATAATTACTTAACTAAACAACAATAACTACATACAGACATAACAAGCGATATAAATTAACAATAATCACCGTTAAGTGACGTCACATAAAGGAGGTGAACTGAAACCGCCCATTACAGGGGGAATCGTTGACAGATCGTTATCTTTGCCGCGCTAACTAATCCATTCAACCTCGTACTACCTAACTACCCTCCAAACGCTGGGAAAATACTTCAATTACCCTCAACCCCCCGCCCCCGCCGCGCCGCGACATCAAAACAGCCCAATTACCTCGCAGCGAGCGACCCCTTTAATAAACCCTCTCGTTTGCTCAAATCTAAAATAAAGACACAGATAAATAATCACAATTTCAAAAAGCCCTGAAATTAGCATCTCGTTTGAATAAATTGGCAGTTAATATGACTTCGAGACCCAGTCAAAGTTGTCAGCCTGCTCGTTTCACTTCTTGCGGAGCGTGACATCGCTTTAAAGCAAACGAGCGTCTTAGCATACCAGATGTGGTTTTGCACTTTAAAGCGCTCCAGCAGCTGTGTCGCCAGCTCGAATGTTAACAACTCGCTAAGAGATGCAAATTGACAGCGGTTGGCGGCAGTGATTCGAAATGGCGCCAAAACATTTGCATAATTTGTTCGAAATGGAATGTTTGTTTTATTTCGACGTAAAATGGAAGCTGATTGAAAAGCTGCGGGTAATTTTGTAATACTTTATTGTAGCTTCACGGATAACTATGCACAGAACATTCTTTTTTTAATATTCATCACTCTTTTAAATTAGGATTCTTACCATAGAGTTTGTTCAAAATACTTGTCAAACTTTTGATAATTCGAACTAATTTGAACCTTAAGGACACGATTTGACAGGTATTTTGAACAATACTCTATAAAACTATGGAAAGAAAACTCTTCATTATCTATTCTCATTCTTATGATCTATGCTCATGTATGATATTGAAACCTTTTTTTTATTAAAAAATGAATCTTCTATTTTTTTTTTGAATTTTCTATGATTCTTAATTTAAATATTTATAAAGTAAATAATAAATACATGGAATTCTGTCTTAAACTTTATTTCTCCGACATCTACAGTCTACATATCAATACTTGCAACTAAATATCGTCAAGTATTTTCACACGATATATTTATTGCACAATTTTATTCATTACTTCAAGCTATACAGTATCTACAGGGCAAAGTGCATTTAAATATAGTTTTATTTTATTTAAACATAGTTTAGGTACTTAACATGTGTGTCTAGGGTACTTATCTAGTACTTAGTACTATATTAGTTATCTGGTTTCCATAGTAGATACAAACTGCTTAGTTCGGGATCAGATGGTATGGTCGTAAAGAAATTTCCCAGTATTTATTTATTTATATCAGTGAAATTACTAAACAGTTACTTATTTAGTTACATTCTTATTTTCTAAGATTGCTCCGCTCGATCTAGCAGTAAAAAATATTTACAAACACACTGTATCAAAAGGAATTCTATAGCCCATATACTCGAGTGGTACACTAGTTAGCAACGAGTGATCGAGTTGCACACTTCTTAGCATCGGTGTCACACTAGTTAGCAACGAGTGATCGAGTTGCACACTTCTTAGCATCGGTGTCACACTAGTTAGCAACGAGTGATCGAGTTGCACACTTAGCATAGGTGTCACACTAGTTAGCAACGAGTGATCGAATTGCACACTTCTTAGTATCGGTGTCACACTAGTTAGCAACGAGTGATCGAGTTGCACACTTCTTAGAATCGGTGGCAACTGATTTGATCAACTTTACGCCAATGCCCTAGGGGTATCTTATGGTGCGTCCACGCTACGCGAACCACGAGTACGAGCACACGAGGCGTACGGATTCGCACAGCGTGGACAGACTTGCGGGCCTCGAACGACTGCGGTCTGCCGATTGTCACTTTTTTTACAAACACAGGGATTTGCATCACGCTCGTATTGTAGGTTTGTTGTACGTCCACACTTGACATCGCGAGCAACGAACGAATAAAGGCTCCACTCGTGCTCGGTTCGCGTAGCGTGGACGCACCATAAGATAATCAGGCAAGCAGAGCTCCTAATCAATGTATAAACTCCGTTTTTTTATGGAAGACAAAATAATACTAGAATAATGAGCGTTTTTCTCATGATACCCAAACCTGTCAAATCGTGAACTTAAATTGGATCGAATTATCAAGTTTGACAGGTATTTTTAGGTAGAGGTATCATGAGAAAAATCATTTCAACTCAACATGTCAAAGATTTAAAGTCAATAATTCAATGATGTGTCTCACAGATGGCAGTGCATGTATGCTGGGTAGGGTGGTAGGAGCGCGCAGGCGAGCGGCAGCGCGTGCGCGTGCGCGTGCGCGGACAGGTCGCGCTCGCCGCTCGCCGCTTGTGCGCGCAACTGTTCTAAGCGGAGCTGATTCTGACGTTTCCATTTTGTTCTGAAATGGAAATAACAATATGAACCCGTTGGATCGCGGAAGGGACCAGCGTACTATCTAAAAAAAGTTTCCAGGAGCAGTTCTTGAAATTCTACTATTTTTCGTTTTTCGTCGATTCAACTGATTAAGAGATTTTTTTAAATTCAGAATTGGTCCTGTTATATTTATTTTTATTGTTGGCGATAATGTTATGATAAGAATTGTTCGATTTGATGCCCCCGGCTTCCTTCCACCATTGCAACTCTTGCCATCGACGGGGAATCCATCCTCCCTCACACATTGAAACCAGAATTGTTTCGAACTGTGCGGGCTCAACGGAGCTTCCTTCCGCGGACGCTCAGACTGTGGAATGAGCTGCCGTGGTTTTCCCAATGGAGCATAGCATGGGGTTCTTCAAAAAGGGTGTGAAGAGATTTCTGCAGGGTCGGCAACGCGCGAGTTATACCCCTGGTGTTGCAAGTGTCCATAGTCTACCGTAACCGCTTACCATCAGGCGGGCCGTATGCTTGATTGCCACCTTAGTGGCATAAACAAAAATGATATTGGCGCCCAACGTGGGACTTCATCTTGAGCTCTTATTTACATTTGAATTATGATCTATCGATCTGATCGATCGATTATAGTTATATTATATTTAGATCCAGTTATCTAATCATAAATGAAACACATCAAAAATAATTGTACTGGCGCCCAACGTGTGTCCCTAAACATTATTATGTTACCTACTGGTATTAAAATTATTTTAAAGCTGCCTCTCTTACCGTCTATTCTGATACCAAGTCTTGACCTGAGTCTCACTGAGGCTGAGCGCGTCAGCAACGTCTCCGCGGTCAGCGACACTCAAGTACTTCTGGCAACGGAACTTGCGTTCTAAGTAGGCGAGCTGCGCGTGAGTGAACGCTGTGCGGCGACGGCGCGGCTTGCGGCTTGTGTTGGTGGCTGAAGTTGGCCGGTTTGAGGCTTGCCGATCTAGATTTTGAAATAAAAGCTATGTTTATCAAAAAATCATCCTGCTTTCATGTAGTCAAAAAAGATTATTAAAACGTATAAAACATTAAAAATAAAACGGAGAGCATGCAATTAGTTAATTAAATTTACATAATTATTTTCTACTTTGTAGCTTTGTTTGGACAAACAGACGAGAAAGCGCGTTAAATGACTTCTGATTCTGTTAATATTGCATTTATTAACCAGTTGTGAGCTATATTTAAAGTTACAAACCGCTAGCTTAACAAGAAGTTAGTGTAAACTCGATTGAAAAATTTGTACCGAACAGCAATATACCAATCAGTGAAATGATAGAAAGTCTTATTGCTGAGCGATTAAGTAAATCAGGATAAATTAAGATAGATAAATTACCCAAAGACTCTTGTGCCTCCCTCTGTGAATTTCCAGCTATAACCGACGCTGCAAAACCAGCCAACAACTGCGATTGGAAAGAGCTCTTTGACAGATCCATGGATCGGCCATAAATACTCTCCGGCAGCGACCCACCCATGTGCCCGAAACCAGAACCACCTTCATTAGCATCTTCTTTATTACTATCTCTTTCTGGCCTGTATAAATGAAATATGCCATTCTCATAAAGTTTCATTCGTTCTTCCGTTCGATTTTCAAATTCATTGTCATCTTCTTTGAATGGAGAGTTGTAATTCGAATTCGATATTCGATTGTTTAAATTATACTCATTAGGTGATGATCGCTCGTTTTCAGAATCTTTCTTTTGATAGTCGTCGGGACTACTGAATGTAAATTGAGCTTTTTTTGTAGTTGAGGTGTCGCTGCAGTTGTCACCGACGGATATATCATCTTCTACGTCAGATGTTTCAATATTTTGGCTTGTGGCTGGTGATTCGCATCTTTCATCTCGTTCTTCTTCATTTTGTAGCGTACCTGCTGGAAAAATAAGATAGTTTTGTAAAGTAATTAAACAAGTCAGGTGTAAGAATTTGACGTTAATCACCCACAACAAAGAGGTTAAAGCATCGCTTGACACTAAGGCTCGACACTTAACTACAGCACAAACGGAACGCGCACAAAGGCGGGACCTCGCATAAAGACCTCAGTTTTAAAAAAGGAACGGCCATAGACACGAGTTTCTGCTCTAATTAATGCCTCGGGGCGTTCCGTTTCGCTCTCGAGCAATTGAATACGACGTCTGTGAATGGTGTTTTAACGCGCGCGGGATAACCATGTCTATGGTTACGTTTGTGTCTTTTAATTTGCGTGAAAATGGTGAGGAGTGGGCATCTACCATTCAGGTCTGCGGCCGCATTTCATGGTTTTTCCTTAGGTAGGTTTTTTGTACGTCAGCGGCGGTAATGGCGTAGTCGGATCGCGATTACTTGTTATATCCCGGGGAGCCATGAAGAGGCGGGGTGGTCGAGTGCTTCTCGTTATAATTTCGCATAAATATGTTTTAGCTACACATTTTTGTGGAGAGTCTTCGCGAGGGAGATCTTAATGTTTCCGCTCGGATATTCTCACCCAAAACATCGTTAACGATATCCCCAGTATAAGTAAGATCCACTGAATAATTTCGATAGAAAAAAGTTAACAAAATCTTAACATTTCTTATTTTAAGTTCTTTTCAATGAAAAAATATACGATCTCAAGAGTGAAAAAGACCAATAGAAATTATTAGATACCTAACTACTCTATGTAGGTAGGTAGGTAGCATTCATAAATATTATGGCTGAGACAGCGAAATTAATATTTGTATAACTTAAAATATTTTATAGAGTGGACATTACATAATATAACATAGTTATCAAAAAAATTGAAGTACTGTTTATTTTAATAATTTTATGCGCATTTGTGTGTATGAACATATATTAAGTATGTATTTACAAACGAAAAGTAGTATATGTATTATATCAGTTATCTGGTTTCCATAGAACAAGCTCTGCTTAGTTTGGGATCAGGTGACCGTGTGTGAGGAATGTCCCAGGATAATTATTTATTTTAGGGATTATAACAAAGATTTGAAAAAGAAACTATTAGATATAATTAAATATTGTATAATTCCATAAAATCAAAAGGCATCTGTGCCATAATATTTATTGACACGTTTTACTAAATCAATTCAATTATATTTTGTTCATATAGAACCCTGTGAAGTCAGTTCAGTCCAGTTTACTTATCAAGGAGTTCTATCGTCCTTGATATTTCGCAGCCGACCGCAGGCAGCAGCGGCAGGCGACACTGTCGCGACGACACTACTATGAACTACCTTCCGTAGCTAGTGTAGTGGATACGTAGCAAGTGCTAATATATACGATTATACGTCAGTCAGAGCGTTTCATTCAGTCAACCCCAACTGCCCACATTTTTCTAGCGACGCGAAAGAGAAAGAAGTAGTGTCGCGACGACACGTCGCCTGCTGCTGCTGTCTGCAGTCAGCTGCGAACTTTATCAAAATCAAAAAGTCATTTATTCAGTTTAGGCCCTAGTAAGGCACTTATGAACGTTAAATTGGTACATACAGTTGAATTTACCACCGGTTCAGAATACATTAAACTGATAAGACTCCGGCATGAAACTATATTATATCTTTACTTATAAAATTTTGATAGAGGCAACTTTATTTAAATACAATTTTTTTTTATTCAATATAGGCCGTAATAAGGCACTTGCTTTACAATCATGCAGCTGGGGCACACAGGTAAATTCAGTGAGGATAGTCATGAAATAAAATAATGCATGTTTTGAAAGGAATGTGTTCAATTTAGTGCCGTTCTCATAAATATAGCCTTCCAAACTAATGTTAGAGTCTAACTAATCGAGTCTGTGTGTGGAAACTGTTATCCCATCACAAAGAAGGCTATCTATGTCGTAAGGCGATGATAGCTCAGTGGTAGTGACGTCGGATACCGAGATGAAGGTCCCGGGTTCGAATCCTACAATGAGCTTGAGCTTTTGGTGAAGGAAAACATCGTGAGGAAACCATAGCACGGTGGTAGGGTACTTTGTAGTACCCGCCTGGCTGGCTACCACCCTCAAGTTGAAAATCTGTCGCCAAGCACCTTTCGGTGTGTTCCGATAGCTGCACTTAAGAGCCAGATTCTTCTAGGCTTTGTGTGCTTACAACCTTCGGCCGCATCATCACTTACCATGGTGAGATTGCGGTCAAACACAGGCCTATAAACAGTAAAAAAAAAAAAAAAACTTGATAGGCGAGTTGACCATAGACTATTTTTTATTTATATTTTAATGTTCCTATAACATAAACAGTAATAATAATAATAATAAATCATTTATTTCACTAACTTGAAACTTAATCTAAAAATACAATTTCTGGAGCACTCCTTTTAAGTAAAAGAATACCTGTGTTAGTAGGCCCTGAAACAGTATACAAAATAAGATTCTTGTATCCAACAATCTAAAATATAGTGAATAATATTTTCAATATTTCCTTTATTTTATGACAGTAGATTTATATTTGACACTAATTATGAGAAATGTAATGTAAAAGTAACTGGCATTTTTATTTTATTAAATTAAAGGATTAAGCCGGCTTTTCACTATGGGATATAGGTAATATAATATATATTACATCTTGAGACATAATATTTTATCGCTCGTCATACAATGTGTCAAAAAAATATGTATAGTTTGGGATGTAATATACAAAAATGTTTGATGAGCGACACAGACGCCCCGGGGGCCAAGTCTGCTAAAATTTCATACTTTTTTTTTTAATACGACTAAGTCGGTAAACAAGCATACGGTCCGCCTGATGGTAAGCGGTCACCGTAACCATACCGTTACCGACCCTTCCCTCCTCCCCTATGAGCTCTGGCGACCTTACTTACGCGCAGGAACACAACAAAAAGTTATTTGGCTGCGGCAGGCCTGTCTCACTCCCATGTTTAGGTACGATTTCGCGCCAAACGGTCTACCGGACAAACGCTAGTCGGTTGCAACGCGCCCGCAGCGAATGACGCGTGTGGGTATAAATACCTACGTACTTATATAAAGTGCTTATTGTTCTTATTTTAAAACTATTTTGTGTTGGTATCGTTGTTTTCATAGTACTAGATTTTTTGTTGTTGTTTCATTGTATTGTCCTAATGTCCTTTCTGACTTTATTAAGGTCGGCAAGATCTAATAGGCCCGTTTTGATAGCATACCAGTGTGTCAAAAAGAGACGAGACCAGAAGAGACACCCTCTTATCTAAACGGGCCACTGAGACCTCAACAACTCATGTGACTTATTTTTAACCGACTTCAAAAAAAGGAGGAGGTTTCTCAATTCGACCGTAAATATTTTTTTTTTATGTGTGTTCGCGGATAACTTCGTCGTTTATGAACCGATATTGTTTTTTTTTTAGAAACTGTTTGTAGTTCCAGAATAGAGAGTGTTCCCTCTTCAAATATACAAACAAACCAATGTTACGTTTTTATAATACTAGTATTATTATACACTAATGAATATACATTAGTGTAGATTTTACTTCTACCTTTTTAGAATAACTAAGATTTAACAAACCACTATTTCAAAGATCAGTAGAATAATATTCAGAAAAATTTAACAGTTCTAATTGTTATTACTTACTCAGTATATCCTTTTTTAAATAATTCTTTAACTTTATTATTTTTTATATAACAAACTTGAAGATTATTAATAACAAACGTTGTGAATTTCGGCTGACGGCCCTGGACTAGGTAGTCGTGCCGTTTCTTGTCCCGTCGTCAGTTATTCCAGATTTTATATGCATGTATGTTACTAAAACCCTTCCCCAAAATACACAGATATTAAAAAAAAGTCGGACATATTCTCGCTAACAAAAAACTGTGTCACTCGAGTCGGCCACCACGCTGTACGTACAAGCCGGCACGCACACATTCACACATTAGTTGAGCGCGAGTAATCCACTCTGTGTAAACGGTGACAGAGTTTAATTTCCCGCGGAATAGCCAACTAAGGTGTGCGTGAGACGTGGCCGACTCCATAGACACAGTTTTTTGTTAGCGAGAATATGTCCTCCGTAGTCTGTGCCAAAATAGTTGTATTTAGTTTCGTAGACAGAATACACAAGTACACAAATACAAAGTATCATACGTAGTAACTATTTAGTAATCTGTGGTATAGGCCTAAAACTTAGATTAAAATATGCAGACATTTAAAAATAACTTTCTGCTGTAATACTAGTTAGCTAGGATATTTAAAATGTCATTATTCACGAAAGGAGAATAGTAATAGGTACATACATAACCGATAAGGAAATATTGAAGATTCATAATACGTCATTAGACAACCCTACCGTAAGTCGTGCCGCGTCATACAGGATAGAGTTATACGATAGAAAGAGAGGGAAGTTGTAGGTGAATATAATTTTAGGCGCGCAGCGCTGCGCGAGCTGGATTGCGCCTTATTACGTCGTTCCAAGAGTCGCTTTTTATTTAAATGTCGTTTTCGAAGTGGGTTTTCTGTACGTAGTACTATTGAATATTCTGTGGCTGCGGTATTCTGTAAGGTGGAGGTACTTCCCCAGTCGAGCTGCTCTTTGGGCGTATAAACGCTATGCTCTACCTCTCTCGAAAAACACGAAATACTGACACGATACTATTGCAATTCCATTATCATTGAGCCGATGTGCGCAGTCTAATACTTCATAATGGTCTCATAATGAACGAAAAGAATTTTAGTACAAAAACTGACAACTACCAGCTTTGGTATTCTGAAACGTTTTTGACGGCAACGGACGACAACACATGACGTATACCGTTGTAACGGTTAGTCCGGGAGGTAGCGTTGCAAACACAAAAGTCATAGTAAGCCGGCTGACGTTGAAATGTATAGTTGATCTTATATGACTAATAAGTGAACCGACCGTCTGCTCAAGTAAGTGCTCAAGTCTACCACATCCGTCGTCAGCCACTCCCAGTAAAAAAAATACATAGTACGCCGGCTCAAACTTGTTTCATAAGTATTTGACATCATACTGAGCTGAAAAAAATCGTCTGCTGCATGGTGGAGGCGGGAACACGCGTCAGCTGCTCGCATGAATTTTTTAATAAAAAAAGTTTACCCCTTCCGTAACCTTCCAATCCTAAACCCACCGCGGGTGCATCGCTGATGCGTGGTTCACTTATTAGTCATTCAAGATCTATTGAAAAAGATGGCCATCGATCGGCGTATTAATACTACCTAAAATGCATCAGTACCTCCCGGACTATTGCATGTCGAAACAATTGAATACTTGAATTCGTCAAAAGAATTAAAATGGACTGGAAGGTGTATTGTAAACATCAACTGCGCTCTGCGGGTGGATTTCATTTATTTTAATGATCTGAGCTGTAATCCCAAGCCAAGCAAACTTATGATATGGAAACTAGATAAAGGCAAATTTTATTTCATATTTTAGTAAAACTTTATGTACCGAATATACCAATTTTAAAGGTTTAATATGAAGGCTATTCAGTAGTTTAACTTTATCTTAATATTTAGGATATAAACTTCACAAAAAGAAACTAGATATAGCGCCCATATTTTGAAAATATTTAAATAATTAACTTTTTTTCACAAATTATGTTTAATAACATACTCGTATGTAGGTACATACTACTAATTTGACGAGGTATTTTTTTATAAGGAATAATAAAAATAAGCCAGATATCAAAGACTTCTATATAGAATTTGTAAGAATTTTAGCATATCCAGTAAATAAAAATGCATTGACTTTTATAGTGCTGGGCACAATTTAATCAATGTTTATTTCAATGAGAATAGTAAAAAGAATTACTCGCCAAAAGTCTCAACTGATATCTTCATCATTGGCTGATTTATGGATGGCCATAATATGACTTATCCGAGCTGCAGACATCTGAAATATGTATACCAACTCTATAACCACTATACAATTAGTCTCATCATCATATTCTGTCACGAGATGTCCTCTGCTGAATATGGCCTTTGTTTCCCATTGATTTCGACAAAGAACAGTCTTGGATTTATAATAAATAATTTATAATAAAACATACTTACTTTAAATATCATAACTTTACACAGAAACTATCATAAATAAAAGTGATCCACAAAGTGACAGTGTTTTTTTATAATGGATACATAGTACGACCTTAATAGGAGGTTCCTAAAATTAAACATTGATTAATTGACCAATTGAAAAATGTAGCACCGCACTACGAATGTATAGAGAATAGACCGGGTCGACGGAATGACGTCATGGGTCGTCGTCGTCAGTTGTCAAAAAAATAACAGAATTGCACTACAGTAGTGCAATTCTGTTCTTTTTTTGACAGCTGACGACGACGACGTCCGTCGACGCGGTCTATTCTCTATACATTCGTAGTGCGGTGCTACATTTTTCAATTGGTCAATTAATTAATGTATAATTTTAGGAAGCTCCTATTAAGGTCGTATTATGTATCCATTATAAAAAAAACCTGTCACTTTGTGGATCACTTTCATTTATGATAGTTTCTGTTTAAAGTTATGATATTTAAAGTAAGTATGTTTTATTATAAATTATTTATTATAAATCCAAGACTGTTCTTTGTCGAAATCAATGGAGAACAAAGGCCATATTCGGCAGAGGACATCTCGTGACAGAATATGATGATGATACTACTTTTATAGTGGTTATAGAGTTGGTATACATATTTCAGATGTCTGCGGCATCCTTAAATCAGCCAATGATGAAGATATCTTGGAAAAACGTCATCAAGCTCAACAGTTGAGACTTTTGGCGAGTAATTCATTTTACTATTCTCGTTGAAATAAACATTGATTAAATTGTGCCCAGCACTATAAAAGTCAATGCATTTTTATTTACTGGAAATGCTAAAATTCTTACAAATTCTAGATAGAAGTCTTTGATATCTGGATTATTTTTATTATTCCTTATAAAAAAATACCTCGTCAAATTAGTAGTATGTACCTACATACGAGTATGTTATTAAACATAATTTGTGAAAAAAAGTTAATAATTTAAATATTTTCAAAATATGGGCGCTATATCTAGTTTCTTTTTGTGAAGTTTATGTCCTAAATCTAATAATCTAATAATATATATAAAATGCTTTTGTGGGTACGTAAATACGCAGTTTTCTCAATCACCACCAACCCCAATCAACTTCCCATTGGGGTGGTAAATACCCCTTGGTCTCCAGGTGGTAGTAAGGGAGTCTGGTCGCGGTGGGTGGAAGGGGGTGGTTGTGGGTGGCGAAAATGTTAAAACATATATTGCTGTCCTTTTCTAACGCATGAGGACTTCTGAAAAGGTCTCAAAATTTCTGGAATGGAAAGTTCCAAAATGTGTAAAACGGTTATAATCCATCTGGAATGTTCTAGAAAGTTCAACAAATATCTGGAATGATCTAGAAAATTCTAGAGTGAATGCAAACTATTATAATCGATATAGCATGTTTTGAGAAAGTTCTACAAATTTCTGGCTTCATCTAGAAAGTTCCAAAATGTCCAAAACTGTTATTATCGAGTTAGAATGTTCGAGAACGTTCTAGAAATTTCCAGAATGATCTGGAAATTTCCAAAATGAGTGCAATTTATTATGATCGATTTAGAATGATCGAGAATGTTCTAGAAATTTTCCGAATGATCTGGAAAGTTCCAAAATGAGTGCAATTGATTATGATCGATTTAGAATGTTCGAGAAATTTCTTGAATGATCTAGAAAGTTCCTAAATGAGTAAAACGGTTATAATTGATCTGTCTTCATCTAGAAAGTTCCAAAATGTCCAAAACTGTTATTATCGAGTTAGAATGTTCAAGAACGATCTAGAAATTTTCCGAATGATCTGGAAAGTTACAAAACAAGTGCAATTGATTATGATCGATTTAGAATGTTCGAGAAATTTCTTGAATGATCTAGAAAGTTCCAAAATGAGTAAAACGGTTATAATTTATCTGGAGTGTTCTAGAAAGTTCAACAAATATCTGGAATGATCTAGAAAATTCTAGAATGAATGCAAACTATTATAATCGATATAGAAAGTTTGAGAAAGTTCTAAAAATTTCTGGCTTCATCTAGAAAGTTTCAAAATGTCCAAAACTGTTATTATCGAGTTAGAATGTTCGAGAACGTTCTAGAAATTTTCCGAATGATCTGGAAAGTTCCAAAATGAGTGCAATTGATTATGATCGATTTAGAATGTTCGAGAAATTTCTTGAATGATCTAGAAAGTTCCAAAATGAGTAAAACGGTTATAATTTATCTGGAGTGTTCTAGAAAATTCTAGAATGAATGCAAACTATTATAATCGATATAGAATATTTGAGAAAGCTCTAAAAAATTCTGGTTTCATCTAGAAAGTTCCAAAATGTCCCAAAACTGTTATTATCGAGTAAGAATGTTCGAGAACGTTCTAGAAATTTTCCGAATTATCTGGGAAGTTCATAAATGAGTGCAATTTATTATGATCGAGAATTTTTGGATTGGTCTGGAAAGTTCCAAAATGTGTAAGTGATGTACATCTAAATATTCTAGATCTGGTACTGGAAATTTCGGTAAGTACATAAATCGAAATTCAGTGACTTTTCGTCAGTTCAATTGTGATTGCAGTCGAGTAAAAAAAAGAACAAACTATTTGAATGTTCTGGAAAGTCTCTCAATATCGAAAATAGAAATCTATAATATGTTAAAAAATGTATCCTTATATATTTTTTATACCATTAAACATGCGATGTATTTTAACCCGAGCAACGCCGGGTTTCGCTGCTAGTATTAAGATAAAGTTAAACTACTGAATAGCCCTCATATTAAACCTTTAAAATTGGTATATTCGGTACATTAAGTTTTACTAAAATATGAAATAAAATTTGCCTTTATCTAGTTTCCATATCATAAGTTTGCTTGGCTTGGGATTACAGCTCAGATCATTAAAATAAATGAAATCCACCTGCAGAGCGCAGTTGATGTTTACAATACACCTTCCAGTCCATTTTAATTCTTTTGACCAATTCAAGTATTCAATTGTTTCGACATGCAATAGTCCGGGAGGTACTGATGCATTTTAGGTAGTATTAATACGCCGATCGATGGCCATC
This sequence comes from Polyploca ridens, assembly GCA_951394255.1. NCBI lineage: Eukaryota > Metazoa > Arthropoda > Insecta > Lepidoptera > Drepanidae > Polyploca > Polyploca ridens. The sequence continues at coordinate 1,016,305 of OX596248.1, read as the reverse complement.
TTTTTCAATAGATCTTGAATGGCTAATAAGTGAACCACGCATCAGCGATGCACCCGCGGTGGGTTTAGGATTGGAAGGTTACGGAAGGGGTAAACTTTTTTTTTTTAAATTCATGCGAGCAGCTGACGCGTGTTCCCCCCCTCCACCATGCAGCAGACGATTTTTTTTCAGCTCAGTATGATGTCAAATACTTATGAAACAAGTTTGAGCCGGCGTACTATGTCTTTTTTTACTGGGAGTGGCTGACGACGGATGTGGTAGACTTGAGCACTTACTTGAGCAGACGGTCGGTTCACTTATTAGTCATATAAGATCAACTATACATTTCAACGTCAGCCGGCTTACTATGACTTTTGTGTTTGCAACGCTACCTCCCGGACTAACCGTCACAACGGAATACGTCATGTGTTGTCGTCGGTTGCCGTCAAAAACGTTTCAGAATACCAAAGCTGTTATCATTGTGGCACGATTGTAGCTTCAGTGGAAAATCATCAGAAAGCTATTATGGCGCCATTATGACGCTATTGTGTTAGTAGACTACCAAAACTGTAAAATGTGTCAATTTTGACACCACTGATAGTTCATTGGAACACAATTGTAATAGCAGACTTGGGCCCCCGGAAACACGTTCCACTCCCTTGTTGTCCGCATTATAAATGAGGATGAAAAACGATGTGTCCGTATTTTCGGTATGTCAACAACGTACGGGTGAAACTTTTCCCGGCGTCTTGTGGTTCGGTCGGTGTAAGAATGGGGACTCATCACCGATGAGTCTCCTGGCTCGGCGGTCTATTGAGTCGAGGGCGTCAAGGTGGTACTTAGCGGATCCATCCCAAAGATGGCAGCAGTACTCCATGCATGACCGGACTTGTGCTTTGTAAAGTTGAAGCAACTGCCCAGGCGTGAAGTACCGCTTGACCTTAGAGAGGATACCCAGCTTTCTAGCAGCTGTTTCTGCCTTCGACTCAATAGTACAAGAAGTTTGCTACACATATTCATTTGTAGCTGCTCTTCTGAGTCAGACAGAAATCAAACGCTTGCCCAAACACCTATTAAAACAGACAAAACACTTAAAAATAATGAAAACAAAATTAAGCAGTTAACGCAAAATGAACGATGAATTTGAAATGTTAATAGCAGCCGTCTCTGAATTTATTCATGAGCACACCTTGGTTATGGTATTCTAAGAATTTTAGCGAAATTTTGCAAAAAAAAATGTAGTCGTAAGTTCTTTAGTCATTGCGGTGTATGCGTAGTTTTTTTTCAGGTTATACTCTCGTCATTATTATGAATTTGTTATGTATGTACTGAATGAAGGCAGTGTTAGTATTAGTTTTAGTAAAACTGTGGCCTAACTAAGCATGTACCTAAGCCATGTGCTTACTGAGGAATTGACAAATGAATGTAAGTGAATGGCGGGCGTTGGCTGTTCAATGCATGGAAAATTACCCTTTTCAATGCATATATTACTTATTTTACAGACAACCTCTTACTAACCTACTGGCGTGCAACCTCTACACCATGGCCGTGGCAAGGCCCCCTCCCCAAACACGAAATGCTGACATACCGAAAATACGCACATAGCGATTTGCATCCTTATTTATAATGCATACAAGGGTGTGGAACTTGCTTCCGACGCCATGTCTGTTTCCCGACTCTTATAATATAGGGACTTTTAAGATCAGAGTCATCATCCTTTATAGGATAGTGGTTAAACACAACTCATTAAAAATAAAAGGTCGACCCCTCCATGAATTCCCTATGCTATGGCCTTGTTGTACACCCAAACTTGGTATGCTTACCACCATCATCCCAATCATCACTTACCAGGCTAAGTTTGTGGTCAAATACCTCCTTAGTACAAACAATGTGTGATCGCTTGTACCGGCATCACATCGCCGTCGGTACACAAATAGAACGCGTGACAAATTACCGATGTCCCCCGTTGAGCTCTTTAACATCGACACCCCGTCGCCGCCGGCTATACTACGACTATGTGCTCTTGATACTTATTTACATTTATTATATATAATGTTATGCCTTATTATCAAAAATATAACTAAAATTTAAAATATATTATTTTGATTAAATATAATATATTTTCTTTCTTTAAAACTAAGATAAGATTCGGCTCACCGCCGGCGAAATACTATTTGAATGTTCCAAAAATACTCAAATTATATATGTATACCTTTTAAAAAACTAACCTTAAGGTGTGACTATGCTAGGCGAGCCGAACACGTCGTCGCTTGTGGCGTCAAGTACTTACATACAACGAGCCTAGCCTTACGAGACGCCGACCGACGACGACGCGCAGGGCAGCACGGCTCGAACTCGACTCGCCTACGACTACCTGACCTTAAAATCTTGATTTATATCCATCGTATTCCACATTTGAGGCAGAAAATTTATTAAGTACATAATTTAAAAACGTCAACAAAAACGTCACGTTGACGCTGTCACGTAAGGTCAAGCTCTGAACAAATTATTATTTTAAAATTAATTAATTACAATTTCCAAACAAATATACGGTTAACTGGAAGCTCACCATCAAGCTGCATAGTGTTATTATTATTATTATAAAGTGTAAAAAAGTAAAAACTTACGGTAATATAACACCAAACTCAAGACACTAAACCATCACAACACAGTGCTTTTGATCTCATAAAAGTGTACTCCAGTGTTTTTCTAAAGTAAAGATTTCAGGACTTATAAATTAAACACAAACATTTAATAATAAACATCTTCAAGATACAGTGAACACCTAATTACCAATAAAAAGTTGTCATAAAGTTTAAAGTGGGTAAATAAAAAAAATATCGTCAAGTGAATCATCTTGTATTTAAATCATCAACCGTCGTCATCGAAAACACACAAACTGACGGACAAGCACATTCACAATTTTCGCCGTAAGCTT